>CM046031.1:7910887-8143387 GCA_025215565.1 Flaveria ramosissima
ATGCTTGTTAAGATCAATATACAGTTCAGAATAATGAAATCAGTTGTAATGGGTTTTCCAGAGTGGGTACGGTTAAATAAAAAGTCATTTGGAAAGATTATCAAGTAACCTTATATGAATTGAATAATGAGTTTTAGAATTCCAGAAAACAAAATCAATGATAAGATAATTCAAAGTAAAAATGAAATGTTCAAAGTGTAAACATTTGGTTTGCAAACCAAAGCAAATACATTGACTTATTAAAGCATTTGGTCAACCACAACCTTAACGAATACATGTGTACCTATAAGTGGACGCTCATCTCAAGGGTTCCCAGGTAAGGTAAACGGATCCATCAGTTTATTTGGATTTATATGAATACCTTTCCTAGACAGAACACCTTAAGATACAGACATCACACTCTTCCACTATTACATGTTTCAAGTTATAGGACACAGACTTTGACGAGACTAGAAAACCATGAATAACAATTCAAATCTTTTTTTAAAATCATTTGATTTAGGCACATAATGTCTTAGAATATGTTTTGAGAATTTGTGTGTGCATTGATAAGAATCAAGGTGTAAGAATAATCACATAAGGCATATAATCATATAATCATGTTTAAGCATATAAGGCATATATAATCTTATCTAAGCATAGTAAATACATGAGAGTAGTCATGTGTAAGGGTACTTAGTTATAGTCTAGGTCATTCCATTTCTAATAACCTAATTCCCCATAACCATGGCTCTGATACCAATCTCTCACACCCCGACCAACGGAGGAATCATCGGGGCAGTCGAATGTGAATTGATTGTTCATACCTCATGGAATTAAATAAGTTGAAATAATATTAAATGCATTTTCATTAAATAATACTAATCAAATAATTCATTACAATACAATAAAGATTCAAACAACATTATAAAGTCTTTTATTAATCTAGGTCCAAGTCCTATATGAGCATAAAGAAGTCCTCTAAACTGCATTCTGAAACATGTTAAAAATACGATCGACATATGATGTTGGTGTGTTCCCATGAATTTGTACATACATATATAAACAACTTTTAAAAGGCAATTCAAGTCATAGGTTAAGAAATAATGCAAGGATATATAGTTAGCATAATGATACAATCAAACCTTGACAAAAGAATGACCACAATAAGATATACGATTAGCTAAGTGTACTTGGTTCCTATGGTGAACAAGAATACGTCATCAGGAGCCGGCAATAACCTCGGCTTTAGCACCAAATAGGCTTGTCAAGTCCATAGATCTATGACGTCACTAGGCTAGCAATAATTAATGATTGTTTTTACAAGATGACTATCATATAATGCTCACCATTATCTCAAATAATCATGACAAAATTTATAAGATGAATTGCACGTGCATTACAAGTATCAAGATATTTTACAACTGTGCATTTATACGGTTAACATGCTTCACCCCAAAAGATGTGAAATAAAAATCAAAACGAGGTATGGAAAACTCACATTGTATAACGATGATTGTAGGGTTCATAAGAAAACTTGGATGTTCAAAAGTCAAAGGTGATGTCCTAAAGGATAAAAAGAAGCAATAGCTTGAGGTTGAAATTCATTAAAGAAGTTAGAACGTTTAGAGAATACCAAAATGCGAAAGGTAGATTGAAAAAGGATTATTACACCAATTTTAAATTCTGGACAGAATGTTTGGTACGTGTTTGAACACGTTTTATAAATAGCAAAAGGTTTTATAAAATTATAAAAATTTACAGTTGATTAGTACAGAGTCTCCCGGACAACTTTTGTTTCGAAACATTTTTATTAAAAGAACTGTAAATAAGTCAAAATAGCAGCACAAGACAGAAGGTCATGAAATGCGCACTTATCTTGCGAAGGCTATTAGTGAGTCGTCCGATTGATTTTGAAGATGTATAAACTGTTGTTGAAAAGGTTATTAAATTAACTTAGTATTGGAGACGGATTTTACTCAAATTTAGTTTGTTATGACCAAGTTATGGTCAGTTGAAGTCAGACTATATTCTGCCAAAATTATAGTAAGGCATTTATGTGCACTTTTAAAATTGTTAAAGCATGAAATGGGTTAGAACAAATTTATTATGTCAATATATGGTATATTAGATTTTATTTGAGTTATAGAAAAATATTTCAAGACTTTGGCATAGCCATTACTTAGAGAAATTGTAAGGTCACGTTCCCGGGACACTCACAGTTGGCCAATCATCGCACATAAAACATAAAACTTACTTTAACTTTTACTAAAAATACAGCAGCTAAATTATTTAACTAAAACCATTTCATATATTAATAATCGTTTTTGCAAAATAATACATGATTGTTAAGTTAAAAAATATCATTCGTTGCATTACATCATAAAAACATTATCATTATACAAAATAGATGCCATCCAAAATAAGCCATGTAGCTGCCCCGGTGCCATCCTCAGCAACTCTTACCTGCCAACTGTAAAATACATAAAAACTCAGCGTTGCTGAGTGAGTTCTAGCTTTATAATAAAATACTTTACTTTAAAATAAAACCATTTTTTTACTTTCATTCGTGATCATGCATCATACGTACAAATAGATAATCTTATTATTATTTTTTATCATCGTTCATGATCGTACGTCATTCGTTACCATTCGATTATTCATTCATTCTCTTTCATCCCGTATACTCCATACGTTCATCATTAACCTTTACTTTCATTCGGACCAATGCCATATGCTATACCCCAAGCGTAGGCACGAAGTGGGTACTGGGCCGAAGTCTATAAATAGACCCTTAACATAACGCACGAAGCCTGACAACAGTACTGGGGCAAGCGACAAGGATCCCATACGTTTGGTCAATCACAAAGACTAGACCCCTGTGTGTATCCTTACGGGTCAGCTTAATCACACACAGTTGAGATAACAACATTATAGAGTTGTGCACCTCCTTTCATTTGCTTGCAAGACTTTACATTCATCCATTCATTCATGCATGCATTCATTCATTCTTTACGTTCCTCTTTTCATTATCATTAACTTCCGCTTTCACTACATAATACTTTACGTTCATTTCATAACCATACCACGTAAAGCCGCGGGATAATACGTAATTGGAACATAAAGAAACATAACATAACCATACGTAACATCATCATAAACATCACATATAGCATTATACATCATCATTTTATCATCATACATCATCCCCGGGAACATCCCAAGTCATAGCCTAAAACTTCCCTTTTTCCCAAAATTTTAGAAATATTTCTAAGTCCTTAGGCGCATGGGCACTATCCAGGCGTATGGCCTTTCAGGCGCATGGGGAACACTTAGGCGCATGAGGAACCTTTGGGCGCATGGCACTATATGGGCGCATGGCCAACACTTAGTCATTCAGGGCAACTTTCTAGGCGTATGGGCACTATGCAGGCGCATGAGCCTGACTTAGGTGCATGGGTAGGTTGGGCGCATGGGGACACTTAGTCTCCTAAGCATAAATCTAGGCGCATGGATACTATTTGGGTGCATGGGTTTCAGGCGCATGGGACTTAGCTGCATGAGCAACTAACATTAACTAACGAACATAATTAAGTCCAAGCCCAATTCTAACATGTTCTAAGCTTAGTTCTTGCACTCTAAGCAACAGAAACACATACGTAACATAATCATAACATCATACTCACCTAAAACATACCCCACCCACATACATATACACATAAACCTACGCGTATCATACCCATTTCTATAAAAAAACATACATACATGCATTTCTAGCCCTAAAGAAGTTTGAAACATGTAAAATAGGGGATCTAGAGCTTACCTTTGACAACTTTCGAGTAGAACTCCTTCAAACCCGAATGCAAATGAGTTCAAGCACCTAGAACCCACCAAAAACACACACACGAACATACAAACACATACATAAGCATAAACCCGAACTGAAATCAGCCAAGAACACTTAAAAACATATAATTCTTACCTTGAATTTGACTTTCTCTTGTTCTTCTCCAAGAACCCGGGAGCTCTTTCTTTCTCTCTCTCTAAACCGGTTTCAAAAAGGGTGAAACTAACATGGTATGGCAGACATGTTACTTTATGCACCAACTTTTATTCTTTTGTCCTTTTTAACACATTTAACCCCTCTACTTGGGTTAAATTGCGTTTCTTCCTTTTTCTTCACTTTTATTCTTCATTTTACATCTTAATGAAATTCCGGGTGTCACAGAAATAATCTTGTGTAATAATTAATCAGGTGGCATAACCATCCATATGCAAAGGGATTATTCGTTTACGTTAGTGTGTTTTTAGCTTGATTTAGAAATGTTAGTGATTGTTATAAGGTTAGTAAATATTAGAAGGTTAACAATCAAATGATAATGATTGAAATTAAAAAAAGATTTAGTAGAAGAAATAACAAAAGTAAGAACATAAAAACATGAGAACAATTAGATGATAGGATGAATAAAACAATATAGAAATACATAATATAAAAGTAAGATAAGGTTACCTTAGTATTAAAAAGTTCTTGAAATAACTTGTAAAAGAAAATTCTAGAAATTGATCAAAACCATAAGATGAAAGAAAGGTTTGTTAGTGAGATTTTTTAGAGGATGAGCAAATGAAAAGTGAGACCTAAAACTTGTTATTATAGTAGAGGTTAGAAGGGGGTTATGAATGGTGTTAATGATGAGTTACAAGTCTTTCAAAAGGGGTTATGATTGGAATTTGAAATAAATATAAAATTAAATAATTTAAATAAATAAAAGAATAATTACAATTTAAACTCTAAATTTATTTAAGCCTCTAATTTTAATTTAACAACTTCTTTTTATTTAAATCTTTATAAACTTTATAAATCTCACAAGAACTTGTAATTTGATTATTTATTTTACTTTAATATTTTAAAATTTTATAGATATTAATAACCTTTTAAGATTTATAAAATTTATTTTATAAATTATAGAATTTAAGTTAAATTGATTAAGTGACACATTTATTGTTTTTGGCAAACAAAAATAAATAAAATGACTAAATAATGAATTTGATTTACAAGATTGACTCAAACGGATTTCGGTTTGGATTTATAGTTTGAAAATGGGCCGGATGTTACATTACGTACATGTAACACATAAAGTTACGTATATATAAGTCGTTTCATCCTCATTGTTGTTCCTTTGAGTTTAAATTAAAAAATATGACCTCAAAAAATGAGGTTGAAGTTTAACCAAATATAGTTAAAATAATTAAAAGGTTAAATCATATATATATATATATGTATATATATATATATATATATATATATATATATATATATATATATATATATATATATATATATGTTTAGATTTAAAAAAGAACAAGAAAAATTATGAAAACCAAAAACCAAATCTTCAATTTTGATTTAGTAAGATCAACGACATATATTGTTTTGAATAAAAAATAAAAACTTGTACTTTTATGTGACCATGTGTACAAAAAGTAAAAAAAAAAAGAACAACAAACAAAAAAAATACAAAATATGAGCCAATGAGCTTAAGTACATTAAAAGTGTATATTTGGTTTATCGGTTTTCATAATTTTTATAGGCTGGTTACTATACATAGTGTAATTTACGTACGAAGCGTACGAAGTTATCCGGGCGTGACACATGTTTTTTGGCGAAGAGTTAATTTCGTTTGCGCTATAACTACACATATAAGGTACATAATTACGCAAGTTATATTAATAATTGCTCAAATTATGATTATTATTACGCAAAGTAAAATTACTTACGTTATTAAAAATAACTACACAAGTTATATTTATTATTACACAAGTTATATAATATATACATAAGTTATGTTCAGAATTACACTATAAATAATCATGTATGTTATATGCACAATTATAAACGCTTTATAATGATATCGATTTAAAAAAAATAATAGCAATACTATAATCAATCCAAAGAGAATAAAATACTCTATTTTATGTTGTATTTAAAAAAAAGATAATGTATCGTATAAAAAAGTTATACACGTTTAAAAAACAGAGGGAATTTGAAAAATGTCAACGATTGTAAGCTATTTTCAAATCTACCGCTCCAGGTCTCTTTCTTTTGTGGTTATTTTAATTTTAATGTGAACCATTCATCTTTTAATCAATATTTGTTATCACTAAATACACTTCATTGAGTAAGGTGTCTATGCTTTGCACATATCATAGACATCATTATGCACCTTATATGCGTAGTTGTGGCGCGAATGAAATTATACATCTTATATGTGTAATTGTGACATGGACCAAACTACTCATCTCCCAAAAAAACACATGTCACGTCTTCGTGACTTCGTACGATTTGCACGTTTTTTACACATTGTATATTAACATTCCCTTATATATACATATATCAAGTATAGTTCTTTTGCAAACAAACATAAATTACAAAATCTTTTGCAAACTTCCAGAAACAAAGTCAACATCAAGTTAAATTTTTATTGTTATTGTACGAATAAAATTATTACACATATACAATATTATTTTCTTTTATATATGTGTAAATTTATGTTCGGTTAAAAATTAACAAGCGTGTGTAGCTTATACAAACATGTTTACACTGTATAAGTTACAATTTACACATGTAAATATACTATGTGAAAATTACATTTTCATGTGAAAAGCAATAATACTAAACGTCATCTTACACAAACATGTTTACACTATATAAGTTACAATTTACACATGTAAATATACTATGTGAAAGTTACAATTTACAAATGAAAAGCAATAATAATAAACGTCTACTGCATACAATTAGTAAGACACCAAGTTGCAGGTAAAGAACGATTAGAATCATATACAATATGGTTTTATCTATGCTTTCATACAAAATTATTTAAAACCGACCCGGATCAAATATAATATGTTTTGAATATATTTCGAGCTAAGTCAAATATATTAAATTTATATATATATATATATATATATATATATATATATATATATATATATATATATATATATATATATATATATATATATATATATATATATATATATATATATATATATATATTCAAATTCAAACGTATTCCTTCTATAACTTCTGATACATTTTTAAACCAAGCCGGGCGGGATTTATTTTAATTTTATGGTTTTCCCAGATATGGAATTCCCTTCATAACACGCGGGACGATTCAACTAGTTTTAGCGTAATCAAACTTAATCAGTAAAGAACTATTATAATCACATTAACACCTGAATCATAATTCGTTAACTATTTCTTAAAAGTGTTTATACATTTTTCTAATTAGAATTGGTTGTGTGTATTTAACGCTTATGTGTGTATGTGTATGCATATAACTAACAAGTGAGTGAAGAAAGTTTGGCTTGTCTTGAATTCATCAATGTTGATACGTTGTGATAGTATTCATATATTCTTGATTTCAAAAACCAGGAAATGAACATGTTTGTGTGATGATGATGTAAGAAGCATTGCTCATGTTCATAAGAAAAGAAACAAATATAAAAAACTACGTGCCCCCTTGCCAACCATTTAACTTATATCCTTCTTGCACACCAACACATATGTATATTTTGCTTCCGCCAACCCACAACTTTTAGTTTTGGTTTCGTTTCATAATCCTAACATTTTACTTGTAATCCAAATCACATATAAAAAACAAACAATTCACAATTAATTGCCTTGAAGATTTAAAGCTGTAATGGTAAGGGAAAACAAATTGGCTTCTTAATATTACTGATCATATGCATATTGCATCATAATTGTACGCTTGTACTATGGTTTGTGTGTAACCTCGGATACATATGTGGAATAAAAGTTATTAACGCACTAACTTTATTAATGAATCTTTGGTGTTGGGTGGAGAGAGGAGACAAAACAATATGCAAATGGCAATAAGGGTGCTAAAAATGCTAAGATAACAACAAAATTAAAGAACATAATCATTAATAATCACCACACCAAGTACACCATTTGGTTTATAATGCATCAAAAACTTTGTTTTCTGACATCTTCGTATGCCTACTTGTATTGTTAAAGGAGCATTTAAGATATTTTATACTATAAACAAAAATTTAAATGGACTGAAACTTTCATGGATCGTAAACACAATCTATGTTAGAATAATCGTACCCATTGACACGCGTGTGTGTCTGCAGAAGCACTCACCAGGTGAACATCTGCTAAGATGGAACAATACATGAAAGATGCGAACAATGGAACATCAAGGATAATGTGGTTTTCAAATCAAACTTTAAAGGACAAAAAATGCCCACGCATTCCTCTAGTGACTTTGGCTAATACTAATATTCTTCTTGCTGATGAAAAAAAGAAAGGATATATTCTTGACAAAAGGAATAATTCTAAAAATGCATCCTGGGAATTGGGTAACAAGCTTTACAAAGGTGCAATGAAGGCAAACCAGAACTTTTTTAAGTAGCAAAAAGGTCCAATAAGAAATTATTCAAAGTTAATAGAATAATTGTAAAGATGATTTTGAAAGCAGAGGATGAGGAAAATATTATAAAAAGGTACACATTCTTAATCTATGAGCTTTAGGTGAGAAAATTAGCACTCTTAAATCTAATTCACAAATTTCCACTAACACGTTTAGACATCAAGAATCTAGACATATTAATTAATATGATGTTTAATCAATTTCATATGGTAATAGATGTCAAGCATGTAACACCCCGATTCGATTAGGGCTAACGTGTTATACAATACAATAATCATAGTATAACTCATGACACTGTTATAGTATTAAATTCAAATTCAAATTCTTACAACCATTTGAAATGAAACATCACATAAGTGATTTACAAGCGATACTTATTACAAAGAAAATTAATTCTATTGCATGCATAACAATTTGAATTATTCGATTTAATACTATGTAGCGATGGTCAATGAAGTAAATGGCGCCAGTCAAATAAGTGATTTACAAGCGATGATCAAGGACGATATGATACTATGAAATGATTCAATAAAGGAAACTAGTGTGAATAAATAAATTACGATGAAGAACCATGAATCCGTACCTTAAGAAGTCTTGAATAACAAAAACAACGAGATTAGTTGTTTCTTGACCTTTCATGAACACCTATATGCTCATTCTCTATTATATAAGATTTTTGAGTGTATTGGTGGTGTTTTTTTATTTCTTTATAAGATATTCAAACATTTTGTTATAAAGCTTCTTAGGGTTTGGTTTCATATCGTTAGACTTAGCAAGAGACAATAGAAATATACTTAATTAACCAATTATATTAATATTTAGTTACACGATTGGTCCCTGAGATATACTCATACTGCAGGATTAGTCTTAAATTTGAGAAATTTCATCATTGGTCCCAATTGTTTGCCAAACCATAACACGATTATTCCTTAGAGTGGATGTTTGTTAATTATTTATATTAAATTTTTAAATTGACCATTTTACCCTCCTAATATTATTATTATTTCTATTCTTATCACTATTGTTATTGATAATAGATCTTATCTCCCTGAAAAGATTTTGTAAAGATTGTTAAAACGTTGTAGATCGATCTCGTAATTGAAAACACGGATACATAATTAGAACATAAAGATGAATAAAAACAAGCAATGTAAATATTATTCACTTTATATTGCTCTCTGAAATATTGATTACATAAGTGTGAAATTTCAGGATACTAAACAAAATAAACTAAGCAACATACATATTAAACCAAAAAGTCTTGCGCGAGAACTACTTCTCGCGCGAATTAAAGTTCTTGCAGGACTTCTATTTTCAAATTCTTCTTTTGATTTCCCGAGTCTTTAGGGTCAATCCCTAAAATCTCCCCCTAGACTCGGTAAATCAAATCTTTAAAAGTGTACGTCTACAACTTTGTAACTACTCCTATAAGCGTAAATCTTGTTATTCAGGGACTTCGTAATCAACCAACCAAATTAATCTGCTATGAAATGAACTGATTTATCAGCTTCAATTGGACAAGCTTAAAAACTCATCAAATCTTCTCTTCCAAACTTGAGCAAGTCAAAAAGGTCGATGATGCAGTACTCTTTAGCAGCACAGTGTATCACAGCATGTCCGGTTGTTTTCTCACAAACGCACCACATTAGTTTTGACATACTATAAATTGGTACGGGGTAATGTATTGTGATTTTTCTAGCATACCTGGGATGCTTGTACACTTTTATCTTCATCGGCTTGTTAGTATTAGGATCTATACGTGTCTCATCTTCAATGACTTTAAATTTGGTTGTTTCAAAGTCTTTGAAGTTGGATTTGCTTTGACGCCAACCTATCTTCCTAATCCAATTGGTCTTTCCATAATTGCTTGTGTTAAAAATGGAACACGACCGATCACATAAAGATCAGATGCTCTCAAAGTATGAAAATCATGCTTCTCTTGATAGTCCTCTATCGCACCAGCGCGTCTCTTCATAACATACATCTTCTTCTTCCATCATACACCTAACTCATAACAGGCTCTGAATTTCCATACCATGTGATGTGTTTGGAATGTCTATGCGTATGTACTTAAGCCGGAGATGGAGGAGCAATCATAGATAAGTCTCCAACCTGACAGAAAGCAATCTTTCCCGTCATGTAGTCAATTTTAGATGTGTGTTGTTCAACTCTAGAGTCAATAGCAATCTCTCCTTCTTCTAGCAAAATATCAGAGAATAAGCTCCTCAAACTATTTCCAAGTACGTCAGTATAGGCTGCCGACTCATGCAAATCATCAAACGGCCCCATTCCTCATTAGATTCCTTAGCCAGTATTTGTTGTTGGAAAGTGTAAAAATTTTTTATCGTACATCTCCTTTGTGGCTGGATCTAATGGTTTGTAATCCTCTAGTTCATCAGGCCTTGGTCCGAAGATATTGTTAGACCCTAACTCACTAAAAGGACCTCCAGTTAAGCCAGTATCTCCTTCCTCATCATCATCATCTTCATCATCTTTCTTCTTTCCTTTGTCATCCTTATTATCACCATCACCATCATCATCATCATCATCGTCATTATCATCATCTTTATCTTCTTCATAATCATCACTAAACTCATAATCCACTTTGTCTAAACCATCATCATCTTAATCTTCTTGTGTATGCAGAATCACATGCTCAGGTGTAATTATAACTTTACTAATATGATGAACCACGGGTTGATCATCAGTAATTTCTTCATTTACAATCACATTTTGTTCTGGATCAACCTCAGTGGTTGCTGTTGTTTGAGCAGTAACAACATAATAAAAAACTTGATCAACTAGATTAGGATCAACAAACTACTGTCAGTTAGATTCATCAACTTTAGTAGATCTGTACTGATTAGACTGGTTAGATGTAAATGGTAATTTGGATGTGATGTCTCTGATGTTGTTTTCTAAGTTCTGAACATAGCTAAATAAGAATTGATGTTGATGTTAAAGACTCTTAATCCTCTCATCCTTTTCCTGATTCAAAGCACGTAAATCATAAATGTGTTAAGTTTTCTCCAACATCTCACTCTCTAATACTTGAACTCTCTATTCAAGTGTAACATATGTTAGTGAACTGGAAGAAGTTCTTGAAGTATGTCTTTTTCACAGGAGGAGTGTTGAGAAAATCATCCATACTAAGTGTATCATCATTGTCTTGATCTCTTGGAGGTGTACTTTGGATATCATCTATAGCGGGCATAGGTGATTCTGTTACAATTGCTGATTCTGTAACAATCACAGGAATCTCATGAGGAACAGACCCACTAATAGATACTGGAGGCTTAGAAACTAGTATATCTTTATCAGGTGACACAGAGGTTATTGGGGTCCGACGTCTTCTAATCACTCCTCGTCCTCTACCCCTACCACGTATGGTATCACCAAGGATAGCTCTCTTTCTTGCCATTTTTTTCTCCCTCTTCTTAGTGGCTGGAGAGTCTTCAAGAACAAAATCAATCTCTATATGCTCAATAGTGTGTTTGGTGGTGTAATCGTAACTCTAGGTCTCCCTTGAAGCACATATGGCACTTGACCTACATGATCACTACCAGTCTTATCACTCGAGCTATCTTCAAACCATGAATCTATCTCTTCATCAACTGACATTCCACTAGAAAGAGTAGAATTTCCTGTAGCATCTTTAGGAGTTCTTGAAGAAGAACCAATTGGGTTAGACTGATGTGGTTCTTTAGTATTTTGTTGCTGAGCATGCTGCATATTATGCTAAAAATGATCTGTAAGCCGACCAAGTTTGGCAAAGTGTTCACGCTTCCAAGCATTTTCATGAGACCCCGTCACATAAGTGAATACACTCTTTTTCATGATCATAACAGAGTAAGTAGTAGACTTAGAAATACCTAACTCTAGATTAGCAACATTCACTATCATCTGAATAAATCCGAGATACATAATAAAGTTCTTTCCGATAGATGCAATCATATTCTTCTGGATCTTGGCAAATATGGACTTGGATATGCTGTATGGTAAGTCATCGACTATAGAAACCAGTAGTGATTCAAAAACTGCACTAAGGCTATCAAGGCCTAGCTTCAAGTTGCTAAGGCAATAAACAACCACGTTGAATCGGAACTTCCAGGATGGTGGAAGATGCTTCTTCTCTAAAGTAGGATATCTATGATCATATCCCATTCTCTTCAAACAATCTCTAGCAACATCGCCATCAATCTTAACAAGGGCATTAGGTTGATCTTCTAAGAGCAATACACTGTTAATGATCTCAGCTGTGATCATAACCCTCTTTCCCTTAACAATAGTCGCTATACATGGCTCTCCCTTAGCATCTCTTTCATTTGCAGCCGATATCCAAAACTCATCTAAAACATCAGCGTAAATGGTCGGATTTTTTGTAATAGCATGATGAATATGAGATGTCTTTAACCCTTCTATCAGTGAACATAAAATAGCCCTTTCATCTGATACACCTCCGAGAAACACAACAACATTATGGTTTTTGTTGAAAACCATTGATCCAGCCATCTGGAATCAAAATAAACATTTTAATCAATAACAAAGTTTAAGAATATCAGACTTAGAAAATTTCAAAAAATGAAAAACTTTAAACTTTTCGCACCACAAGTGAAATTTCACATGCGAATTGTTTTCAAACGAACTCAACTTCTTACGTGACAAGATGCTTATTGCATGGAATAACGTTGACCAAAAGTCAACTATTCACGCGACTGGTCAAATATGCTCATGTGAATAGTTTCACACGACTTTTTAAGTTGTCACTTCTGTTCATCTTTTCTATAACTCTTCGCATGTGATTACCTTAAAATCCAATTTTAAATTAAGGTCATTACAATGAGTTTTGGCCATTAAAACTCATAGTATTAGTGTCGATTAATTAAGTAAAATGATGATCCATTTCATTAGACATTAAGTTTATTTGAGTTTTAAGTTTTGTTTCATGTTCAAATACACTTAAATATGTATATTAACCATCAATATACCTTTGTCAAGTCTTAGCCAACAATAATCGAATAAATGAGCGTAGTGATCAATAAAATCAAGGCAACAATTAGAAAAATTATAGAGTGATTTTGTTCAGTTGTGCGACACGAATGGTTCTCTGTTCACACAACTGTGATATTTAAATAAATTGATTTCTCAAAAATTTCAAATTTTTTGAGTTATTTAAACTTTGTGTGGTTATTTTAACTTTTATGTTTGACCAAGTGTTAAATTTTTACCAGAGACTCTAATTGTATGACATACTATTTTGCAAAACAAAACTTATCAAATAAAATATAGAATTATCATAAAATTAACTTAACTTTTTATGAATTTTTAGTATAGGATCATATTTCTATGAAATTAATTATTAACATCTTCTAGCTATATTTAGAATAAACTCATACTTTAATCTGTACTAAGACAAATATGTATAATTTTTATCATGTTTTATTCTTTTATATATCATCAATGGATACCACAATCAAAAATCCTGTAAAACGCCTATCCAGCTTCAAGACATTTTTGAGACTTCATATACCTAAGAAGGAGCAGATCCAGCATATGTTTTCTTAGATTCATGCTAATCTATATCAACTGAATCAATAATCTATTTAGTTCTTTTATTATAAACACGATGCCACTTTGTTAGCAGAGTAACCAACATAATAACAATCATCAGCCTTTTCATCAAATTTGAATTTTGAATCACATATGTGTAACAAAGTACAACAACAACTAAATGTTTTGAAATATTTGAAACTTTGGGTTTATGTTTAAAGAATTTTTCATAAGGAGTCATATTTTTTTATTTATTATTCTAGACACAATTCTGAACATAACAACCGGTATTAACAGCCTCAGCCCAAAAGAATGAAGGAAGTTTTGTAGCTGATAACATTGTTCTAGCTGCTTCAATCAATGTTCTATTTCTTTTTTCAGCAACTTCATTTTGTTATGGGGTTCCTACAACACTGAATTGTCTAGCTATTCTATTTGAATCATAGAATTCATTCAAGACATGATTACAAAATTTTGTTCCCTAATCACTTCTAATGCACTTTATCCTTTTGTCAGTTTGATTCTCCACAAGCATCATGAACTTTATTAACAAGTGAGGTGTTTCATCGTGAGTTGTTAAACCCAAGTAAATCTGGAGAAATCATCCGAAATAACCAAAAAGTATGCACAAGGACCTACGCTCAACACACTCACGGGATCATACAAATCCATGTGCAATAATTGAAGAATTGATTCAACTTTAGTATGTAAAATAGGTTTGTGAGGGAGCTTGTGATGTTAACCTTTTGAACATGATTAATAGTGTTCAACAAGTTGAAATTCTTTTAAAGGTAAACTTACAACATGATTTCCTCTTATCAGTTTATTTATATTCTTAATATTGACATGTTGAAACGACGATGCCATAATATTGAATCACTTTCCGAGGCTTTTGATAACAGACATGAAGCTGTTACAAATTAATGTGACCATTCATATCCAACAAATAACTGTCTTTGTCTCTAGGAGTCCTTAACAAAACCTATTCATCAGGTGTTAAAAAATTAGGTTTAAAAATTAGACATTCTTTATTAGTGAGGTGTGTAGAATAACATTTGTTACAAATTTGAGAGACACTTAACAAATTCTGTTTACCTCCTTTGTGAGCGGCAAAAATAACATATCCACCATTGTGGGGTCATACATTGTTTAATACTGCGATGTTACCTCTTGTGTGTCTAGCACAACCACTATCAACATACTATAAACTATCAATAGGTTGCCTTTTTTGTTCCTGTATAAATTATTGAATTTAATCAACTTTAGGAACCCAAGCCATTATTGACTTGAGAAAATTGTTTTAATCCAAATATGTCGCAGGATCGGTTATGGTTAATCAACACATGATTATTTCTCAAACTCACTTATACACACTCGGATGATGATGCAGAATCTTTAAATGAGTTGATAATAATATACTAAGATAAAAAACACAACATATGGTTTTCAAAGATACTTGTATACAAATACTTCTCAACTCAAATTTTACAAGACTCTTTCAAGCATATTAACTGAGTTACAATGAGAAACTATATATACTACTACATACAGCCGGTTATACTTAGATAACTAGCTGGAACTTACTACTAAACAAATACTACATTGATAGAAGTAAGGTATCTAAGATATAATATTATCCTAGATTAGGTAGTCATGAAAGTTCCATGACTTACCTTTTATCACCAACTAAAGATGGTAACTGTACTAACTTATAAAAGGTGAACAATGGATTAAAGTATGGTCAACTACATGGGCATGGGAAAGCACCATGCAGTATATAAGAGGTTGCAGCTGCTTGTCAGACGGACCATACTTATGTCCACTGGTTCATAGTTGGTTCTTCCAAAGGTAAACTGGATTTCAAGACTTACGAAGCCATTTATACTTCGAAAAAAGCAACTTCTTCTAAGACTTCTTCTGGTCTTCTAGACTTTGTTCTTCGGAAGTCTTTGTCTTGAACCTTCGAAGTGTTTAGCTTCGGAAGAGAAGTGACTTAATCTTCGGAAGACTTGGCTTCTCTTCGGAAGTTCTTCTTACTTAGGCTTCGAAAGTTCTTCAACTTGACTTCAGAAGTGCAAATAAGCTTCGGAAGACTTTCTTCAGTTGCACCGAAATTCTTCTAAGTGTTGTTATGGTTGCACCAACCTTATCAGACCCAACAAACTCCCCCTAGGCTGATGCTTCCAAAACTTCACTTTCTTCTGTTTCTCAAAACTTTCAGCACCAACGAAACTAGATACTTATCTGTTTCACTGTTCTTTCCGGAGGTGGTGCTCACAAGTTTGTACAAGTCATTGGTAGATAACAGGTCCTGTCTTTTACTCTGGATGACATGTAGCCTTTGAATTAACTCTCTGTAGAGAGTTAATTAACGGGAGTTATAGTCATACTTCCATTTAGCTATGGGTTCCAAATCAGGGCCTTCAACCATATGTAGGAAGGTCTTTCCTTTTGTTGACCTTCTTTTTCTTCCTTCTCTCTTACTTTCAACTCTTCTTCAATCTTTGTCCTCGTGGTTAGTTTGGCAAGTGAAAACTGCTAAAGTGATTCCTGATGTGAGCAAGTACTTGAGAGTTGGAGGGGTTGGAGAATGGTTTCTCTACTAACTCAGCATTATCAAACCTTCTTGAGTGTAGCAGAGATGATGTATTAAGTCGATTGACTTCACCATTCTCTCTTTCCACAACAAAGTTGTGAGAAGATTCTTCAAACCTCTACTAGACAACCTTCTTATAAGGAACAAGGGGTTGAGATGGCAACTTATCCCCCTTCCTGGTATATTCCCGAGTTACCAGCCTTCTTCCTAATTTCTTATCTTCTTCATTGAGTGAATCAGAGTTTGTTGCAAGGAGTTGAACTGCCTAGTCCAAAGTTCCCCTTGGCAAATCAAGGAATGGCTCTCTTGTGAGGGAACAGGAAGAGGCATCAATGAATGTTAGTTTGATAGACTCCTCTTCATAAGAGATTTCGCTCAGAGTGGTGTAGTTGATGAGCTTCTTCTTGATTTCCTTAAACTCCTCCAAGGTTAGAAGTTTTGATGGTTCAGAGGATGGCTTGGGTGATGGATGGGTGGTTGATGGTTGGGTTTTGGGTAGTTATTTAGGTTTGAGGATGGGTAATGGTACAGGTTGTTGTGAGACGGTGGTTGAGGATGAGGGTAAGGTTGATGGTGTAGGTTCAGGGGTGAACGGTTCAATGGTTGGTTCAGTTTTGATGGGGAAAGGAAATGGCGAGGGTTCAGGTTGAGGTTGTGGTTTAGAAACAGGTATGGGTAGTTTCTTCTGAACACTTGGTGTTTGAAACACCTCATTCCTTCTTCCTGAGCGAATTTTAGCTTTGATTTCATTGACATGTCGATGTAGGGTCTTCTCAGTCATTGGACCAACTTTCCTGCCAGAGAAGCCGTGGGCTCTGAGATATGCCTTCATCCAGGCTTTGTCTCCCACCTTCTTGGCAGCCACAAGCTTGGCCTCCTCCTCCTTCTTCTTATTTGCTTCCACCTTCTCCCTTGAAGCCTTCTTCCTCTCTTTGGCCATCTAGTCTTGTTCTTCCTTGAAAAGCCACAAGATCGTGCTATTATCATGAGGACTCAACTTCTCGTGAGAGTGGCCTATAAAGCACAAGAAGGCTATCCTCTCAGTTCTCAGATGTTGCTCAGCTTCTTCCTTCTTTCTTCTCTTCTCCCCCTCCTCGGCCAACATAGCTGCCTCCTCCTTTTCCTTTTGTAGCAAGATTTCCTTTTTTAACATCACCAGGTCTTCCAATGGGAGTAGTAGCATTTCTTCATTTGCTACTCCCATATTGACAAGTCTGTCAATGACCTAAATTCTTCTTTTGTTGTTGATAGCCTCTTGAGCTGCTGCCGCTGCCTTGCTACTTGCAGCTAGCAACTTCCTAGTGTCGACTCTACCTTTCTTCTTTAATTTCTCCAACCTTTCTTCCTCTAAGAATTCTTCCGCAGTCATCTTCCTCTTTCCTTTGGGATCTTTGGAATATTCATCCTTAGGAGACTCTAGCTTAGAGGGTTCTGGTTCGAAGAGAGATTGTTCTTGTGGTGTTGATGGTGTTTCAAGGAGAGGGGTTTTGAGAAAGTCCTCACTTTTTATCTCAGAGGCTAGATCAAGTATTGCATCTGTGATAATCAGGTCATCGGATAAGGATGACAGTCCAATGATTCCTTCCGCAGCTTGCATCTCAGCTTCGGAAGAGAATGGAGCTGCACAACCTGTCCCAAACTAAGTCAGTTGCTGGACAACCATTATTTCCCCTTCGAAATCAATCTCAGGTTCAACAAAGGCCTTAGGTTGACCAACTTTCTCTTTAGTGGTAGGTGGTTCATTCAACCTTTGAAGTTCTTCAACTCCAAAGTAAGCTTCAGCAACATCCGGTGAGGGCTGTTCAAGTGAGGAGCTTATTAGGAACTTAGTTTAGAACCTATTAAGGTCAATAAGCATCCCCACGTCCACTTGATATATGATTGGAGGTGGGTGAGGGAAGATTGTTGAAGTTTGTTGTTGAGTGGGGTAAAATGAAGATAGGGTGGAAATGGCCAAAATTGGTTCCTCTTGAGCTTGACTCTGTATACTATTCTCCCCCTTTTTGGTATCATCATCTTGAGCAATAGATGAGCTAGAGGAAGAACTTAAAGAGACTTGAACATGTACGTGCCTGACAGACTTGTCAATCTGTGTCTCAGCTAGTTTGGCCTTGAGATTGTCAATCTCAAGTTGTTGAGTGATAGACCTATCCTCTAAAGTCTTAACCTTGGATTTAAGATTTGAGACCTTAGAAAGTAGGTCTCTGATGGTGAGTTGCGTACTTCTCTCATCTTTTTTTGAAGAATCACGGGGAGATGAGACAACATACCTAGTATGTTCATCCTTATCACCAAATGTGGTTTCTTGGCACCTTGGTTTTCCTTGCAGAGTGATGTCTCTTTCAGATGCATCAATAGGCAAGGTTGTCGAAAACTCAGTCTCAAAGATGTTACCACTGTCTTGAGAGTCCAATGAGATACTCTCCGTAGTGGCAGCTGAGTCTACATGAGTCCCCTCCACATCAGTGGGACTCACCTTTGTTTGGGTTAATAGGTCAGTGAAGGATATGGAAGTTATACCTAGTGACCCGGGACCTTGATCGATATCTAATGGCATAGATCCAATGATTTTGCTGTCCCTTTTTGGCTGCTCAGGGGAGTATTGGGACTTACCCTGAGGGCTATCAGCTTGGGTTTCAGGCTCATCAAGTGTTGACTTACCCTGAGGGACTTACCCTGAGGGCTATCAGCTTGGCATAGATCCAATGATCTTTACTACCTTCCTTAGGATTGGATTCTGGTTCTGTGCATTCCTTTGCAAAATACCCAGATTTATCGCAGTTATAACCTTTCAAACTTGTCTTGTTGAACCCAATTTTGCTATCATTATTAACCCCAAACATTTTCCGGCAAGTTCTTGTTGCAAAATTCTTGTCCATGTATACTAACATTGCCATTTGATATTTTATATCATTTTCTTCTACATAGTCTAGGTTAACTTGCTACAAATCATCAACCAGAATATTTGATGCACTTAACCTTCCTGCTATGAAAGCTTCATAATTGGACATGATACTAGTGAATAAGGCAAGATGTTCCTTAGCAATCTGAATGGTTTATTTTGATGGGTTGGACTTAGCAACAAAAGCTTGTTGAATTTGAGGTGGAAGCTGTATAGATGAATTGTAACACCCGGGAATTTTCTTTGAAGCCGACGAAAGAAGAAAAAGAAATAAAGTCCAAAGTCGAGAGACCAAACTTCTCAAAAAGGGAGAAGTTTGAATGAGTGGGAGTATAAAAGGAGGAGGGCAGCCCACACCCTCCTCCATACTCACAATATTCAGCCATAGAGAAAAGGGAAGGAGAAAAACTGGTCTCAAGCTTGGTTCGGGTGGATTCGAGCGTGAAAATCGAAGTGTAGCGGGTTGAATCGAAGCTCTTCTCGTCGGGGTCGTTTGTTTGAGTTCTAGGACCCCTCTTTTACATATTTTTGAATGATTTTAGGGCTGGAACACATCAAAACCCGTTTTTGAAAAAGTTGGGTGTTGAACTCGTTTCTATGCGTATGTGTATGTGTTTGATGCATGTGGGGTTTGATTTCGGGCTTGTGTATGCTTGAATGATGTTTTGGTGGGTGTTTCTAAGGCTTAGGATGGTTGATTTGAGCTTAGAACGAGTTGGGGTGAGCTTGGTGGCCGAAAATGGCAGTTTGTGTAGGCTGAACTGTGTTTTGCATCAGCTAGGGCTAGGCGACCGAATGGGGTGCGACTGGAGGCCATACGGCCGATTGCTATGCGACTGAGGTCCATACGCATGGAAGTCATGCGACTGAAGTTTATGTGCCTATAAGGGATGCGATTGAAGGTTATGCGACAGAGGTCCATACGCCTGGAGGCCATGCGACTGAGGTTCATACACATAAATGTTATGTGACTAAGGTCCATGCGCCTGGAGGCCATGCGACTGAGGTTCATACGCACGAAGGTTATGCGACTGAGGTCCATGCGCCTGGAGGCCATGCGACTGAGGTTCATACACACGAAGGCTATGCGACTGAGGTCCATGCACCTGGAGGTCATGCGACTGAGGTTCATCGCACGAAGGGTATGCGACTGAAGTTCATGCGCCTAAAGTCATGCGACTAAAGGCCATGCGCATAGAAGCTATGCGACTGAAAGTCCATTCGCATAGGGTCCATTCGCCTAAGTGTTCAGTCGCCTGGAAGGCCATGCGATTGGAGGGTGACCATACGCCCAAGTAGGGCTTATACGGCCGAAGGAACAATGGTTTATCTTATGACTTTCGAGGGAAAGTGCAGATGTGGGTTTTGACTTGTGAGTTTCCCGGGGGTTTATGTAAGTTGACTTTTGAGGTCGTAGACGTTATGATGGGCATGATGATTGATGTATGATGATGTTATGTGTGATGTTATGCATGATGGTGCATGTGATATGTAGTATGCATGATGTATGTTATGTAGGTATGATGTTGCCCTGTATGATGATATTGTCTGTGTATGTTGATGTTCCTTATTATGATGTATGTTTATCTTTCCCGTGGCTTTACGTGTTATGTTAATGAATGAAATGAAAGTATTATGTAACGTAAAGTGGAAGATAACGAAAAAAGGAACATGATGTATGAATGCATGCATTAATGAATGAAGGAAGGTATGAAAGGCTTGAAAGCAAAATGTACGGAGGTGCACGACTCTAAATGTCGTAAGCTCAACTGCGTATGGTTTAGCTAACCCTTAAGGATACACGCAGGGGTTCCAGTCTTTGTGACTGACCAACAGTGTGGTACATGGTGTATAGTGATTACTCACCTCGGTGCTGGTGCCAGGCTATGTGCAGTGTGGAAGTCATTTATGATCTTCGGCCTAGTACTCGAGTTATGCATATCGTTGGGGGTGGAGTAGTGATTACTCACCTCGGTGCTGGTGCCAGCTATGTGCAGTGTGGAAGTCATTTATGATCTTTGGCCCAGTACTCGAGTTATGCATATCGTTGGGGGTGGAGTAGTGATTACTCACCTCGGTGCTGGTGCAAGGCTATGTGCAGTGTGGAAGTCATTTATGATCTTTGGCCCAGTACTCGAGTTATGCATATCGTTGGGGGTGGAGTAGTGATTACTCACCTCGGTGCTGGTGCAAGGCTATGTGCAGTGTGGAAGTCATTTATGATCTTCGGCCCAGTACTCGAGTTATGCATAATGTTGGGGGTGTAGTATACGGATGGGATCTTTGCCGCTTACCACGGTGCTGGTGCCAGGCTATGTGCAGTGTGGAAGTCATTTATGATCTTCGGCCCAGTACCCCATTTGTTTGGGGCATAGCTAATGACACTGATCCAGATTGTGATAGAAAGATAATGTGATAAAGAAGGAAAGAGCTAATGAAAGAAGTAATGATGAACGTACGAATGAAAGTTAATAAACGAATGATGAAGATAATAAATATTATCTATGTGTATGTACAATGTGTGGTCACGTTCTAAAGCCTGATATGATTTGAAAGAAAGAAATGAACGGTTTTAAACGAAAGAAAAGTATGTTTTATTATAAAACTAGAACTCATTCAGCAACGCTGACTTTTATGTGTTTCCAGTTGGCAGGTAAAGTTACTGAGTATGGCACGGGGCGGCTACTTGGCTCTTTTTGGATGGCATCCATTTTTATAATGCTTTTGTGGTGTAATGCAACATGTATTTTGTAACTTGAAAATGATGTTTAAATTGCAAATGTTTTTATGATGAAATGGAATGTTGTTTTAATGTTGCTGCTATGATGTTTCTTTACGATTAAATATAAATATATGTTTTATGTGCGATGAGGAACCAACTGTAATGTAAGGCCCCGTTCCCGGGAAGCCTCACAGTTGGTTAATCATAGCATAAAATCAGTTTAATAACAAAACATTGCAGCGGAAATAATTAGACATTCATTTAAAACTTAGAAACCATATCGTACTCATACATTTGTCCATTAATTGTAAACAAAACATACTACTTGTTCTTAAATTACAATAAAGATTTCATAAACAGGAATGCCGTCCATAGCTCCCCAACTAGCTTCGTGTGCCATCCTCAGCATCAGCACTCACCTGCCAACTATTATGCATAAAAGTCAGCTTCGTTGAGTGAGTTCTAGTTATAAATAATATAAGTAAATATTAATTTTATCCTTCATAGTACATAACATTACTTGCATCATAATAAGCATGTTCATTATCTTTCATTCTTTCATTATCTTTCACTTTCATCATAAACGAGATTGCACAAAGCAAGAGCTCCATGTTGATCGACAACAAATGCCAATCCCTGTCGGTACACATGAGGACGGTAGCTAACCCCCGACAGTTGATTCACACTGCAAGGCACATAGCCCGCTCATGAATACGGATCCATTATCATACATCAGACTCACATAAATGAAGTCTATCATAGTGCTTGCAAGACTTTTCATCATCAAATGGGCCCGGGGGTAACATTCATTAAGTTTCGCTTTTCATTAATATCATCTTCCACTATAATATATAATACTTAACTTATTAAGTACACAACAGACCAAGTACTAGTCATCATAAAACATAACCGACCCTCCGCGGGACAGCGGGGGTTCGGGGCGGCAGCCCCTAACATCGAGGTCCCAGGGGTAGCAGCCCCTAGTGGGGTCCAAAGGGCAACGCCCCTGGCTGGGGCCGGGCTGACCTAAACGTATATTTAGTATGCATATTAGCCCCAAAACATGGAAAAACTTATAAATAGGGGATCTAGAACTCACCTGGATACCGAGACCAACTTCAAAACTAAGCTTACAAGGCTAGGATCACACTACACAGCCTGCAGATAAGCTGACACTTAAAGGGGTTATTTTCTGCCTACATTCGCTGCAAGATCAGCAATTTCGCAGCTAGATTTGCCAACAGTTTCGTTGCCACCTTCGCTGGCAGTATCGCTGCCCGTTTCGCCCAACTTTTGTTGTATAACCATGCCTGCGAAACTACCTGCGAAACTATAGTTTCGCAGGAAGTCCTCATAGTTTCGCTGTTTGAATATGCAAATTCGCTGGATTCATATACAGTTTCGCAGATCGCATAAAAATTACGAACCAGCCCGTTTTTAACCCAAAATCATAACTTTTTACGTCCAATCTCTTAGTTTATCATCCATGAGGCTAAATCTAAGCTTTATACATATTTTCATACGTAAAAATGTGACCTTTATGCGATTCTTTGCAACTTTTCAAAACCCAAAACCCTAGAATCTGGGTTTGATCTACAGAAGGGTTTAGAGGTCGATTCTTACCTGGATTTGTTGCTCCTTTCTTGTGGTTTGATGCTCCAACACCCAGATCTTCAATCCCTTGACCTTTGAAGCTCCAAAACTTGAGTTTCCTTCAATTTCTCTCTCTACTTTCTGTCTCTACAAATTTGGTGGCTAGGGTTGCAAATGATGGAGATTGAGGCTGCTTTGGGTGGGTTAAGGGGCTGATTATGGGCCTTAATCACTTAGGCTCTTGCCCATAAACCTAATTTAACCCATAACCCATTTCCTTCTTTTATTAAATACCCATTAATTAAGCCCATTATCCTTAATGACTCGTTTTGACTTTTCGGGGTGTTACATGTAAACGTCCCGGGAACGGGGCCTTACATGAATATGAGTGGGATTGTGGTTGACATGACATATGTTGAGATTACATGGGAGAAAATTGATTTGGATTAGCAATTACAAAACGAAGGACAAATGTTTCTTGGCTAGAAGTAACAAATGGGCTACTAGACTTTTGTTGCTGACATATTTGTGTGTAACTCATATAGTAATTTAGATTGCTAGTTATTTTTGCATATAATACAGTTGCTTCAGCTCCCATTGAGTTCAGATGATTAAAAGCTCTTTGCTTATCATCCATCTCGAAGGATTTAATGATAGAAATAATATCACTAAGAGATAAAGTAAACAGGTTGTTGGGTCACATGATGGAAGTACAATTGTTATTCCTGTTGTACGGTAATGAGTTCAATAGGTTGTTCTAATCTTGTTATCTAGACTCAAAGTAGTATTGAAATTCTTCCAATTTGCCATTTTTTAAAATTAGATTTCAAAATTCACAATATTTCTTGAAAAATAAACTTTTCGCTTGAACTTCTTATGCGACAACTTCCAACTTTTCGTGCGATGAATATTATAACGGAATTTTACGACAAATTCAACCTCTCACGCGAAGAGAATCTTTTTGTACCAAACTTTTGCGAATCCTAGACTTTTCGCACGGATTGTAAATTTTTCCCGTGCGAGCATTGAGTTTTCGCAGATTCCATTTAGTGCAATTTTGATCTTCCCACTTCAAACTAATCATCAATTTGTTAAAATTATAATATTAAGCTTCAAATTAATGAATTTAGTTCAAGTTTAATCCTAATTGTCACTAATTGAGTCAATTAAATCCAATTTAGCCACAAAAACATCTTCAAATCTTCAAATAAGCTTGTTTAACTTGTCTCTAAACTCAAACACATCCAAAATCAGCGTACCAACAATCAAACTATGTCAATCTTCATGTTGCAACTGATTTTGTAGCTCAAAACTCTTCAATTTCTAATCAAATCAATCTAGAGGACACATGGCTTTGATACCAATTGTAAAGATCGTTAAAACGTTGTAGATTGATCTCATTAATGAAATGCGAAATGAAATCAAACACGGATACATAATTAGAACACAAAGATGAATAAGAACAAGCAATGTATATATATTTCACTGTATATTGCTCCTGAAATATTGGTTACATAAATGTGAAATTTTAGAATACTAAACAAAATGAACTAAGCAACATATATATAGTAGGCAAAACAGGTCTCATGCGAGAACTACTTTTCGCGCGGATCAAAGTTTCGCGTGACTTTTATCTTCAAAATCTTCTTTTGATTTCCCAAGTCTTTAGATTCAAACCCTATAGATTTTATACCACCATAACTATAACGTCCCTACCCCCAACGCCTGACCATCGTCAGCTAACCCCACTACCCAAGTCCCCCAGATTAGATCTACTAACACATCACCGCCATCAGCATCACCAACAAACACAAACACACCACCACTAACAAATACCAACACATCACCATGTCACCCTCACTATCCACCCTACCTCCTCGTTTCCCTGCCACTGTCGTTGCCATCACAACACATGCCTAAACCACCATCATCGTCACCATCCGCACCCACCCCTACCATCTGCAACCACATCATCATACCATCAGACCAGATATCCGACAACCACCATTCCCGCCGCATAACAAGAAGAGTATAGAAAGATGAAGGCAACGATGGTGGTTGTAAGGCCCCGTTCCCGGGACGCCTACAGTTGGTCATTCATCGCACATAAAACATATAATTACAATTTCATTAAGAAAACATTGCAGCGGAAACATTCAAAATGACATCACGTTTCATTATAATTACTTTTGCCAAATAATACATCATTATCCGGTTACAAAATTCATGTTTGCATTACATCACAAAAGCTATATAATTGGATGCCATCCCAAAAGAGCTGAGTAGCCTCGCCGTGCCATCCTCAGCAATCATTATCTGCCAACTGGAAAATGTAATAAAAGTCAGCGTTGCTGAGTGAGTTCTAGTTTTAATAATAAAACATACTTTACTTTCATTAAAACCATTCCTTTATCATGCGATCATGCAACATACGTATACACAGATAGTTTCATTATTATCTTTCATCTCATTCATTATCTTCCATTCTTTTCGTTCATTCTGTCTTCCGAGTCTTTTGCGACAACATGGTCGCTCACCTCAATGGCAATCTCAATGATTGCTCGCTATCCGGGTCTTTTGCACCCCTAAGGCTGCTCACCCCAATTGCCCATCACGATAGCAAGCTATCCGAGTCTTTGCAACAACAAGGTTGCTCACCCCAAGGCAACATTACGATAGCTCTTACTCGAGTCTTTTGCAACGACAAGGTTGCTCACCTCATAGGCAATCTCATGATTGCTCGCTATCCGAGTCTTTTGCACCCCCTAAGGTTGCTCACCCCAATTGCCCATCACGATAGCAAGCTATCCGAGTCTTTTGCAACAACAAGGTTGCTCACCCCAAGGCAACATTACGATAGCTCTTACTCGAGTCTTTTGCAACACAAAGTCGCTCACCCCAATAAATATGCTTGCAAGCCTTTCTTCCGTTCATTCATCGTTCATTAATGCATGCATTCTTACTTCATGTTCCTCTTTCATTATCTTTCGCTTTACATTACATAATACTTCATTCATTCGTTCATTCATTAGCATGACATGTAAAGCCACAAGAAAGATAAGCATACATCATAATAAGGAACATTCATACACATTCATCATCATCATACAGGGCAACATCATACATTCATAATATGCATAAACATGCAACATCATCATCTCCATGCCCTACATGCTCTCTAAGGCTATAACATTCATCTTACATGTTCTACGGGTTACTTTACATCAAACTTACATCTGCACCTTTCCCCGAAGGCCAGAAGTCATACTACACATTCCCTCGAGTGCAACAGCCCTATTCGGGCGTATGGACACTCTTCAGTCGCATGGCCTACATGCGACTGAACATCATGCGACTGGACTCATGCGGATGGACATCTATGCGAATGAACATCCAATCGTGCGTATGGACCTTGGGCGAAAGGGGATTACTGCGAATGGGCACCTATGCGACTAACCTCATGCGTATGGACTCATGCGACTAAGCATCTATGCGACTGAACCCTCAGTCGCACATCCCTCATGCGACTGGACTCCCAGTCGTGCGACTGAGTCCCAATCGTGCGGATGACCTCCAATCGCCCTCATTCGGCCGTATGGCCTCCATTCGGTCGCCTAGCCCTAGCTGATGCAGAATGGAGTTCATCCCGAACCCAATCTGCCATTTTCGACCTCCAAGCTCATCCAAACCCATTCTAAGCCTAAATCAACCCTCCTGGACCTTAGGAATGTATACCTTAACACCATACAAGCACACACAAGCCCGAAATCATGCTCTAAACACATCATACACATCACACCCAAATGGGTCAAACACACACACACATAAAAACGGGTTTTGAACACTTTCCAGCCCCAAAATCAGTTGAAAACAAGTAAAAGTGGGGTCCTAGAACTCACACAATCGAGCACAAAGACAAGAGCTTCGATTTGGCTTGCTACTTGACGGATTTGGACACCCGAATCACCCGAATCAACCCTTTTTCTCCCTTTTTCTCTTCTTTCTCTCTTCCCTCTTCTTGTGAGCTGAATTTTGTGAAGTGTGGGGAGAGTGGGCTGCCCTCTCCCTACACATATCACCACATTACCCGACTTTTCGTCGTTGGCGAGTTTGGTCCCTCGACTTTGGACTTTATTTCTTTTCTTTCTTCGCCGGCTTCAAAATAATAAATTTCCGGGTGTTACAAGTCCACCCCCCTTAAATAGGTTTCGTCCCCGAAACCTGTTATTCTTCGAACAAACGTGGATAGTGCTGTCTCATTTCTTCCTCGGTCTCCCACGTTGACTCGGATCCCTTCCGGTGCTTCCACTGTACCCGCACAAGAGGAACCACTTTATTCCTTAGCCTTTTCTCCTTTCGGTCGATGATTGCCACTGGTTGCTCCACATAATTGAGCCGCTCATCTACTTCGATATCTTCCAATGGGACAATCATATCTTCATCTGCTAAGCACTTCCTTAGATGAGATACATGGAATGTCGGGTGAATTCCACTTAACTCATCTGGTAACTCCAGTCTATAGGCCACCTCTCCTACTCGAGCAATGATTCGGAAAGGGCCTATATATCTTGGGCTCAACTTGCCCCGCTTTCGGAAGCGAATGATACCCTTCCAAGGTGAGACCTTCAACATAACCCGGTCACCCACCTGGAACTCAATCGGCCTGCGTCGTTTATCAGCATACGATTTCTGTCTGTCTTTGGCTGCCTTCATGAAGGCTTTGATCTTTTCAAGCTTCTCGGTCGTAGCTTCGATTACCTCGACGCTTCCCAATTCCTTCTGACCAATATCACCCCAACAAACGGGTGTTCTGCATCTCCTACCGTATAGCATCTCATATGGAGGCATGCCGATGCTGGCGTGATAACTGTTGTTATATGAGAATTCGGCTAACGGTAGGTGGTCATCCCAACTTCCACCAAAATCAATCACACATGCCCGAAGCATGTCTTCCAGCGTCTGAATGGTCCTTTCGGACTGACCATCAGTCTGGGGATGATAAGCCGTGCTGATGTGTAACCTCGTCCCCATAGCATCGTGGAACTTCTTCCAGAATTTAGATGTAAACCGGGTGTCGCGATCCGACACAATAGACACCGGTACACCATGACGAGTCACAATCTCCTTGATGAACAGATCAGCCAACCTCTCAGATGAATATGTCTCGCGAATCGGTAGGAAGTGAGCACTCTTCGTCAAACGATCAACTATCACCCATATGGCATCGTACCCTTTCGGGGTACGCGGCAGCTTTGTAATGAAATCCATGGTGATATGCTCCCACTTCCATTCCGGTATATCCAAAGGTTGTATCTTCCCATACGGCTTTTGATGCTCAGCCTTCACCTCTAAGCAAGTAAGGCACTTACTCACATACTCCACCACATCGCGCTTCATACCCGGCCACCAATAATCTTTCTTCATATCATGGTACATCTTCGTGGCACCAGGATGAATGGAGTACCGAGTCTTGTGAGCTTCATCCATTATCTTCACCCGTAGATCCCCAAAACGAGGAATCCACACACGATCAAATCGGGTTCTAACACCTAGCGTGTTTTCACCCAATTCTCCAACCAGACCTCTCATCCTTTCAGAGTTAAGATGATCTTCTTTCAGTGCCTCATCTTGAAACTCTTTAACCTGCTTCATTACATCAGAGGTCATGATCAACTGATAGGCTTTCACCCGAATCGGCTCGGGCCTCTCCTTCCGGCTAAGGGCATCAGCCACCACGTTGGCCTTGCCTGGATGGTAGTGGATCTCACAATCATAATCCTTTATAAGTTCCAACCACCGCCTCTGCCTCATGTTCAAATCCTTCTGCTCGAAAAAGTACTTCAGACTTTTGTGGTCAGTGAATATGGTGCACTTCGTCCCGTAGAGGTAGTGCCTCCAAATTTTTAATGCAAAGACCACGGCTGCTAGCTCCAAGTCATGAGTAGGATAATTGACCTCATGAACCTTCAACTGTCGGGATGCATAGGCTATAACCTTTCCTCTTTGCATTAACACACACCCCAACCCCGAGTAAGAAGCATCGGAATAAACCACCAGATCTTCACTTCCATCGGGTAACGACAGAACAGGAGCTTGAGTCAATCTCGCCTTCAATTCTTCAAACGCCTTCTCTTGAGCTTGACCCCATACGAACTTCACATCTTTTCGGGTCAACTTAGTCAGTGGAGAAGCAATCTTGGAGAAGTCTTGGATAAATCTTCTATAAAACCCGCCAAACCCAAGAAACTGCGAATCTCGGATGGCGTCTTCGGTGACTTCCATTGCATAACCGCCTCCACTTTTGCCGGGTCCACCATAATCCCATCGGGATTCACCACGTGACCCAAGATCTGAACTTCGCGCAACCAGAACGCGCACTTGGAGAATTTAGCATACAACTTCTCCCTCCTCAACGTCTCAAGAACTTCCCGAATGTGACCGGCGTGCTCTGCTTCGCTCCTCGAATAAATCAGGATATCATCAATAAACACAATCACTGATTTATCCAACATAGGCCGACACACACGGTTCATCAAATCCATAAAAGCAGCTGGCGCGTTGGTCAAACCAAAAGACATGACAAGAAACTCGTAGTGACCATAGCGCGTACGGAAAGCTGTTTTAGGAATATCCTGCTCCTTCACCTTCAACTGATGGTAACCAGATCGAAGATCTATTCTCGAAAACCAACTGGCACCTTGAAGCTGATCAACAAATCATCTATCCTCGGTAAGGGGTATCGGTTCTTCACTGTCAACTTGTTCAGCTCGCGGTAGTCGATGCACATCCTCATACTACCGTCCTTCTTCTTTACAAACAGGACCGGAGCACCCCAAGGAGAGATACTCGGTCTATGAACCCCTTATCAAGCAACTCCTGCAACTGCTCCATCAACTCTTTCATCTCGGTCGGAGCCAACCGATACGGTGCCTTGGCGACAGGTTGGGCACCCGGTATCAGATCAATCTGAAACTCGATCTCTCTGTCAGGTGGCACTCCTGATAAATCTTCTGGAAACACATCTGGAAAGTCACACACAACCGGTACATCGGCTAGTTGTGGTGTGGCGTATCCACATCCTTTACATAGGCCAAGTAGGCACTACATCCACGCCTCATACACTTTCCCGCCACCGCCATCGAGATCACTTTCGGAATCGTAGTAACCCGATCACCATACACCGTCACTGAACTACCGTCAGGCGCCAACAACCGAATCATCTTCTTGCGACACACAATGTTCGCCTCGAAGTCCGCTAACCAATCCATCCCAAGAACCAAGTCAAAACCACCTAAGGTCATCACAAACGGTCTAACAGGAAACTTATGACCCTCGAGCTCCACATCACAATTCTCTATCATCTCAGAAATCCTGGTAGACTTACCTATGGCAGTTTCTACATCAAGGGCGCATCAACACGTCTACTACTAACAGGCAGCTTAGCACAGAAAGCAGCAGAAATAAAACTCTTACTAGCACCCGAATCAAATAACACAGAAGCTAAAGTTTGGTTCACCAAAACGTACCGGACACGACGTCAGGGTCCGTTCTAGCTTCCTCCTGTGTCATGGTGAATGCCCTGGCGCTCGCCCTCGGTCCATCACCTCCCGTCCTCCTTGCCCCTGAACTCTCAGCCCTCGGCTTCTTACAATCTTTGAGCACGTGACCCTCTTCACCACAGTTAAAGCATCGGACCGCACGACAGTCCTTTGCCATGTGCCCCGCCTTTCCACACCTGAAGCACAAGTTCGACCCAAACCTGCACTCCCCGCTATGCTCCCGTCCACATTTACCACACCTTCTCGACCCCGCACCTGACGTGACCACACGGCGATCATCCACCCGTGCCTTCTTATTACCCGTCGAGGCATTACCCCGACCAAACCTCTTCCCCTGCCAATTCCGGTCACCACCGCTCTTCCTGCCACCATCAGTCACCACCACCGTCCTCTCATCATACAATCTTCCCGCCAAATCCACCGCCGACCTAAACGTGCTCGGCCGGGCGGCGATCATGTGCCTGCGAATATCCGCCGGCAAACCCTGTATATACCTCTTGATCTTTCGGGACAGAGGCGTCACTTGATCCGGCACCAGACGTGCCATCTCGTTGAACTTCGTGGTGTACTGTTGGTGTGTCATGGTTCCCGCCTCCAGTTGCAGAAACTCCCTCTCAACCTTATCCATTTCCCGATGAGGACAAAACTCCTCGATCACCATCTTCTTCAGTTCGGGCCACCTCATTCGCCCGATCGCCCGATTACCCTCTGCTTGGACAATGTTGTCCCACCAGCATAGTGCCGAGTCCACGAAGGAGTGGGTGGCAAACTTGACTTTCTGATCTTCTCGGCACTCGCTGATGTCGAGAACAGCCTCCATTTCTCTCACCCATCGGTGAGCAGCGGCAGCATTGCCGTTACCGTCAAAAGTAGGGGGCTTGCATCTCATAAACACCCCGTAGTTACAGCCTCGTGCCACCTCCCGCACAGGCTCCTCTTCCTCTTCCTCCTCATTATCGGAGAAAATAGTTTCAGGCTCCGGTTGCTCCCCCGAGGCCCGATTCCTCTCCTTTCGTTCCCCCTCCTTCACAGCTTTGATGACTTCGGTCACCACAGACGGTAAGATTGTCTGCATGACCTGATGTACTTCCTCAACAACAGCCTCCTTTACCGAGGCCTCAGATTCGCACTCTCATCCCCAGCTTCTGGATGAGGAGTCTCAGGTTCTGCAGGAACCTCTTTCTCAGCTCTAGGCCTTCCTCTCTTAGGGCGTGGTTCAGCAACAGGGCCATCACGGCCTCCACCCCTAGAAGCTCTAGAAGATCTACCACCAGCCATTCTCTAACACACTGAAAGATTCAAACACCAACACGGTCATTCAAGGAAACAACTCAGTTTATGTCAAGTATAGTAAGTCCCTAATTACAGTGGCCAGTTGTGATTAGCCACTTACTGTACTCTTCATACCCCAAGTATTACCTGTCCTGACTACATCAGTATTCAAATCTACATACAACACATAACATATACCATGCGCACGTAAACCGGTTAACTTAAGAAAATACCTGATGGCACGCAGCTACTCAGTTTGGCATCCCATTCCCCTTCCGTCCCATTCTCAGTTTAAGTTAAGGTTTATTTTGAAAATTTACCCATTTCACTTAAACTTTGGCTCTGATACCAACTTGTAAGGCCCCGTTCCCGGGACGCTACAGTTGGTCATTCATCGCACATAAAACATATAATTACATTTCATTAAGAAAACATTGCAGCGGAAACATTCAAAATGACATCACGTTTCATTATAATTACTTTTGCCAAATAATACATCATTATCCGGTTACAAAATTCATGTTTGCATTACATCACAAAAGCTATATAATTGGATGCCATCCCAAAAGAGCTGAGTAGCCTCGCCGTGCCATCCTCAGCAATCATTTACCTGCCAACTGGAAAATGTAATAAAAGTCAGCGTTGCTGAGTGAGTTCTAGTTTTAATAATAAACATACTTTACTTTCATTAAAACCATTCCTTTATCATGCGATCATGCAACATACGTATACACAGATAATTTCATTATTATCTTTCATCTCATTCATTATCTTCCATTCTTTTCGTTCATTCTGTCTTCCGAGTCTTTTGCGACAACATGGTCGCTCACCTCAATGGCAATCTCAATGATTGCTCGCTATCCGAGTCTTTTGCACCCCTAAGGTTGCTCACCCCAATTGCCCATCACGATAGCAAGCTATCCGAGTCTTTTGCAACAACAAGGTTGCTCACCCCAAGGCAACATTACGATAGCTCTTACTCGAGTCTTTTGCAACGACAAGGTTGCTCACCTCATAGGCAATCTCATGATTGCTCGCTATCCGAGTCTTTTGCACCCCTAAGGTTGCTCACCCCAATTGCCCATCACGATAGCAAGCTATCCGAGTCTTTTGCAACAACAAGGTTGCTCACCCCAAGGCAACATTACGATAGCTCTTACTCGAGTCTTTTGCAACACAATCGCTCACCCCAATAAATATGCTTGCAAGCCTTTCTTCCGTTCATTCATCGTTCATTAATGCATGCATTCTTACTTCATGTTCCTCTTTCATTATCTTTCGCTTTACATTACATAATACTTCATTCATTCGTTCATTCATTAGCATGACATGTAAAGCCACAAGAAAGATAAGCATACATCATAATAAGGAACATTCATACACATTCATCATCATCATACAGGGCAACATCATACATTCATAATATGCATAAACATGCAACATCATCATCATGCCCTACATGCTCTCTAAGGCCATAACATTCATCTTACATGCTCTACGGGTTACTTTACATCAAACTTACATCTGCACCTTTCCCCGAAGGCCAGAAGTCAAACTACACATTCCCTCGAGTGCAACAGCCCTATTCGGGCGTATGGACACTCTTCAGTCGCATGGCCTCCATGCGACTGAACATCATGCGACTGGACTCATGCGGATGGACATCTATGCGAATGAACATCCAATCGTGCGTATGGACCTTGTGCGAATGGGATTACTGCGAATGGGCACCTATGCGACTAACCTCATGCGTATGGACTCATGCGACTAAGCATCTATGCGACTGAACCCTCAGTCGCATATCCCTCATGCGACTGGACTCCCAGTCGTGCGACTGAGTCCCAATCGTGCGAATGACCTCCAATCGCCCTCATTCGGCCGTATGGCCTTCATTCGGTCGCCTAGCCCTAGCTGATGCAGAATGGAGTTCATCCCGAACCCAATCTGCCATTTTCGGCCTCCAAGCTCATCCAAACCCATTCTAAGCCTAAATCAACCCTCCTGGACCTTAGGAATGCATACCTTAACACCATACAAGCACACACAAGCCCGAAATCATACTCTAAACACATCATACACATCACACCCAAATGGGTCAAACACACACACACATAAAAACGGGTTTTGAACACTTTCCAGCCCCAAAATCAGTTGAAAACAAGTAAAAGTGGGGTCCTAGAACTCACACAATCGAGCACAAAGACAAGAGCTTCGATTTGGCTTGCTACTCGACGGATTTGGACACCCGAATCACCCGAATCAACCTTTTTCTCCCTTTTTCTCTTCTTTCTCTCTTCCCTCTTCTTGTGAGCTGAATTTTGTGAAGTGTGGGGAGAGTGGGCTGCCCTCTCCCTACACATATCACCACATTACCCGACTTTTCGTCGTTGGCGAGTTTGGTCCCTCGACTTTGGACTTTATTTCTTTTCTTTCTTCGCCGGCTTCAAAATAATAAATTTCCGGGTGTTACAGTGGTGATTGGAACTAATTGTCACACCCTCAATTTACATAACACTACTAGAAACTATACTTTTTGCAACAGTTTTTTACGACAAAAGCATTTTGGTCGCAAATACAAACAAGGTTGCGACACATTTGCAACAAAGTGGAAAAGCCCGTAATTAGCAATTATTTGCGACAGATTTGTAACATCAAAAGTTGTCGCAAATTTGTCACAAAGAATAAGCGGGAAATAAAATTCTTATCCCTATTGTTGACAAAATTGAGACAAAATGGAGGGAAAACGCGGAAACCTAATATTGTCACAAACTTGTCGCAAGTTGCGACTATTTGTGACAATAGTATTATTAATCATCAAATATAGCTTTATAATGTTTTTTATAATATTAGTAATCATAATAAGTATCAATCTTTTATAATATATTAATAATAAAAATATAGATTTATAAGTTTTTTTTTAATAATATTCACAGTATTAAACTCAAATATTGTTTTGTTTTGATATTATTAACAATAATGAAATAAAAATTAATTTTTTTAAATATGAGTTTTTTATAATTGTAATTGGCACTAATAAAAATAATTATTTTTTTTCATTTAAGTTTTGTTTTACTATTATTTATATTATTTTAATGTGTGTTTATGTGATTGAATTTGTATATGTATGTATATTGTGGAAGATTGATGTTAGGCAATAAGATAAAATAAGATCAATTAGGGTATACGAGTCAATGATGAGCAAATTAAAGAAACTAAAACCAATATTATTCGATTATCATTAATTAGGATCAACTATGGTTATCAGTTTTAATATTAGTTAAAGATTGCAAACATTGGTCTATTAGAGGTAACTAAAGTCATGTAGCTAATATTATCAAGCATAAAGTTAATGTTAGTCAATTATGGTCTATTAGTACTTATTTATGTGTGTATGTGTATTTGTAAATGAATGTAGGTGTGTATGTATGTGGATTTATGATTGTGTATATGTAGATGTGTATCAGATACACACTGTGAAGTGTATCTGTGCATACATAGTCTGTGTATGTGTATATGTATGCATAATATATATATAAGAACATTCACAGTAGGTTACTTATTTTTTATATGAGTGTGTCACTTATATTATTGGGGATGATTGTGAGTGGTTGTGAGTGAACAGGAGAAAAATATTATGGGGATTGTACTGTGATTTCTCGTATTTGGAGAAACATGGTATAACCCTATAATTTTTTAATATTTTTAAAAGTGGTTGTGAGCGGAGGAGAAAGAAAAGATAATGATAACTATATAAAAAAGTATTATTTAATTAAAAGAGAGAGTAAAAAATAATGTTTTTAATGTATATATGGGGATGGGGACGAGGATGCTAGTGTGAATGCTCTAACATGACAATTACTTTTGAGTATTACCATATCATTCATATATATATATATATATATATATATATATATATATATATATATATATATATATATATATATATTGTGTTTTAAAATTTACGCATATGTTTAACATCAAAAAAATAAAGCCGAAAAAATGACGTTTAAAACGCGAAAAACGATAAATAAAATCTACTTGTTGGAAAAATGTCGCAAAATTGCGACAAAATTACGACAAAAGTTTCAAGTTGCCGCAAATTTGTCATAAATTGCAACAAGTTCAACTTGTCGCAAATATTTTGTTTTTACTTTTTAAAATGTTTAGTACTTTTTATGAAAAAAAACTCTTTCAATTTGTCTCTCGTTCACTAATCACCATTTACAAGTTCAACAAGGGTTTTCAAGAACCGTCGTCTCCGTCATCTCTTCGGATAACCGCGCCATCATCTCCTTTCATCGATCGAAATCTTGCGCCGTCAACTAAGGGAACTAAGCTGAAGGTTGTATAGTCGATCCCCCTTTCATCGATCGAAAAAAGCCGTGATATTTGGGGCGAATCAAGAAACACAGGTAAGGATCAGATGGCTAAGTTTAGGGTTCTTGCTATCTTCACTAAATTCCCCCTTCATCTCTTTGTTTTACCTTTGAGTTTAATATATGCTTTGGGTATCTATTGTTTGGTTGTTAGAATTTCTATGGTCTTATCGATTATTAATGGTGCTGGTTTTGCTTATGTTGTACTTTTGTGGCTTCATGTTTGAGAAGAGTTTCATTAATAAGTATGAAATTTTGTATCTTAACTTTCAGCAACATAAGTATCCTTAGAGTTTTAGTGAACATCTTTGATAACACAATCTGAATGTGTGATTTATGTATGTTTTGTTTTTGCAACTTGAAATTGTTTACCTAATTCTCCTTACCAAATGTTCCATGTTGAACATTCTAACCATCATATCTAAACCATTTAATAGAAAAATTACAAAGTAATTGCAAAGAGATTTCATAGACTTTTCGTTAGTTTAATAGGTGTTGCTGGTGCTTTATTCTACCTTTCTGCTTAGGTGAACAAGGATTTCAATCACAATTAGCTTGAGTCTTGATTATTTGAACTAAAGACAGTTGTTTGCTTCTTTGACTATTGTAGTGGGAGAAGAAACTCGAAGCTATGTCTCTGGTTGTTGGAACTCTAGTTGCTTAAACAGGTTTGTGTGCATATGAATAATTAGTTGTTTGAATTGAGAATATAATATGTTTGAGATTGCTAATTGTGTGTCTAAATTGGTGAGTTATGTGTTGGATGGGGTATATCGACGTATGGAGGAATCTGAGGGATATAATAGATCCCAATCTATGGGACATGAGGATTTTGATGATGAGCATGACGTAGACACGCCTTCTTGCCCCTCCCACGGTGGCTCGAATACAGATTTTACGAACCATCATACCTCTCAAAGGCTTCCTATCAGACGGGTTGGGAAGAAGTATGTATGTTTAAAATTAAAATTTATATCGTTAATTTATTTTATAATATACTCATTTTTATATAATAATGTAGGTTTGCTAATGGTAAGGCTCATAGGGCGATCACAAAAATACTAGAACAACATCTTGAGGGGCCTTGGCCACGTTACTCACTTGTCCCTAAAGAAGTAAAGAATATTATGTTTGAGAAATACAAGGTAACATATAAAAATTATTTTTCTTGTTATATATTATTAAGTTGCAAGATAATTATCAAAATTTCATTTCAAAGAATTCAACTTATATCATCCTTCTTTAAGGAAATTTGTGGATGGGATCGAGCTGACGACTTTATCATTAAGGAAGGATTTAACAATGCGGCATCAAAAGCAGAATCTAGAGATTTAGCGAAGAAAGCCGGCCATTTTATACCACCTAATAAATTTAACTACACCATCATGCGTGAATTTCCACCCCGTTTATGGCACAGTGACTTATGGGTTCCATTATGTGAGGTAAGTAAGTTAAGATATTATTACTTTTTTGGTTTTAATCTATTTTAGTTATGTTATCATAATAATATTTTTTACGTTTTGTAGTATTTTAGCACTACTGATTTTGCTAAAGCATCCGAAAGAGGGACTAAGAATAGGAATAGCGTTGATAGCTCTGGTGTTACGTCAAGCCACACCGGCGGATCCATGGGATATGGCGAGCATCGTATTCGCATGGTAATCTAATTATTTTTACAAAGTATGGCAATTGTGTACTTTTACTATTAACATATATTTTACACTTAAATTTTTTTATATCGTAGGAAAAGAAATTGGGTCGGCCAATTGCGATGAGCGAATTGTTCCTAGAAACGCACTTGGATAAAGAGTCAAAGAAACTATATCGGGCTGGACAATTTGATGAGAACCCGGAAGGGATGCGGTTTTGCACCGGTCGATCGAATGATATTTATGTGGGTTATCATTATTATTATTATTATTATTATTATTATTATTATTATTATTATTATTATTATTATTATTATTATTATTATTATTATTATTTTTTATTATTATTATTAATTTTTTGTATCTACTTTTATTATTAATAATCATATTGTTTTGACAAATTGTAGGACACATATTGTAGAAAGATGGTTGAGAAACATGGCACTGACACAAGTCAACATCCATTGGGTGATGTTGATTGTTGGCGTGATAGTACGGGAGAGGGCAGAGAGTTATATGGGATTGGATCATCAGATCCTTACTTCGTCGTGACCGGGACACCGTCTACATCTTCCATGTCCGGACTAACACAAGCTGCACTTCACCAATCACAGGAGGAGGTAATTTACTTAACAACCTTAATTGTTATATTTAGCCCTGAATGTGTTAGGTTCTCATATTTTACAAGTTTGTAGGATGCTTTAGGTTATAGATGTTGATATATGAATTGTTCATCATTATTTTTAATGAAGTCTTTTTTTGATTTTAGTTTGTTTATCACTTGTAATTAAACACAATTTTTATTTCATAGTATAGTGAACTACGCTTATATGATACTTTGAAGATGAAACAAGATTATAATAATCATATGTAGGAGCATATAAACTATAGTTCAGATATACGATTAACGGTTACCTTCTTTGGCTCAATTTATTATGTGTTGTGTGTACGTGTAGTTCCGACAACAAATGCGAGATGAGATGCAACAACAAGTTGATGAGATGAGAAGAAACATGCAAGAGGAGATGCAACAACAAATGCGAGAGGAGATGCGACAACAAATGGCCTCTTTTATTAAACAATTTAGTAGTAATCCCGGAAATCATTCACCATAGTTTAGTTTAACTTAGTTATTGTATTGTTCTTGGATTATGTTAACAATATTTGTATTTGAATTTAGATTGTGGTTGAATGGTTTATTTGAATTGTATTAATTTTCATCAGGTTTAAAAAACTGGATTTTTTCATATTTTAAATTTAATTTTTTTTGTTAATAGCATGTTTTGTCGCAAATTTGTTGCAAAGTAAATAAATAGATACTGTCGCAACTTTGACGCAAAAACAAAAATAAAAGTAATATTTAATCCTGTTTGTCGCAAATTTGTCATTAATATTTGTTAGTATCCTGTTGCAAAAAACTTGTCGCATTTCATGGAAAGTTGTCGCAAAACCATGTCAGAAGATTGTAGGTGACCTGTCGCAAAACAGTTGTCGTAAACCTGTCATAATAACTGTCAGAAAGTTGTCGCAAAATTTTTGCAACAAGGGTTTTTGCGACAAACTATTTTATGACGTAAACTTGTCACAAAACAGGTTTTGTGACAAATTTGCAACAACCTTGTCTGTCGTTTTTTTTTGTTTTTTTCTAGTAGTGTAAACGGGGTAATACCGTTAGGCACTTGACATACCAGGACCTCAGCCACTAGTTACAACAAACAACACAACAGTTACAAAACATGAAAGTAATGTGGAAGCGTATAAATTCATAATTCAAACGGCGCAAAACGCACAATAACCAGATAAGTATAATGTATAGATAAAAATGCAAATTTTTGTCGACCCAACAAATGATGAATGATATGATGTGATGATCCTAGTCGTGCTTGCTTAAGAACCTGAAAAAAAAACATGCTAAAGTGTTAACATAAAGTTGGTGAGTTCATAGATTTTGATAAACAGAACATAATAGTAAACTGATACAGTAAACAGAGTAATATTAGTAGATAGCTAGTCTACTAAACAAGTTACTAAGTGTATGAAGTTCGCAACCGAAGCTGACAATGTAAAAGAAGGCCTCGGCTGTGAACACCAGGTCACAACAACATAAATTAGGTCAATTAAACACCCGTTTGACGTACCGCTGTGCTAGCACGACTAGCCCGAGTGGGGTTTGTCAAACCCAGTAGATCTACTCATAATTACCTCGATATAATACGTACATTAACTATTCGAGTATGAGGACTTAAGTTTGGTGTAGCACTAGTAAACAAGTGACATTACAGTATTACTGATCAAATGTAAATATGTTTAAAACACACGTTTCTTTCACCCCCAAAGAAAGTAGGTAAAATGGGGCTGAGAACTCACCTTGATTGCACACGAATAATATAATGCAGAGAGAGGAAAATCAAGTTTCTGGATAACCTGAATTTCAAGTAATATATAATTAATATTAATTATTAATTATGAATATAAATATTTGTACGGTTTCGTGTTACCGGCTACACCCGCGTCCCTAACCACAAAGAATGTTCAATGTATGTATATTTAAGCTTATAAGTACAAAATATCTTTTATTCTTCTTATCTCACAATAATGTTTTTATACTTGAACACATATAATTGGAACATTTACGAAATACTAATTCCCTTAGATGCAATTAATGCACTAACCATATATTATCCACATCCATACATAGCATCTACAATTGCCAAGCATACTATGCATCAATCCACACTCATCATACACACATGAACACACCCAAACACTTCTCCAAAGAACCCACACGCGCAGCACACAGAATGCAATACACACATAATGCAATACATACATTCATATATATATATATATATATATATATATATATATATATATATATATATATATATATATATAAGGGATCAAATGAGAACTAGCTTTTTTAGTGAGAACTCTAGGAATCAATCTCAACCACTAGTTCTCAATGGCAAAATTGTAATTAACAAAAATATATTTTAAAAATTTATAAATCAAAAAATAACATAAAAATAAAAAAAAATAAAAACACAAAAATGTTCCCCTACTTTCCCTCTTTCATAAAAAAAAGAAAACAAAATTTATAAAAAATAAAAAAGATATCCGTTTTTTTTAACGAAATTCGTTTTACACATGTGTAATATCGGATTTTACACATGTGTAAATCCAGTACTACACATGTGTATAACTAGATTTACACACATGTAAACAACGAATGTACGATTTTTTTTAGAAAAGTATATCAATATGGTAGGCGTTGTAAAGATAAAAAAATACTGATTTTAGGGTGAATTTTTTTGAAAAAATGGATGTCGTGAAAAAAAGTTATGAATGTTTTTAAAAAAAGGGGAAAAGACATGGGATTTGCATGTGATAAAAATGAGTGGCTGAGAGGGGGCCTACAGGGCTCACAAAAAAATGTGGTTCGCATTTGAACCAGCCCCTAGATATAGATAGATCTATCTATCAAGATAAGTAGATAGAGAGAGAGAGAGAGATAGAGATATAAAGATATTGAGATAGATAGATATAGATATAGATAGATATAGAGGTATATATATATAGATAGATATATCTGTATATATATATATATATATATATATATCTAGAGAGATAGATATATATCTATATATAGTAGATATATATAGAGATATATGATATATATAGATATATATATATATAGATTATATATATTATATATTATATATATATATATATATATCTATATATATATATATATATATATCTATATATATATATATATATCTATATATATATTGGGAGGTTCAAATGAGAACTCACTTTTTTTGTGAGAACTCTAGGAACCAATCTCAACCACTAGTTTTCAGTGGCAAAATGGTAATTAACAAACACATAATTAAAAAAATTATAAAATGAAAAATAACATAAAAATAGAAAAAATAAAAACACAAAAATGTTCCCATAGTTTCCCTCTTTCATAAAAAACAATTTAAAAAAATTATAAAAATTAAAAAAATTCTCGTTTTTTTTACGAAATTATATTTACACATGTGTAATACCGGATTTACACATGTGTAAATCCAGTATTAGACATGTGTATAACCAGATTTACACATGTGTAAACAACAGATTGATAATTTTTTTAAAAAAAGTATATCAATATGGTAGGCGTTGAAAAAATAAAAAAATAATAAATTTTATGGTGATATTTTTTTTGAAAAATGATGTTGTGCAAAAAATTTATGAACGTTTTAAAAAAAAGGTGGAAATGACATGTGTTTTGCATGTGATCAAAATGAGTGGCTCATATTGGTTTCTAGAGTTCTCACAAAAAAAGTGAGTTCTCATTTGAACCCTCCCCTATTATATATATATATAGATATAGAGAGAGAGAGAGATAGAGAGATAGATAGAGAGATATAGATATATATAGAGATATAGATTATAGAAGATATAGAGAGATATATCTCTAGAGATTATATATATAGATATAGATATATATCTATATATATATATATATATATAGATATATATATATATATATATATATATATAGATATCTATATATATATATATATATATATATAGGGGAGGGTTCAAATGAGAACCACATTTTTTTGTGAGAACTCTAGGAACCAATCTCAACCATTCATTTTGTATCACATGCAAATCACATGCCATTTTCCCCTTTTTCTTAAAACGTTCATAACTTTTTTTCACAACATCAATTTTTCAAAAAAAATTCACCATAAAATTCAGTATTTTTTTATATTTCCAACGCCTACCATATTGATATACTTTTCTAAAAAAAATCATAGATCCGTTGTTTACATATGTGTAAATCTAGTTATACACATGTGTAGTACTGGATTTACACATGTGTAAATCCGATATTACACATGTGTAAAACGAATTTCGTTAAAAAAAACGGGAATTTTTTTTATTTTTTATAAATTTTTTTTATTTTTTTATGAAAGACGGAAAGTAGGGGAACATTTTTGTGTTTTTATTTTTTTTATTTATATGTTATTTTTTGATTATAAATTTTTTAAATATGTTTTTGTTAATTACAATTTTGCCATTGAGAAACTAGTGGTTGAGATTGGTTCCTAGAGTTCTCACAAAATAATCTAGTTCTCATTTGATCCCTTCCCAATATATATATATATATATATATATATATATATCTATTATATATATATATATATATATATATATATAATATATATATATATATGTATCTATACATCACACAACACCCACCCACCTCTATATATATATATATATATATATATATATACACGTACGCAGATTACATGCTTATATATGCATACCAAAAATCACAGAAGCACACGTACACACTAAATGCATGAACCATCACACAAGGAACCACGTTACACGAGCGGAACATACGAATAATATAGAGACATACGTGAGTGTATATATATGTATATATATATATATAAGAACGAACACGCACCCACGGTTAATAATTCTCGCAAACAATAGAATTATATATTTACATACGCAGAACCATATTCGCAGCAAGAAAACCGTGAGTGATTACATTTCTCATTCTCCTCACGAGATCGATTTGACAGTACTGTTGATCCTTACACATCTTGACTCCTATCTAATCAACGACCTCTTCCCCGGTCACATCAAAAGTCACCCGATTTAAACTCCAACGCCATAATGTAAACAACGTGTAGTTTCCCCAATATCTCCTGATCTTGACAATCATACCTTTCTCCAATCTCGCTTGTTCAAAGAGACTTCTTCCACCGATCAAGAAAGCAAAGCCACCGCCTTCTGCCACTTTCTTTCACCTACCAAACGAACTAAACCCAAAGCCACCTACTTTGATGGATCCAGAACACCTGTTTTTCACGCACTTCCGTTGCTAAAACTCTTATCACGAGAGTCCTATCAAGGTTCTTTGATCACCTCTAACATCCCCGAAACATCAATGTTTATCACCGGTCACCCCCATCGTCTCAAACGGTACTTGCACCACGACAACGGTTGCACCAAAACACTTTCCGTGTTTGTCTTCTACTGTAAATAAACTCCTGAAATAGCTCCTGTTGTCCTGAAATGAACCCGGTTCCTTGCTGTGTTTGCCATGCAGCGACGGGCTACCCTTCGACGGTTGACTCTCAAACCAGCCTTCTTCGTCTCCTGAGCCCCAGGCTCTAATACCAAATGTTGGTTCATGTCCCAAAACACACACACAACATACACTATTTGAGACTCTTTTCTGAGTTTATTTCTCACACTTAAAATACGAATGACAAGAGTATTCAAAACGTAAATATAATTCTACTATTTATAATAATAAAAAACACAAAACCTCCACATGAAATGGTCCACGATTATCCTGCTTTCATGCAACGACTCAATCATTCATTTTCTAAATGATCTCCAACAAACTTGGTCAACTACCCACCAAATCAGATTTAACAACACTTTCTCAAACCCAAAATAACACGTGATTAATAAGTTTTTTTAACTGATCCGGATCCAACTCTTGATCCGCTATCCGTGACCCATTGACATGTGTTTTTGTTTGGATGGATCAAGTTAGATTAGTGCTGAGTCATGAGAATAAGTCATATAAAAACATGTGTTTTTTGTTTATGGTTGAGTCATCGAAGTCTAGGAGTTTACCGAGTCTCATGCAGTTAGTTGGGATATTTCTGTTTTAAATATTTTCTATTTGCTTTGAGCCTTGTATTTAAGTATCTCATTGGATTGAATAAAAGTTGTGAGAGTCTTTCCTAAAAACCATTGATTACTATTGTTTCTATTCTTCAACATAAACCTACTAGTTCTCTTACTACATTTAAGAATCACAAACGGAGTTCCAACAATTGGTATCAAAGCAGTAGGCTCATACCGTGGGATCATAGGAAGAGAGACATGTGAAGGAAGAAAGATACCAGCAAAGTTTCTGCGTGAAACCAAGAAAATTGTGTGATCGAGTGAACAATCTGTGTGATCAAGAGCAGAGTCCTGTGTGGAGATCGAAGAAGAGAAATGAGCAACTGATCAAGATTGCCTGTGTGGTTTGATCTGATCAACTTGTGTGATTCAGCGGTTCAAGTGAGAAGATGGCATGCGTACGTGGATCAAAGTAAATCGAGAAGTAGAGATCTTTGTGATAAACCGGTTACCTATGTGAGAGCCGAGACTCGTAGCTGCGTGCAACAACAATTCTGCTGTTAATATATGTGTGCGATAAAAAAATTTGATTTTGTGTAATCAATTTGTGATTATTACGTTTGGTGACGGTGAAAGAAATCAAGGCGATGCATATTTTTTAAGGTTTGAAAAGTTCAAATAAAACAATTATTTGGGAATAGTGTACGTGAAGAAAAAAAATTAAAGAAAGGTGTATTGTTAATTCTTGTCTTTTGCAGGTTGAGTAAAAGGTAGATGACGGAAGAAAATCAAATTGTGGTGCGGGTAATCAAAGTAAATTCCTTTGCAATGTTCGAAATTATCGATTACAAACTACATGAGTTGGTCAATCATGGTGGAATCAATTCTACAAGCATACGGTTTATGGGAAGCAATTGATCCGGTCACGGGAGCTGCGGTAGAGGCTAAAAAGAACTTATTGGCGAGGGCATTCGTATTTAAAACTCTACCAGAAGACGTGTTACTTCAAGTTGGAAAGTATAAGGATGCAAAAGATATGTGGGAAGTGCTTCGTGTGCGGTATCTAGGAGCCGATAGAGTTCAAAAGGCAAGACTTCAAACTCTTCGAACCGAGTTAGAGATGTTGAAGATGAAAGAGAACGAGAAGGTTGGTAAGTTTTCGGGCAAAATTAGTGGAACTGCTACAAAGTTCAAGAGCCTCAAGTCTAGCCTAGATGATGAAAGTGTGGTGAGAAAATTATTAAATTTGGTTCCAAAGAAGTTTTTGCAAATTGTTGCTTCTATCAAACAATACTCAGAGATAGAAAATATGTCAATTGAGGAGGTCGTGGGGTGATTGCAGGCTTATGAAGAGAGGATCAAAGTTCATGATAAGGAAGACAATGATCAGGGAAAGTTGTTGCCTTCAAAGAAGGATTGGCAAGAGAGAACCAAGAGGAGTGAGTTTGATTAAAATCAAGTTGGATCTGGACGAGGCCGTGGTCAAGGAAGGGGTCACAGTTTAGGTAGAGGTCGGTTCCAACAAGGCACGCATCGTTGATAAAAAACATATCAAGTGCTATAATTGTCAAGAGTATGGTCACTATGTGGTTAAGTGCCCCAAGCAAGAACCAAAAGAAGAAGTGGCTAATTTGACTCGAAATGATGAGCAGCCAGCATTACTTCGATGAAGAAAATGGGTCAATGTCAAGATTAAGGAGGAGAGTGTAGGTTTAATCTTGACGGGTCATTGTGTCATGGGTCATGGAGTTAAGTTCACGGTTTTTTGTTTGGATGGATCAAGTTATATTAGTGCTGAGTCATGAGAATAATCCATATAAAAACATGTGTTTTTTGTTTATGGTTGAGTCATCAAAGTCTAGGAGTTTATCGAGTCTCATGCAGTTAGTTGGGATTTTTCTGTTTTGAATATTTGCTATTAGCTTTGAGTCTTGTATTGAGAAATCTTATTGGGTTGAACAAAAGTTGTGAGAGTCTTTCCCAAAAACCATCAATTACTATTGTTTCTATTCTTCAACATATATCTACTGGTTCTCTTACTCCATTTAAGAGTCACTATGCGACTTCCAACAGTTTGATGTGGTCATTTATTTTTCTGGATTGAAGTTAAAAGGGTGAAGAAACCTTTGATGTATTATGACAATAATTGAGAAAGGCACGCAGTATTTTTGTAGGTGTAAGAGTTGTTATCAAGTTTATGTAGAGAATGAGTGGCAAGTGTTGGTATATTCAGAGATTTAACAAGAGAAACGAAGGAAATGCAGGCTAGACTTTGGGATGAATTTTCAGTGATAAACTTCAAAGTTCAAGAACTGATTACATTAAATAGAAAATGCTACTACTTTTAACTTGAAAACAAACTTACTCATATTTTAATGGAAGCATAAAACAGAAAGAAACTACAAACCCACATTGCCACTAATTCCATGCACCACTAACCCACTGGCATAATTCACGGTTATTAGACTAAGTCATGCATGGACCGGCATTTTCACTCTCCTCCTCAATGATGACTTATGTCTCCAAGATCCTCAATTCCAAGCAAGGCCCTCATCTCACTGAACTTGATACAAGGAAGCACTTTTGTAAGGACATCGGCCTTTTGTTGTTCATCACTAACATGGTTTACTTGGATTTGTTCCCGCTCCACACATTCCCATATGAAGTGGTACTTTTTATCTATGCTTACTCCTTCCATGGAATACCACATTCTTCAGAAGAGCTATTGCAGCTTCATTATCCATAATAAGCTTCACAATCTGAGCACTTGTACCAGTCAATTCGCTGATCAAACCCCGAAGCCACGTGCAGGTTGCTGATGTAGTAGACATAAACTTAGCCTCGCAGGAAGAAAGAGCCATCGTTCGCTATTTTTTAGAAGACCATGTGACTAGGTTGCCCAAGAAGTAGTACACCATCCCAATAATTCCTCTTCGATCGTCTAAATCTATCCTATGACTGTTGTCGCTATAGCCAAAAATCCTCCCATCACCACCACTCTTATATTTCAGACCAAAGTTCAAAGTAAAGTTTATGTACCTGAGTATATGCTTCACCTCCTTGTAATGACTTATTTTTGGCTTATTCATATACTTGTTCACAACTCCCAAAGAATAACTAAGGTCGGGTCTTGTATGGATTAGATATCGAAGGCTCCTAATAAGTCTCCAATACTAGGTAGAATTGACCTGTTGTAACATCCTGAAATTTATTAAACGAAAAGAAAAGAAGGGTAAAAAGAAAGAAAAGTAAAATAACCCAAGTTAAGGGGTTAAAGTTATGCAAGAGGCAAACTTAATATTATTATGTTTAAAAAGGTGAACATGGCCGCCCACTACCCTGCTACACCACCTGCTTCGACTTTTTGAGAAGGAAACAAAGTTTCTATCGGTTTTTAGAGAGAAGAAGAAGAAGATTGCTTAAGGTGAGTCTTTCTTGTGTTTTGTTCGGTTTCAGCTGGGTTTATAGCCTTTGGACTGAGCTTATGTGTTTATGTGTGTTCGGTTGTGTGTTTTGGTATGTTTAGGTGTTTGAACTCCAACTTCTCTTGAGTTTGGAGGAGTTTTGCTCAAGGCAGCGGCTGGTGAGTTCTAGACCCCCGGTTTTATTGTTTTAAACTTGTTTTGGGGCTGAATATGTATGCAGTTAACCTTTTATAACTTTTGGTATGTGAACCATATGCTTGTACCCCTGTGTACTCGGGTGGGTGTATGTTTGGGTATGCTTTGATTATGTTTAGAATGTTAGAATCAAGTTAAGAACATGTTTGAATGATGACTAGGGTCTGAGCATAGTGTTAGTAGAACATAACAGTTCCCTATGCGCCCAAGTTCCCATGCGTCTAAGTTAGGTTCATGCGCCCAAATAGCGCCCATGCGCCCAAATAGTGCCCATGCGCCTAATGCCTTAGAAAATTTTCTAAAACTTTTGGGAAGATGAAATCTTGAGACTAAGACTTGGAATGTTTAGGTGGTGATGTTTGTTGGTGTTATGCACGTTGTGACCTGTTTTCTTTTATGTTCCTTATTACGTATTACATTACTTTACGTGGTGTGTTAATGCTCTTGTACGTAAAGTATTATCACAATTAAGCGAAAGATTAAAGATAATTAAAATGTAGAACATAATGAATGAATGAAAGTCTTTCAAGAAAAATTTAAGGAGGTTCACAACTCATTTAGAGTTGTTAGCTCAACTATGTGTTATATAGCGTGTGATTTTGGCTAACCCATGAGGGTTCACACACAAGGGGATTCAGTCTCGGTGACTGATCCATATGCGCGAAACGGGATCCTTGTCGCTTAACCCCGAGACTGAGGTGGATTTGTTCCTAACGATGGGGGTTTAGCTTATGACAGGATCTAGATAGAAGTGAAAGATAATGAAAAAAAGTGCGAAACAAACGAATACGTGCGATAATGAAAGATAATAATGATATTACCTTGATGTATGTATGATGATTGACCATGTTCGAAAGTAAAGAAAGGGTTTTGAATGTATGGAAGGTATTTTATTTATAAAACTAAAACTCACTCAACAACGCTGACTTTTATGCATTTTCAGTTGGCAGGTAACTTGTTGTTGGGGATGGCACGAGGGTGAAGCTACTTGGCAAATAAAGACTGACATCCATTTTATGCAGATATAATGTTTTATGCAACTAAACATCATTTTTTAACATTAACAACAATGTATTATTTGGCAAAAATAATTATTAATGCATGAAGTGGTCTTTGTTAAATTATTCCGCTGTAACGTTTTTATTATTCTATTGAATCTTAACGTGTTTTAAATATTATGCGCGATGAATGTCCAACTGTAAGCGTCCCGGGAACGGGGCCTTACAAGTTGGTATCAGTACCAAAGTTTAAGAGAAATGGGTAAATTATTTCAAAAACCTAAATTTAAACTAAAAATGGGACCAAATGGAAGGATGCCAGCCCAAGTAGCTATGTGTCATCAGGTAATTTCTTTAAAAATTAACCGCTATTACGTGCGCGTATTATTTGACTTATGTGCTCTTAGTAGATTTGGATACTGATGTAGTCAGGATAGGAAATACTTAGGAAATGAAGAGTAAAGTAAGTGGCTAATCATAACTGGCCACTCTAATTAGTGACTTACTATACTTGACATAACCTGAGTTATTACCATGAATGACCGTGTTGGTGTTCGAATCTTATAGTGATTAGAAGATGGTTGGTGGTAGATCTTCAAGAGCTTCGCGAGGTGGAGGTCGTGGTGGACGTGGTACTGAGCCGCGTGTCACGAGGAACAGGGCTAAGGCTACCGAAATGGCACCTGAAGAGCCCGAGACACATTATAGGAAGGCGGTGATGAGAGCGCTAATCTGAGGGCCTCAGTGAAGGAGACGGTAGTTGAGAAGGTCCACCAGGTCATGTAGACAATTCTGCCGTCTGTGGTGACCGAAGTGATTAGAGCCATGAGGGAGGATGGGAAGAAGGAAAAGAAGAATACCTCTAAGAGGGGGAATGATAGGAGAGGAGAAAGAGAGCAACCGGAGACTGAGACGGTTGCCTCGAGTGACAAGGAGGAGGAATAAGTTGTGCAACGAACAACACGAGGCTGTATTTATGGAGCCTTTCAAAGGTGTAAACCCCCAACTTTTGATGGCAATGGTAACGCTGCTGCTGCTCACTAATGGGTGAGAGAAATGGAGACTGTGTTGGAGATCAGCAAATGTAGGGAGGATCAAAAGGTGAAGTTTGCTACCCACTCATTTGTGGACTCGGCTTTATGTTGGTTGGACAATGTTGTCCAGGCCAAGGGTAGCAGGACTGTTGGGAAGATGAGGTAGAGTGAGCTGAAAGTTTTGTCCTCACAGAGAACTTGACAAGATTGAGAGGGAGTTCTTACAGCTGGAGGCGGGAACCATGACACACCAACAGTATACTACTAAATTCAATGAGATGGGAAGGCTGGTGCCTGATCAGGTGACGCTGGTATCAAGAAAGATCAAGAGGTATATCCAGGCCTTGCCGGCAGACAACCGCAGGCACATGACCGCCGCCCGGCCAAGTACTTTTATGTCCGTGGTTGACCTGGCAGGGAGGTTGTATGATAAGAGAGAGGTGGTAGTGGTAGAGGTGAGTAAGAAGGGTGGTGGTGACAGGAATTGGAATGGAAAGTGGTTTGGACGTGGTAGTGTCACTCCAAATAACAAGAGTGCAAGGGTGGATGATCAGCGTGTAGTTACATCATGTGCGGTGACGAACAGGTGTGGTAAATGCGGAAAGGAGCATACAAGAGAGTGTAGGTGGGGATTGAACGTCTACTTTAAATGTTGGAAGCCCGGTCATATGGGAAGAGAGTGTGGGGTTGTAAGATATTATAACTGTGGTGAAGAGGGCCATCTGAGTAGGGATTGCAAGAAGCCGAGGGCTGAAAGTTCTGGGGCAAAGAAGAAGATCGAGAATGAAGGGCAGAGAGCGAGCCCCAGAGCATTCACGATGACTCGAGAGGAGGCTAGGGTGGACCCTGATGTCGTGTCAGGTTTGTTTCTGGTAGACCAAACTTGTGCCTCTATGTTATTTGATTCTGGTGCTAGTAGGAGTTTCATTTCTGCTGCTCTCTGTGCTAAGTTGACTTGTTAGATGTAGAAGGATGGATGAGCCCTTCAATATAGCAACTGCCATTGGTAAGTCTATCAGGATTTCTGATCTAATAGAAGGTTGTGGCATAGATTTAGAAGGTCATAGGTTTCCTGCTAGACTGTTTGTGATGACCTTAGGCGGGTTTGATGTAGTCCTAGGGATGGACTGATAAGCAGCCTATGAAGCAAATATTGTGTGTCGTAAGAAGATGATCCGACTGACAGCGCCTGACGGGAGTTCAGTGACAATTTACGGTGATCGAGTTACTACGGTTACTAAGGTGATTTTGATGGCGGTGGCGGGGAAGTGCATGAAACGTGGAAGTAGCGCCTACCTGGATTACGTGAAGGATGTGGACACGTCAATACCACAATTGTCTGACGTACCATTTGTGTGTGACTTTTCGGAAGTGTTCCCAGAAGATTTACCAGGTGTGCCACCGGACCGCGAGATCGAGTTCCAGATTGACTTGATACCTGGTGCTCAACCGGTTGCCAGGGCACCATATCGATTGGCTCCATCTGAGATGAGGGAATTGATGGTTCATTTGCAAGAGCTGCTAGACAAGGGGTTTATTCGACCAAGTATCTCTACCTGGGGTGCTCCGGTCTTGTTCGTAAATAAGAAGGATAGTAGTATGAGGATGTGCATTGACTACCACGAGTTAAACAAGTTGACGGTGAAGAACCAATATCCACTACCCAGAATTGATGACTTGTTTGATCAGCTCCAAGGTGCCAGTTGGTTTTCGAGAATAGATCTTCGATCGGGCTATCATCAACTGAAAGTGAAGGAGTAGATATTCCTAAGACAGCTTTCCGCACGTGTTATGGACACTAATAATTCCTAGTTATGTCCTTTAAATTAACCAACGCACTAGCTGCTTTTATGGATTTTATGAATCGGGTGTGTCGACCGATGTTGGATAAATCAATGATTGTGTTTATCGATGATATCCTGATTTATTCGATGAGCTGGGAGGAACATAGTGGACACATTCGTGAGGTGTTGGAGACGCTTAGAAGAGAGAACTTGTATGCCAAGTTCTCCCAGTGTGTGTTCTGGTTGCACGAAGTTTAGTTTCTGTGTCACCTAGTGAATCCCGAAGGGATTATGGTAGACCTGGCAAAGGTGGATGCGGTGATGCAATGGAAGTCTGCAAAGACGCCATCCGAGATTCGTAGTTTCTTGGGATTGGCGGGCTATTATAGGAGATTCATCCAAGACTTCTCCAAGATAACTTCTCTATTGAATATGATTGTGAGGATTATGATTGTGAGATTCATTACCATCTGGGCAAGCCTAACGTAGTGGCGGATGCCCTTAGCCGAAAGGTGAGACCCGAACCAATCCGGGTGAAAGCTTACCAGTTGGTGATGACCTCCGATATGATGCTACAGGTCAAGGGGTTCCAAGATGAGGCGTTGAAAGAAGATCGCCTTAACTTCGAAAGGATGAGAGGTCTAGTCACGGAGTTGGGTGAAAACACTCTCGGAGTTAGAACCTGTTTCGGACGGATGTGGATCCCTCGTTACGAAGACCTACGAGAGCGAATCATGGATGAAGCTCATAAGGCTCGATACTCCATTCATCCCGATGCTACAAAGATGTTTCATGATATAAAGAAAGAATACCGGTGGTCGGGTATGAAGCGGGAGGTAGCGGAGTATATGATCCGTAAGTGCCTTGCTTACATGTGAAGGCGGAGCATCAAAAGCCATACGAAAAGATCCAACCTTTTGATATACCCGAGTAGAAATGGAAGCACATCACCATGGACTTTATTACAAAGCTACCGCGTACAACAAGGGGGTACGACGCTATATGGGTGATAGTTGACCGTCTGACGAAGAGTGCTCACTTTCTGCCGATCTGTGAAACGTATTCATTTGAGAGGTTAGCATCCGGTGTCTATTGTGTCTCGCCATGGTGTACCGGTGTCTATTGTGTACCGGTGTCTATTGTGTCTGACCGTGACACCCGGTTTTCATCCAAGTTTTGGAAGAGATTTCACGATGCGATAGGGACGAGGTTACATATTAGTATGGCCTATCATCCTCGACAGATGGTCAGTCAGAGAGAACTATAAAGACGCTTGAGGATATGCTCCGAGCATGCTTCATTGATTTCGAAGAAAGTTGGACGAACACTTACCATTAGCTAAATTCTCATACAACAACAGTTATCATGCCAGTATTGGTATGCCACCATATGAGCTGCTATACGGTAAGAGGTGTAGAACGCCCGTATGTTGGGGTGACATTGGACAGAAGGAGTTAGGGAGCATTGAAATGATCGAGGCTATGACTGATAAATTGTAGAAGATCAAAGACTTTATGAAAGCGGCAAAAGATAGGCAAAAGTCGTATGCTGACAAGAGACGTAGACCGATTGAATTCGAGGTGGGCGATAAGGTTATGCTAAAGGTTTCACCTTGGAAGGGTATCATTTGGTTTACAAAGCGGGGTAAGTTGAGTCCGAGGTATATAGAGCCTTTTCGAATCATTGCTCGAGTAGGAGAGGTGGCCTATAGGTTGGAGCTGCCCGATGAGTTAAGCGGGATTCATTCAACATTCCATGTATCTCATTTGAGAAAGTGCCTAGCCGATGAAGATATGATTGTACCACTTGAGGACATTGAAGTAGAAGAACGACTCAATTACATGGAGTAACCAGTGGCAATCATTGACCGAAAAAAGAGAAGAGGCTACGGAATAAAGTGGTTTCACTGGTACGAGTACAGTGGAGGCATAGGAAGGGATCCGAGTCTACGTGGGAGAATAAGGAAGAGATGAGACAGCATTACCCACAGCTATTAGAGGAGTGGCAGGTTTCGGGGACGAAACCTATATAAGGGGGGTTGACTTTGTAAGGTTTCATATAAGACTGATGCACCCAAAACATTCAAAGTCTTTCCTGCATGCATGCACTAAAGTGCATAGTAGAAATGCTTTGGAAGTTTTACATCGTGAACTAGAAAATATTCTAAGTGTAAAATCTTCCAAAGCCAAGATCAACATCTTCCGAAGCTTCAAAGACAAAGTCTTCCGAAGCCGATAAGTGAAGACAGATTTCTTCTGAAGACTTTTGAACACATGCTTTGTCTGATGTACTTTACCATAAAGCTAGACCACCTTTCCGCTGCAACTCTGTTTAGTCACCAACTTACATGAGTTGGTGAAAAGGTCCATGCTTTTGGTAACTGTACATTGAGGTCTTGAGTTTATGCTTTCTACTTTATGTACTTTTATCCTTTTTGTAATATATTAGGATGTGAGCTATGGCATGTCATAGTCATTAGTAAAAAGACAATCTGGCTTTTGACTCTATATTTGATTTTGTTGTCTAGTTCAAATGTTTCCAGCTGGCCTTCAAAGTATGGCCAGCTGTAGGATGTAGTATAAAGTATCTTAGGTCCTTGTAAATTTCTTTCATGCTTTGTAATACTTGTAAAAGAACTTGAGAGCAATATACAGCATTCTCGAAAACCATATACTTGTGTTGTTTGCGTCTTGTTATGTCTCATATTTACTTGTGTTCTTAGTATCAAACATATAAGTTACCAGTTCCCTATTTGATCTGTTAAGTGTTCTAAATCTCTCTCCTTATTGTGTTATTGTGTTGTAAGTGACCAGTCCTTAAACGGTCCCTTGCATCCTTCTTGAACCCCTAGATACGCCATTGTACTGCTCATGTCATCTAACTTTGAGATCAGATTCTTGGGTTTCTTCACATGTGTCACACACCCAAACAACCTTATATGTTGGACCTTCGGTTTTCTTCCTTTCCAGCCTTCATAAGGAGTCATATTTTTCACGAATTTCGTCATGACCGGATTGAGAAGGTACACGGAGTGCCGCATAGCCTCCCCCAAAAACGTTTTTGGAACTTTCATTGTTTTCAATAAGGATCTCATTACTTCCATTACGGTGCGATAAAGGCGTTCCATGACGCCATTCTGCTGTGGCGAGTACGGGGTTGTAACTTGTCTGTGGATACCCTCCTGCTTGCAAACTGAAGGAACTGTGGTGAGAATTAAATTCACCACCCCAGTCTGTTCTAAGCGTTTTCACTTTGTAAATACTTTCGTTTTCAACTTGCCTTTTGAATTGTTTGAAAAAAGAAAGAGCTTCACCTTTTGTTTTCAACATATAAACCCACATGTATCGACTAAAGTCATTGACTATCAACAGGAAGTACCGATTACCTCCTAAGGTCTGTGGTGCTATTGGACCACATAGGTCTGCTTGGAGAAGTTCCAACGGTTTGCTTGCCCTCTCTTGTCAGGTTTGTTTTAAGACCAAACATCCTTTATAGATCTGATCTGAATGTGAAATAGGTGGCATCCCATCTACCAAATCCTTTTGGACCATCCGCTCCAATGCCAAAAAGTTTACATGGCCCATTTGCATGCAACAACCAAGCTTCTTCATTAAGATTTGCTAACAACACACCGGTCTCGAAGGTTTTAAGGCAATATGGTACAATCTATTTCTAGAGCGTTGGACATTCATAACACGCCTGCCCTGCTAATCACTCATTATCAAACAGAATAGTACCCTTACCTTTTATTTCAACATTCGGCCCGTCACCAAATCGCACCTCTCCCGAGACTGTTTCACCCAATTCAGCAAATAATTCTTTGAGGCCAGTCATATGATTATTATCCCCATTATGGAGATACCAAATATCCTGATTTCCAGTTCTTATATCTTCATGTTGACGAGAAAACACATTATCTTCATTCAACAATACCAACCTTGGTGTTTCTTCACCACAAACGCTCATCAAAAGTGTTGTTTCTTCTTCTTGTTTCTCTACCAAATTAGACTCATCTTATTGATCCTTACAATTCTTACACTCAGAAGCGTAGTGCCCAAACTGATCACAATTGAAGCATTTGATGTTTCTCTTATCACATGGTCCCTGGTTTGATTCACCACTTTCATGGTGAGACCCGTTGTTCCAGCGACCACCTCTACCACAACCAGATCCACCTCTTCTTGACCCGCTACGACCACCTCTTTTACTACACGAGCCACAAACCCGACCACGTGTTGAGTTTTGTTTACCAGTTCCCTTTTGGCTCGATCTTCCTTCAACTTTAGAGTGCAACAGACTGTTCTCCTAGATGTATTTCCTTACCTCAACTTTGACCAATCCTCATAAGCCTTCAAACGACCAATCGCCTCATCGAATGGCATCAAATCAACATCTCAATATTGTTTGATGGATGCTACCAATTGAAGATAGTTATCAGGTACCGAGTCGAGCAACTTTAGAACCAGAATGTTGTCTTCAAGAGTTGATCTAAGGCTACTAAACTTAGAGATCATAGCACTTAGTTTCCCAGCGAAATCATCTATGAACTCTCCGTCTTACATACGAATAGTTTCGAACTCACTTTTAAGTGTATGTAATATCGCCTTTTGTACTCGGTTTGCCACGAGATACCTCATCTTCAAGGATTCCCATATCTCTTTTGCAGTCTTTTTCTTGGCGACTTATAGGAGAATATCTTCCGGAATGGCTTGGAAGAGAAACACTCAAGCAGCTTTGTTTTTCTTCTCATCTGCCATCACTCCGATGGTGGTTCAATAGACTCACATATCCCACGAGAGTCTAGGATTTCCTCCATTTTAAATGCCCATGTTGTGTAGTTTGTGGTTGTCAACATGGGGCATTGCAATGACAAATTTTCAGGCTTCTTTCACTACTCCTGAAGTGGTCTCTAGGGTCGACATAGTGTCTGATCGAATGTACTTGGGCATAAACAAAGCTCTGTTACCAAGTGTTGGTATATTCAGAGATTTAACAAGAGAAACAAAAGAAATGCAGGCCAGACTTTGGGATAAATTTTCTATGATATACTTCAAAGATCAAGAACTGATTACATTAAATAGAAAATGCTACTACTTTTAACTTGAAAACAAACTTACTCCTATTTTATTGGAAGCGTAAAACAGAAAAAAAATGCAAACCCACGTTGCCACTATTTCATGCACCACTAATCCACTTGCATAATACTCGGTTATTAGACTAAGTCATGCATGGACCGAAACTTTCAGCAATGTGGCATAGCCACGCTCACCAAGTGAATATTATAACTTATCTTTAATGTGTGAGAATCAAAGTTTTGAGTAGCTTGTATCTATAAATCAGTTTGATAAATTGATATAGTGTTGACTATTTCTATCTTTATAATCTTTTGTGATTTGATAAAAAGGTTTTCCTTAAAGTGTATTTTTGTTACAGGTAAAGACAAATGTTGCTAAGTGTAAAATCTTCCAAAGCCAAGACCAACATCTTCCGAAGCCAAAAGTGAAGTCTTCCGAAGCCAAGAAGTGAAGACAAATTTCTTCCAAAGACTTTTGAACACATGCTTTATCTGATGTACTTTACCATAAAGTTGGACCATCTTTTTGCTGCAACTCTGTTTAGTCACCAACTTACATGAGTTGGTGAAAAGGTCTATGCTTTGGGTAACTGTACATTGAGGTCTTGAGTCTGTGCTTTCTACTTTATGTACTTTTATCCTTTTTGTAATATATTAGGATGTGAGCTATAGCATGTCATAGTCACTAGTGACAAGACAATCTGCCTTTAGACTTTACATTCAATTTTTTTGTCTAGTTCAAATGTTACCAGTTCCCTATTTGATCTGTTAAGTGTTCTAAAGCTCTCTCCTTATTGTGTTGTTGTGTTGTAAGTGACCAGCCCTTAAACGGTCCTGCAATTAGTATCAGAGCTTTCCAAGCTTTTGATTATAAGATCTCACCATCTTAAGATCCCTCACACACATAAAATACTTAACAACTCAAATAGGAGCTATCACAAAGGCTTATATGGAAACTGGAACAATGACAAAGTCCCCACTGATCACTCTTGAAGACTTTGATACTTGGTGTCAAAGAATGGAAGGATTTATCAAGTCTCAAGACTCCAGGATGTGGGAGTTTGTTGTCTCAGGACCTTACATACGAAGCACCTCTTCAGCTGCTGTTGGAGGTGGTGTGATTCCAAAGGTTGTGGCTGATTATTCTCATGAAGACAGAAAAAGAATAGAGATTGATCAGAAAGCCATGGCAGCCCTTCAAACTACTCTTCCAAACTCCATATACATAGGCTTCAAGAAGTGCAAAACAGCTAAATAGCTATGGGAGGCACTGAAGCTGATGTATGAGGGGTCAACTATAGCCAAGGAGAATAAGAAGGATCTCCTGAAGCAGCAATTTGAAAACTTCACCTTCAAATCAGGTGAAACCATGACTCAACAATATTTTAGGTATGTTGAAATTGTGGATACTCTAATGGATGTTGGAGTGACTCTTGAGAACAAGGACATTGTAAGGAAGTTCTTTTTCTTTCCCAAACAATGGACACATTATTGTGTTGTTATCAAGAGAACTGAGAACCTTAAGACTCTTACTTTGATAGAGTTGTATGGTATTCTTAGTGGATACCAAATGGAGATGAATATGCAAAATTCATCTGGTAACTCTAGCAATCAGCAAAGTTCAGCCCTCCATGTGGTTGAAAGGGATAGCATTGAACCACAGCATCATCTTATATGCTACCCTGACAACTCATAAAAGGGTCCTTTCATCACCTTCCCGGAGACACCAAGAGAAAGCTACACTCAAGAAAGTCCATTCCAAGAGACAAGCTCTTCACATGCTTTTGTGTCTGCTGATGAAAGCACATGCAACTTTCTCTTCACCCTTGAAGACCTGGACTGTATCCATCCAGATGACCTGGAATACATAGAGATAGTTCAGCAAATGGCTCTTCTCACTCATAGATCCAAGAAATTCTACAAGAGGACAGGGAGGAAGTTTCCAAGCAATGCAGCCAGTGGAAAGTTTAGGCTGGACAAAAGCAAAGTGAAGTGTTCAACTGTAATCAAATGGGCCACTTTGCAAGAAAGTGTAAGGCACCAAGGACAAATGGTGGTCAAACACAAGCTAAACCAAACTACACTGAAAGAGCTCTCCAGAATGAGAACCCAAAGCAGCAAGCTGTAGTTGCTATTGAAGAAGGAGGCCTTGACTAGAGCTTTCAGGTGGAACATGCATCTCGAAACCAAGCACTTATGGTAGACCATGATGAAGCAAAGGTATTGGAACATATCTGTACACCTGAATGTATTGCTAAAGTTAATAGATACAGGTCATACAATTTAGAGATGAGATCTGATTTGAGTCCTTAAATATCTTTAAATCTAACTTTAAAAGAGCTAAAAATGTTTATAAACTAAAGATAAAGGACTTAGAGAAAATTATTTCAATTCTTAAGCATTTCATAACTAAGTTGACTGAATGCCAGGCTGAGCTTGTGATCAGCAAAGCTAGGGTAGAAAAATGTGTTCTTGAAGAAGAGACCTTCAAGAACATAATATCCTCATCCTTCCATGCAAAAGTTTGTTATCAAAATAAACAGGGACTGGGATCTAGTTAGATAGCTCCTACACACACAATCTTGTCAGTAAGATCTCCTAGGTGTGGAACTTGTGAAGATGAGCTTCCCCTCATAAACCCCATGACTGAAGAGGATGAAGAGGAGATGGTGAAGAATGTCTTTGAGAAGAGTGAAGAATAGCATTCTAAGAAGGGTCACCATTCCTCTGAGGAGAGTAAAAGAGTTGGGATGACCAAGTCTAGAAGAAAGAACTTGATCAGGAAGGCCAAGTGAAGGTCCAAGAAGGCTCAAGAGATCAAGGTCACCTTTAACTCTGCACAAAAACAAGTCTTTATTTCTGCAGGATTTGAGGTGACTAAGGCTGAAGACACAAACTTAAACTCCAATAAAAAGGGTTCTAGTTCATGTCCAAATCATCCCAGCATCATGAAGAAGTCTGATCAGTTATTTACCACTGCTGCACAACCTGAACCATCCAGCTCCAAAGGTAGTTCTATCCCTAAAAGGATTGCCACAGCATCTGCTAAGATGAAGATGGAGAAGGAAAGTGATCAAGTTCAGCCTTGTTCACAAAAGAAGACTCTTAGGAAGAAGAAAATGGATTGTGTCATGTGTAGGAGTACCTCTCATCATGCTAAAGATTGTTTCTACAATCCAAAAAGTACTGTCACCATGACCATGAAAGAAACTTCTAAGAGTTTGGAGAAGAAGCAAGCTATAGAAGGAAAATATTTTTCTTTCGAAAGCTCTAAAATGAAGATCAAGACAAATGGAAACTTGACTTTGGAAGAAAAATTGGTCTCCAAAGAAAGGAATACTTCCGAAGCACTGAAGCCTGCTGTAGTGTTAGCAAGATCTTCCGAAGGTCCAGTCATCAAAACTTCTGAAGTCATCAAAACTTCCGAAGTCATCAAAACTTCTGAAGTGTTGAAGGTCAAGTCTAAGCTTTCAAATGTGGTGTGGAAGACAAAGAAAGACCAAGTGGCTGAAAGTTCTTCATCAACATCAGCAAATGATCCACAAAACATGAGAATAGGATCAATTAGTGTTGCATTGTCTTCAACTTCTTTTGATGAGCCCAAGACCAATAAGGCTTTGGTTTCCAAATGTAACTAACCAACTCTTTTGTGCAGGAACAACTTAAGACAGACAGAAATGTATGGATCATTGACAGTCGCTGTTCCAGGCACATGACAGGAAATAGGTCACTACTCCAACATTTTAAGAGAATTGATGGAGGACCAGTTGCTTTTTGGAGGAGGTGATGGAGGTTACATTACAGGAAGGGGCAGGGTCACAAATGGCAAGCTCAGCATTGAGAAGGTAAACTTTGTCAAAGAGCTTGGATAAAATCTTTTGAGTGTATCTCAATTTTGTGATCAGGGACATAACATGCTCTTTACTGAGCATGAGTGCATTGTTCTCAGGCCCAGGGTGGTCATTTCTCAGGAGCATATCATGCTCAGAGCCCCCAGGAAAGAGAACATGTACAAAATGGATTTGTAAGAAACATCTCCCTTAGGAGAAGTTTCATGCTTTCTATCTAAAGCCAATAGTAATGAGTCTTTCCTCTCCAAAGAAAGAGTTTACATGTGATGACCATTGTGTTGCATGCCTGAAATGGAAGCAATACAAGCTATCTCACAAGGCAAAGGAAAGAAAATCCATCACTACTCCCCTACATTTATTACATATGGATCTCTTTGGCCCTACCAGTGTAATGAGTCTAGGAAGGACCTCTTATTGTTTGCTAATCACAGATGACTTTAAAAGATTCACTTGGGTCTTCTTTCTTAGAACTAAGGATGAGACCCCTGAAATTCTGAAGAATTTCATCTTAAAGATTAAGAATTAATGTTATCACAAGGTCAAAACCATAAGATGTGATCAAGGAACTGAATTCAAGAATCAAATCCTTGATACATTTTGTGATGAAAAAGGTATTACAAGAGAATATAATGCTCCCAGGACCTCAGCAAAATGGTGTTGCTGAGAGGAGAAACAGGACACAATTGAAGCTGCAAGAACTATGTTGTTTGACTCTAAACTACCCATCACCTTCTGGGCAGAGGCAGTGAACACTGATTGCTATGTGCAAAACAGAGTTTTAGTAATTAAGACACATGGTAAGACTCCTGATGAACTTTGGCATAAGTGGAAACCTTTCATTGGTTTTCTCAAGTCATTTTGATGTCCTTGCACCATCTTGAATACCAAAGATCAAATTGCCAAGTTTGCTGAGAAATCAGATGATGGACATTTTATTGGATACTCTTCCCAAGCCAAGGCTTATAGAGTATACAATCACAGAACCAGAGTAGTTGAGGAGTCAGCCAATATGACTTTCAATTAGCACACTCCCAGTATGAAAGGTTCTGGTCCTAATTGGCTATTTGATCTTAATTTAGTTACAAACTGTTTTAACAAGTCTTGTGAGCATGTTTCAGGATCTACAGATATACTACCTACAGGTGATCCTGACCCAAGATTTGAGCTGACCAGACCTTCAAGCTACACAACTTCAGCTCCAGTTGTAACTAACCCTGTAAATGGAGTTTCTATCAGCACAACTATGACAAATCCAGCTGATACGTCTGGGGTGCCTTCAAATTCCACCTTAGAGGCACAAATCTCATATGAAGGAGCTTCAAATGTAGGAGGAAATAGTGGTGGTGAAAGTGATCAAGAATTTCTTGATGCTGACAACCACTCCATTGAAGACAACAATAATGATGTCGCACACTCATTGGATCAAGTCACTCTTGATAAGTGTGTTGATATTGAGGTGAATCTTCAATTCTAGATCTAAATTTCTCTAATTTAGATCTTTCTAAGCAACTTGTTGTGATCCCTCAACTAAGGATCTACAAGTCTCATCCTACAACAAACATCATTAGAGATATTGATTCAAGGGTAAGAATAAGAGGACAAACCCATGATGGAAATGTTTGTCTTCACTCTTGTTTTCTATCCCAGATAGAGCCTAAGAAGATTGATGAGGCTTTAAAATATGGAAGTTGGGTTGAAGCTATGCAGGAGGAGCTGCTTCAATTTAAAAGGCAAAAGGTTTGGAACCTATGTTCTCTTCCTCAAGGGAAGACTACTATAGGAACCAAATAGGTGTTCAGGAATAAGAAGGATGATGGAGGACTTGTCATCAAGAATAAGGCAAGACTAGTTGTTCAAGGATACACTCAAAAAGTAGGATTTGACTATACAGATGTTTTTGCTCCTGTAGCAAGACTTAAAACTGTCAGAATATTCCTAGCTTTTGTTGCATCCAAGGATTTCAAGGTCTACCAGCTTGATGTCAAGTGTGATTTTCTCTATGGGGTGCTTGATGAAGAGGTGTATGCCAGACAACCACCTGGGTTTGCAGATCATGATCATCCTGATTATGTCTATAGGCTTGATAAGGCTCTTTATGGGCTGCACCAAGCACCAAGGAAGTGGTATGAGACTCTATCTCAGTATCTCTAACAGTATGGATACAAAAGGGGTACTATAGATGGAACTCTCTTCATCAAAGGAACAGGAAATGACTTAATGCTAGTTCAAGTGTATGTAGATGACATTATCTTTGGGTCAACTAATCCAAAACTTTACAAAGACTTTGAGAAGCTGATGAAGGATAGGTTTGAAATGAGTGCCATGGGGGAACTCAATTTCTTTCTAGGAATTCAAGTGAAGCAAGTTGAAAATAACATCTTCATAAGTCAGTCAAAATATGTACAAGACATACTTAAAAGATTCAACATGACTAATTGTAAGGTGCCTAAGACACCCATAGCCAGAAACCACTCTATTAGACCAGATCTTGAGGGGGAGTGTGTGGATGAACATCTCTACAAGGCTATGATTGGGTCTCTTATATGTACCTCACAGCTAGCAGGCCTGATATCATGTTTGCGACATGTATTTGTGCAAGATATCAAGCCAACCCTAAGATGTCACACCTGGTCACTGTCAAGAGGAATTTAAGATATCTCAAAGGTGCTCAAACAATTGGCCATTGGTATCCAAATAATTCTGAATTCAATATGTATGCCTATACAGATAGTGACTATAGTGGCTGCAATATGACTGCAAAGTCTACATTAGGGGGATGTCAATTTCTAGATGGAATGATAGTCTCTTGGTAATGCAAGAAACAATCCTTTGTATCTGTATCAACTGTTGAACCTGAATACATTGCTGTTGCAAACTGCTATGCTCAAGTGATTTGGATTTAGAATCAGATGTTGGACTATGGATTCAACTTCAAGGAGACTCCCATCCACATAGACAACAATAGTGTTATTTCTATCACAGAGAATCCTATGCAGCACTCAAGGACAAAGCACATCAATATCAGGCACCATTTGATTAGAGATAACTTTAAAAAAGGGAGTAATCAAACTAGTCAAAATTAACACAAATAAACAATATGCTGATCTGTTCACCAAAGCTTTTGATGAGCAGAGATTTAAATATCTTGTATCAGCTATTGGGATGATTAACTTTGAGTAGCCTTTCTTAAAACTTAATCATATTATTTCTAAAACCTATATGTCTTATATTGTCTATTTTATCACCTTCATAAGCCCTTGTTTACTATGGAAGAAAAATCTTTTTGAAAGACATTCCTTAGTTTTTTGAAAATTTTGATCTTTTTATCCTTCGGAAGATATGTTTTTACCTTCGGAAGAAACTTAAGTCTTAGAGAATAAATAACTACTTTAGTAGATTTACCTTCGGAAGAAATTTTAGAAATATCTTCCGAAGCTTAAGTTTTACTTGAGTACTTGTATGTTTTTGAAGAACAATTTTCTTCCAAAACCAATTTACTCTCGGAAGTTTTATTCTCCTTAGAATAAAAATATCTGAGTATTAAAACTCTTCCGAAGCAAAATATTTTCAAAACTTTTGGAATATCTTCCGAAGTCATTTTGCCTTCGGAATCTTTTCACCAACAACTTCCGAAGCTAAATTACCTTCGGAAGCTTTTTCAACTTCCAAGAAAACTACTTTTTGGGCAAAAGCAGACTACTTTTTAGAGGTGGGACCGACATCCGGATTTCAAAGTTTATCCTCTTTCATTAACTTTGTCTGAAATCCATTTCATATATATACCCAACGGTTCCTCCCTGTTTCACTCTCCTCTTCATCTGAACTATTCACAAAACCTAAATTCACCCAAACCGCCTTTGTTCTTCATTTTCTTCGTTCTTAAGCTTTCGAAATGGCCAACCTTAACCGCAGAAATAGCCCAGATTTTTCCATGCAACTCCACAACAACATAACCAGGTTACTCTATTGGACTCTGAGAAAGATCTTAGTTTCTCAAAGGTTTGTCAATTCTTGAGTCTATCCAACTACTTCACCTCCCTGACCATTGATCCTACTCTCTATGAGGATCATCTGCTTGAATTCTGGAAGACCTGTCAAGAGGTCATTATGGATGGGGAGAAGGCAGTGTCTGCACAATGCAGGGGAAGACAATATTCATCACTTCAGCCATCATAAACATTCATCTTCAGCTGGATGATGAAGAAGGTGAGTTGTCCTTTCCAAAGGAAGCAGTCAATCATTCCTTTGAGCAGATGGGATATAAGGAAGATTTCTCTGTAAAGACCTTCAGGAAAGAGAATGTCTCATCCCACTGGAAGTACCTGCTTCACGTGGTCATCCATAGCTTGTCCAACAAGCATGGGGGTGGGACCAGATTCCTGAGGATCTCTCCTTCATAGTGCATGGAATGATTCAAGGGGTCAAGTTCAGGTACTCTCAATTTGTCTATACAAATTTACTTGCTAATTAGGACTTCTTAGAGTATTACATGTTTCCTAGATATGTTCAATTCATTCTTAACTGTGAACTGGGCTCACAGTTGAGGGAAACAGGTAATATTCTTAAATTAGGACAGATGAAGCCCGTATCTTTAATATCATAAGGAAGCCAACTGTTGGCTTCTCTGGGGTAGAAAAAGCCCTGCCAAAAAATGTTAGAGCTCATTTCTTAAGGTGACAACCTAGCAACATAAGCTAGTGTTGAACCCACACCTTCTACCTCTCAACCACCCAAATAGCCTCAAATCACCCTCACCTACCAAAGAAAGTATAAAAGAACCCCTACTCAAGCTATTGAGCTTATGCAGGCCCCCATATCATCACCCATACAGAAAGAAGTGGACACTAGAGCTCTCACTTCTCCTAGGGAGCAAACCACTCCCATCTCTTCAAGAATCAGTGTTGAGGTTCCTCATGCTCAGCCTGATGAGCTCATTAGCCCATCAGCCTTAAGCCTTCACTCTGAGTCTCAACACTCAAGTGAACAACCTTCAGGGGACAGTTACCATCCCCAGCCTCTAGATCTAAACCAACCTATTCCCAACCTAGAATCCTATACTAATGAAGACATAGGATTCAGTGAGTACCATAAGTCTCTCTACTCCTCCCCTACTCAAAGAGAGATGAGTGCTCATGATTCTCCTATGTCTAGCCCACATCAGTCACCCATTACTGAGGTGGATCTCTCTGAACCTGTTCAGGAGATCCATATAGAAGAGGCTCTCACTTCTGCAAGCGATTACATCATTAAGACCTCAACCACGGCAACTCAGCCCATTGACACTTCACTTGAAGTTGTCAGTGAGCAGAGGAAATCCAACAGCCAAGAACATGATGTTGGTGGTGAGAGTGAGGACTTTGGTCCAATTCTCTCATCCCCCAATTATTCTTATGATGAAGATGATGGGAATTTGAGACTAAAGGTGCAAAAACTATCACAAACATACACCTGACTAGTCTCTAAGGTTAGTCACCTTGAATCTCAGGTGACTACCCTACAAAATAGGGTCAATGACCAGCAACTTGAGATATCTTATCTCAGGGAACAACTAGATGAGAGACCTTTAAGGAGAGCTCATCCAGGAACACAAGAACCTGTGGATGTGATTGACCTAACTCCTAGCTCACCTATGCAAGAGGGTGATGCTACCAAAAAGAGGGAGAAAGTCATAGCAATCACAGAAACTGGAAGTTCTTCACAGAGTATGGACATTGAGGACTCACCATCCTCACTTTCAATTGTGCATACTCAGCAACTTCCTCAAGTTCACATTGATGTGGACTCTCTAGACTCTCTCATTCAGAGTCTCTTTGAGGAAGGTATTCTAAGGGCTATGTCATCTCCACCCCAAGGAACTTCAAACTATATACTTGGGTGGAGGTATGATGCTCACAGAAGAGCCCTCATTCTTCAAAGAGTTCAAGGGTAGCAAGAAGTCTTCAACTTTCAGACCTTAAACTACTATGAAGGTCTTAACCTGATCAACATGCCACTCGTCAATCCAAGCCAATCTAGGCAAGATGGCAGGCTGGCTCAAAGGATCAAAGACAGGATTACCATGGTCCAGCACCACGTCCAGCATGGCCTCCGCCTCGCGAAGCCATAGAAGATCTACCTCCAGCTATCCTCTAAACACGTTATAAGATCCAAACACCAACACGGTCATTCAAGGTAATAGCTCAGTTTACGTCAAGTATAGTAAGTCCCTAATTACAGTGGCCAGTTGTGATTAGCCACTTACTTTACTCTTCATATGCCAAGCATTTCCTATCCTGACTACATCAGTATCTAAATCTACTAAAGACACATAAATCACATACATGCGCACATAACACAGGTTAACTTTAAAAAAATACCAGATGGCATGTAGCTACTCGGACTGACATCCTTCCATTTTGTTCCATTCTTAGTTTAACTTTAGGTTTTAAAAAATATTTAACTATTTCTCTTAAACTTTGGCTCTGATACCAACTTGTAAGGGCCATTTCCTGGGACGCTCACAGTTGCTCATTCATCGCACATAAAACATATATTTAAATTTGCTAAAACATCGCAGCGGAATACTTAATAAACCATTTCATTATATTAATGACTACTTTTGCAAAATAATACAACATTGTTAACCATTACAAAATCTCATTGTTTGCATTACATCACAAAAACGTCATTTCTATACAAAATGGATGCCACCCCAAAAACTCGCTAAGTAGCTGCGCCCCTGCCATCCTCAGCAATCATTACCTGCCAACTGGAAAATACATAAAAGTCAGTGTTGCTGAGTAAGTTCTAGTTTTATAAAAATATATATTACCTTACTTTCGTTAAAACATGTTCTTTTCTATCACACGTGATCATACATCGTACATACATCAAGGTAATATTATTATCTTCCATCATTGTTCGTTTCCCACATATCGCACGTTTCGTACATTTCGCACTTTTCACACTTTTATTATCTTTCACTTCTATCTAAATCCTATCGTATGCTTAACCCCCCTCTTAGGAAAAAGCCATATCATTTAGGGTTAAGCGACAAGGATCCCATATCGCACGTATGGAGCAGTCACCAAGACTGACTCCTCTGTGTGAACCCTCATGCTGTAACACACAATCGGGCTAACAACTCTCATTGAGTTGTGAACCCCTTACATTTGCTTGCAAGACTTTCATACATTCTTTCATTATGTTCCACTTTCATTATCTTAAATCTTTCGTTTCGTTAAGATAATCCTTTACGTTCATTAAAATAATCACACCACGTAAAGCTACATAATAATACGCAATAAGGAACACAAATAAAACATAACACATACATACATAACATTATCACACATCATCATGCAACATCATAATCATCATACATCATCCACTCACATACACATACACATGAACATACGGGTACACGCCCAAATCTTACCAATACATTTAAACATGCATTTCCAGCCCCAAACGAGTTTAAAACCTATAAATAGGGGATCTAGAACTCACTTGGACTCAGTGAGTAGCTTCTCAATCAAGCTTTCTAAGCAAGGGTCACACTACGCAGCCTGTAGATAAGTTAACACTAAAAGGGGTTAATTTCTTCCTAATTTCGCTGCTAATTTCTCTGCAAGATCAGCAGATTCGCTGCTAGTTTCGCCAGCAGTTTCGCTGCCACTTTCGCTAATAGTTTCGCTGCCAATTTAGCCCAACTTTCGTTGGAAATCCAAGTCTGCGAAACTATAGTTTCACATAAATCTCCATAGTTTCGCCGGACGACTACACAATTTCGCTGGACGAAGCCATAATTTCCCAGAACGGCTTGAAATTACGAACCAGTCCATTCTTAACCCAAAACTTCAACTTTTTACATCCAATCCTTGGTTTATCATCCATAAAGCTATATCTAAGCTTTTTACATATTTTCTTACACAAAAACATGAGTTTTAGATGATTCTTTGCCACTTTCAAAACCCCCAAACCCTAGAATCCGGGTATAATCTAAAAATATGATTAGATGATGTTTCTTACCTGGATTCTTGGTCTTTTCTTGTTGTTTGGATGTCCACAAACACCGATCTTCAATCTCTTGATCAACCGAGCCTTGAATCTTCACCTCCTCTCTACTTTCTCTCTCTACACTCTCTCTCTAGAAGTTGGGTGTTGAGTTGCAAATGAGAGTGGCTCTAGCTGATTCGTTTATATATACCGGGTGTTCCCGGGACCTTAACTCACCCAACACATAACCTGTAAGATTAACTCGGTCCATACTCCATTTCCCGCTTATTTTTATTAATAACCCCGACTAAGCCCATTATTATTAATTGGCTCGTTTTGACTTTATTCCGGGCGTTACAATATCAATTAAACTTTTGAATCTCTCTAATTTGTTTTTTCTTCATCTTCTGTTCATTTCTTGGCTAAGACCCAAGAGGTATACCAGTCGGTTGTACCAATTTATTGGTTATTTAGAACCAACTTGTTTAGAACAAGAGCTATTGTTTTGCTTAAAAAAGCACTATAAAATCTATTTTGACACTTAAAACAAATGGTATAACTTCTTGAAATTAAAGATGTGGAACTGCTAATACTACTAAATTTGATTTGAACAAGTCTATTGGCAAATAAAGTCTACCAAAATCAAAGTGTACAAAGGCAAGTGAATGATTATGAGAAAAGTAGACTATTGTGGGTTCAAGAAAAACAAACACGACTATGAGATTCCAGAGTGAAAAGCACTGCAAAGTCATTGACAAGATGGGGTGTGTGTGGTGGAGGTGGTGAGGAGTGGTGGTGACAAGTGGTGGTGGTCTTCCTTTATCTTCCACACTATCTTTCAAAGACTACACTCGACCTTCAATATTTAGGAAGTTTTGATAACTAAGGAAGTTTTGGAGACTGGACCTTCGAAAGATCTTGCATCCACTGCAATAGACTTCAATACTTCAGAACCATTCCTTTCTTTCAAGGCCAATTTTTATTCCGAAGGGAAGTTTTCACTTGTCTTATTCTTCACTTTGGAGCTTTTAGAAGGAAGAGATTTTCCTTCCAAAGTTGTCTTCTTCTTCTTCTTAGAGGATTTCTTGTTAGTCATATGGATAGAGCTTTTGGGATTGTAGATGAAATTCTTAACAAAATGAGAAGTACTACCACACATGATGCATTCAGTTGGATTCCTTCTTAGTGTCTTCTTTTAAGTAGAAGGATGAGCTTGATCACTTTCCACTTCCATCTCCATATTCACAGATGATGCAGCATGCTTCTTAGGGTGAGGTTTGCTTTTGAAACTGGATATTCAAGACTATGCAATAGTGCTGCACATTTGATCAGCCTTCTTTTCTTGATCAGGATGAGTTGGACATGAACTATGAGTCCTGGTACTAGAGTTCATGGTTGAGTCTTCAGTCTTCACCACTTCAAATCCTACAGTGATAAAGACTTGTTTCTGCTTGAAATTAAACGTGGCCTTAATTTCTTAGGATTTATTTGACTTTCTCTTAGCTAACATGATCAAGTTATTTCTTTTAGACTTGGTCATCTCTGGTTCTTTCCTTTCCTCAGGAGAATAGTGACCCTTCTTAGGATAATCCTCTCTACTCACCTTAAATCCATTTCACTATCTCCTCTTCAGCTTCATCCTCTTCTTGAATGTGGTCTATGAGGGGAAGCTCATCTTGACAACTTTCACACCTTGGAGATCTTATACATAGTACTGTTTATGGTGGAGCTATCTCAGTAGATCCCATTCCCTACTTTTCTAATAACAAATCTTTGCATGCAAGGATGAGGATAATATATTCTTGAAGGTCTCTTCTTTAAGAACATATTTTTCTGCCCTGGCTTTGCTGATCACAAGCTCAGCCTGGTATTTAGTTAACTTGGTAATTAGATCTTTAATTTGAGTCATGTATTTTGTGTGCTCATGCTTAAGAGTTAAAATTGTTTTCTCTATATTTTCTAGTCTAAGTTTATAATCATTTTCAGCTATTTTAAAATCAGCTTTTAAAATAATTTAAGTAATCAAGGTCAAATCTTATTTCCACGTTAAAGGACCTGTATCTATTTACTTTAGCAATACATCCAGGAGTACAAGATGTTCTAATACCTTGACATCTTCATGATTAGCCATCAGTGCTTGGTTTTGAGAAAAATCTTCAACCTGAAAGCTATAGTCAAAGCCTACATCTTCAACAGCAACTACAGCTTGCTGCTTGGGCTTCTTAGTCTGTGGAGCTCCATCAGTGTAGTTTGGTCTGGATTGTGCTTGGTCACCATTTGTCCTTGGTGTCTCGCAGTCTCTAGCAAAGTGTCCTATTTGGTTACAATTATAACACTTCACCTTGCTTTTATCCAGTCCAAACTTTCTACTGGCTATATTGCTGGGAAACTTTCTACCTGTATTCTTATAGAACTTATTGGCCCTGTGAATGAGAAGAGCCATTTGCTGGACAATCTTCATGTACTCCAGATCAACTTGGAATGGGCTTCTTTGGATGTAGCTCTCCCTTGGTGTCTCCTGTAAGGTGATTGAAGGACCCTTTTGTGAGTTTTCAGGATAGTAGATAAGATGATGTTGTGGTTCTCTACAATCCCTTTCAACCACATGAAGGGCTAACTCTACTGATTGTTAGAAGAGTTGCTTGATGGATTTTGCATGTTAATCTTCATCTGGTATCCACTGAGAATAGTTCTCTTATGACCACACAATAGTGTGTTCATTGTTTGGGAAGAGAGGACATAAACTTTCTCAATGTCCCTATTCTCAAAATTTACTCCAACATCCATTAAAGTATCAATAATCTCAACATACCGAAGTATTCTTGAGTCATGGTTTCAAGAGGTCTTTCTTGTTTTCTTTTGCTTTATTAAACCCCTCATACATAAGGTTCAATGTATCCTAGAGTTGCTTTGTAGTTTTACACTTCTTGAAGCGTATGTAGATAGAGTTTGGATGAGCAGTTTGGAGTGCAGTCATGGCCTTCTAATCTACATCAATTTTCTTCCAGTCTTCCTCTTAGTAGTCAGCCACTTACCTTGGAATTATACCACCACCAGCAGCAGCTGAAGTAGTGCTTGGTACATGAGGTCATAAGACAACAGATCCACACATTATATTGTCTTGTGACTTGATGAAGCCTTCCATTCTTTGGAACCAAGTACTAAAGTCATCATGAATGATCACTGGAGATTTTGTCATAGTATTGATTTCCATATCAGCCTTGGTAAAAGCTGCTATTTGGGTTGTTAAGAGATTTATGAAACTGAAGGATTTTAAGATGGTGAGATCTTACAATCAAGAGCCTAAAATACTCTGATACCAATGGAAGGATCGTTATAGGGGGTCAATAAAACAGTTTCACAATGAATAGAGACTTAGAACATTTAAGAAGTCAAACATGGAACCGGGTTTATGATGCTAAGAGCACAAGTAAAGAAACAAGAACAAGATAATGTGGTTTTCAAGAATAATGTATATTGCTCTCAAGTTGTTTTAGAAGTGTTACAAAGCATATCGATAAAGACAAGCACTTGAGACACTTTATACTATATACTATAGTCGGTCATACTTTAAAAGTCAGCTGAAACACTAATCTAGACAATAATATCAATGTCGAGTCAAAAAACAGATTGTTTTTTGACTTCTGACTATGACATGCCATAGCTCACATCTTAATATATTACAAAAAGAGTAAAAGTACAAAAGTAAAAAGTTACAGACAAAAGACCTTAATCCACAGTTTGACAAAAGTATGGATATTTCACCAACTCATATAAGTTGGTGAGTATTCAGATATGTCAGCGAGAAGTGATTCAGGTTTTGTCAAAAGGTGATTCAGTTTTTGTCTAAAGGTGATTCAGAGAAAACATGTATTTTCTGTGTTCAGAAGAAATTAGTTTTTCTCTTTGGAAGACTTTGTCTTTGAAGTTTCAAAAGACTTATTCTTTGTTTTCGGAAGATATGGTGTTTTGGATTCGAAAGATGTTTATACTTAGCATAGTTATTGAGTTGTATAAAATTTTACTAAGTAAATTCCTTGTACTTCATATATGCATGCTGAGATCTATATAGTTGCATCAGCCTCTAAGTGTATTCCTTATAGTTTCTTTTTACTATAAAAACTTTCATGTCGCTTAAGGTTTTATGGTTTTGTCATATTGTTTTTAAGCTTGCAAAACTGGTAATGTGCACTTGTGTTTTCTTTAAAACCTTTTTGCATTTTTTAAATGGTTATCTTGAAATTATATTTGCCTTTTTAAATGGGTTTGATGCTTCGCTCTTTGCCTTTTAACTTCTGATTATCATGAAAAAAATAACACTTGTCATGTTAAAAACAACTTTGTTTACAATGACAGAGGTTGTGGCCTTATATCTTCATCTTCCTAAATGAAGTTGAAACTGACGACGATAACTCTAGACAAATAAAGTGCTATTTTGTGAATTGCGGTTGAGTTTTGTTATGAGAATTGTAAAACATCCATTTATGTTTTTCTGTAACGTTTCGACTATAATATTTACCCTGTCGAGTACATTTACTAACAAAAAACGAGTACCATGTTGTAACTTGTTATTTTCGTTACATCGCGTGGGTTTCGTAATATTATTAAAAATATACATCTTGAAATTATTCAACGGACATCGAGTGATGTCATGAAAATTAACTATTATTATGTTTAGAATGCGAATATAAAAAATATGTTAGTGACTTCGCCTCAAAGAAATCTGCCAGTCAAGTACTGTAAGCAACTGGGGCACTAAATTGTTGGACGGCATTTTATTATTTTTTTATAATATAATAATATAAGCGAGGTGGACTTTTATAGAAGCGACGAAATCCATTTTTCTTTAAAAAGGAAAGAAAATTAGGCAGCTTCCCTTCCCTGTTGCTTCAAAGCAAACCGCCATTACTCGAGTGAAAAAATTAATCGAAATCTTCCAACCGCCACACATATTCATTCTAATTCTTAGTTGCTAAGAATCAATCATATTATCGAAATGGTTGTGTATAAATTGAAGATGAAATCAGATGAGTGGTCAGGACTAAATCACTTAGATTAATGGCGAATCAGAGGAGATCGTTTGCTGAATATTTTGAAAGGTGGGAGGAGCAACACAGGAGATATCTGGAGAGGCTGCAGGCCCATCAAAGTGAGATTGAGAATGAGAATGAGAATGAGAATGAAAATGATGCTGCGTTGCTGGTCCAACAGGTGCTGCGCCACTACCAGGAGTACTACGACGAGAAAAGCAGAGCAGCAGAAAGCGATGTGTTCGTCATGTTTTCTCCTCCTTGGTTCAGTTCCTACGAGCGCACCCTGTTATGGATCACCGGGTTCAAGCCTTCGGTGGCGTTCCGGTTGCTTAAGCAGTCGGTGGGGGCTGATCTGAATGAGGAGCAGAGGGATAGGATCTCGGTGGTCCGGGAGGAGACGCGGAGGATGGAAAGGGAGATCGCGCAGGCCATGGCGAGCGTGCAGGAGAGCGTGGCCGCACCCACCTTCTGCGGGCTCGTGAAGCGGGAGGGGAGTCTGGTGGACGGGGAGGTGTCGGATATGGAACATGCAGTGGAGGACGTGAAGGTGGCGATGGTTGGGGTCATGAGAAATGCCGATGACCTCCGCCAGCGAACGGCTCTTCAAGTCCTCGAGGTGCTCAGTCCTCATCAGAAGGTCAGGTTCCTCGCAGGAACCTCCATGTTTTGGCTTCGGTCCAGGACCCTTGGTATGGAGAGAGACAAAGGAAGGGATCCCCATCCCCCCTTTCATTATCCTAATACTAATATCCATCCACATATTAATTAGTTTCTTACTTTTATTTTATTTTATTTTTATTTCATTAATTACTAAGCAAAGAAATCTTCCAAACTAATCCCTTAAACACATATCTCTCATCTCATCATCATGTTACCTGCATATTTTTTCTAATTAATCTCTTGTTTCCTTTTTAATCTTAATTAATAATTGTAGCTAGGAACAACATGCAAATAAAAATCATCTTCGTACGTCTTTGACGACCTAATATCCGCTTCCGAAGGTCTTGGATTTAAGGCAGTCAGTCACCGCCTTTGATTAAAAGAAAGCAACAACAAAAACAAACTGCTTGCCTACAAAAATCAAGTCCATAAAGATTTCGTGTTTGGGAATTAGAAAATTAAAAAAAGCTAAAAACTACTGTTTAATATGTACACATAAACATGTATATGAGTTCTAAGAATACTGTATGGTTTGTTTCGTACGATCCTCACTACGTATATGATGCATCGTCAGGGCCAGCTCAACCTTTTTGAGGGTCTAAAACGAACTATAAAAAAGAGACTCTTATATATTTTAACCCGATATAATTTACATGTTTTGAATCTACAACTTTGTATGCTAAGATAGCAAGTAACTCCAAATATTATATGAGTTATATACAAATGTGTTAAGAACAACAATCTGGTACTCCAATCATTCCTGGAATTAATAAAGAAACCCAAGTGTCTCGGTATTTATATCCATGACAATACGGAAACCCGACCACCACAAGGACGGCAACCATAACGATGACAATGACGAAAACCAGGCAACGAAAACCATGACAACCACAATGACGAGAACCACAAACACAACAATAAAACCAACAATGACAACAACAACCACAACAAAGGCAACAAATCGATGAAAACTACAAAAACGATAACAACAATGACAACAACAACGACATTAATGATGCCAACCACAATGACAAGATCCTCTATAACGACATCAACAACAATAATAAAAACACAACAACGATGACATCAACCACAACAATGACAACCATAACAACGATGTCAACCACGATGAAGTCAACCATGACAACGAGAACCCACAACAATGACAACAACAACAACGATAACGAGAACAACAATGAATTCAATAACAATTATGAGAACAACATCAACAACAACAAAAACAATAGTAGTAATAACAATAACGACAATAGCATTAACAACAACAGCAACTACAACCAATAGGATGACAACCACCATGACGAGAATCATAACGATGACGAACACAACAACCACGACGACAACAACAACAACGAAAACAACGACAACAACCATGATGACGATGACAACCATGACGAACACAACCGCCTCGAAGACAACCATGACAACGACAACCACAATAGCGACAATCACCACAACGACGACAAAAACAAAGACAACAATGGCAACAACATCAACATCAACCAAACAACTATTACAAGACAACGATAATGACAAGAACAACAACGACGATGACGACAACAATAACTACAACAAACAAGGATATTACAATGACAAGCACATCGACAACCTCAACGATGATAACCGCAACCCCTAAAACAACAATGACAACAACAGCAACAGTAACAACGACAACCGGGCAAAATGTTGGCAAATGTAAGGGGTTCACAACTCAATGAGAGTTGTTAGCCCGATTGTGTGTTACAGCATGAGGGTTCACACAGAGGAGTCAGTCTTGGTGACTGCTCCATACGTGCGATATGTGATCCTTGTCGCTTAACCCTAAATGATATGGCTTTTTCCTAAGAGGGGGGTTAAGCATACGATAGGATTTAGATAGAAGTGAAAGATAATAAAAGTGCGAAAAGTGCGAAATGTACGAAACGTGCGATATGTGCGAAACGAACAATGATGGAAGATAATAATTTTACCTTGATGTATGTACGATGTATGATCACGTGTGATAGAAAAGAACATGTTTTAACGAAAGTAAGGTAATATATATTTTTATAAAACTAGAACTTACTCAGCAACACTGACTTTTATGTATTTTTCAGTTGGCAGGTAATGATTGCTGAGGATGGCAGGGGCGCAACTACTTAGCGAGTTTTTGGGGTGGCATCCATTTTGTATAGAAATGACGTTTTTGTGATGTAATGCAAACAATGAGATTTTGTAATGGTTAACAATGTTGTATTATTTTGCAAAAGTAGTCATTAATATAATGAAATGGTTTATTAAGTATTCCGTTGCGATGTTTTAGCAAATTTAAATATATGTTTTATGTTTTATGTGCGATGAATGAGCAACTGTGAGTGTCCCAGGAAATGGCCCTTACAAGTTGGTATCAGAGCCAAAGTTTAAGAGAAATAGTTAAATATTTTCTAAAACCTAAAGTTAAACTAAGAATGGAACAAAATGGAAGGATGTCAGTCTGAGTAGCTACATGCCATCTGGTATTTTTTTAAAGTTAACCTGTGTTATGTGCGCATGTATGTGATTTATGTGTCTTTAGTAGATTTAGATACTGATGTAGTCAGGATAGGAAATGCTTGGCATATGAAGAGTAAAGTAAGTGGCTAATCACAACTGGCCACTGTAATTAGGGACTTACTATACTTGACGTAAACTGAGCTATTACCTTGAATGACCGTGTTGGTGTTTGGATCTTATAACGTGTTTAGAGGATAGCTGGAGGTAGATCTTCTATGGCTTCGCGAGGCGGAGGCCATGCTGGACGTGGTGCTGGACCACGGTAATCCTGTCTTTGATCCTTTGAGCCAGCCTGCCAGCTTGCCTAGATTGGCTTGGATTGACAAGTGGCATGTTGATCAGGTTAAGACCTTCATAGTAGTTTAAGGTCTGAAAGTTGAAGACTTCTTGCTACCCTTGAACTCTTTGAAGAATGAGGGCTCTTCTGTGAGCATCATACCTCCACCCAAGTATATAGTTTGAAGTTCCTTGGGGTGGAGATGACATAGCCCTTAGAATACCTTCCTCAAAGAGACTCTGAATGAGAGAGTCTAGAGAGTCCACATCAATGTGAACTTGAGGAAGTTGCTGAGTATGCACAATTGAAAGTGAGGATGGTGAGTCCTCAATGTCCATACTCTGTGAAGAACTTCCAGTTTCTGTGATTGCTATGACTTTCTCCCTCTTTTTGGTAGCATCACCCTCTTGCATAGGTGAGCTAGGAGTTAGGTCAATCACATCCACAGGTTCTTGTGTTCCTGGATGAGCTCTCCTTAAAGGTCTCTCATCTAGTTGTTCCCTGAGATAAGATATCTCAAGTTGCTGGTCATTGACCCTATTTTGTAGGGTAGTCACCTGAGATTCAAGGTGACTAACCTTAGAGACTAGTCAGGTGTATGTTTGTGATAGTTTTTGCACCTTTAGTCTCAAATTCCCATCATCTTCATCATAAGAATAATTGGGGGATGAGAGAATTGGACCAAAGTCCTCACTCTCACCACCAACATCATGTTCTTGGCTGTTGGATTTCCTCTGCTCACTGACAACTTCAAGTGAAGTGTCAATGGGCTGAGTTGCCGTGGTTGAGGTCTTAATGATGTAATCGCTTGCAGAAGTGAGAGCCTCTTCTATATGGATCTCCTGAACAGGTTCAGAGAGATCCACCTCAGTAATGGGTGACTGATGTGGGCTAGACATAGGAGAATCATGAGCACTCATCTCTCTTTGAGTAGGGGAGGAGTAGAGAGACATATGGTACTCACTGAATCCTATGTCTTCATTAGTATAGGATTCTAGGTTGGGAATAGGTTGGTTTAGATCTAGAGGCTGGGGATGGTAACTGTCCCCTGAAGGTTGTTCACTTGAGTGTTGAGACTCAGAGTGAAGGCTTAAGGCTGATGGGCTAATGAGCTCATCAGGCTGAGCATGAGGAACCTCAGCACTGATTTTTGAAGAGATGGGAGTGGTTTGCTCCCTAGGAGAAGTGAGAGCTCTAGTGTCCACTTCTTTCTGTATGGGTGATGATATGGGGGCCTGCATAAGCTCAATAGCTTGAGTAGGGGTTCTTCTATACTTTCTTTGGTAGGTGAGGGTGATTTGAGGCTATTTGGGTGGTTGAGAGGTAGAAGGTGTGGGTTCAACACTAGCTTATGTTGCTAGGTTGTCACCTTAAGCAATGAGCTCTAACATTTTTGGGCAGGGCTTTTTCTACCCCAGAGAAGCCAACAGTTGGCTTCCTTATGATATTAAAGATACGGGCTTCATCTGTCCTAATTTAAGAATATTACCTGTTTCCCTCAACTGTGAGCCCAGTTCACAGTTAAGAATGAATTGAACATATCTAGGAAACATGTAATACTCTAAGAAGTCCTAATTAGCAAGTAAATTTATATAAACAAATTGAGAGTACCTAAACTTGACCCCTTGAATCATTCCATGCACTATGAAGGAGAGATCCTCAGGAATCTGGTCCCACCCCCATGCTTGTTGGACAAGCTATGGATGACCACTTGAAGCAGGTACTTCCAGTGGGATGAGACATTCTCTTTCCCGAAGGTCTTTACAGAGAAATCTTCCTTATATACCATCTGCTCAAAGGAATGATTGACTGCTTCCTTTGGAAAGGACAACTCACCTTCTTCATCATCCAGCTGAAGATGAATGTTTATGATGGCTGAAGTGATGAATATTGTCTTCCCCTGCATTGTGCAGACACTGCCTTCTCCCCATCCATAATGACCTCTTGACAGGTCTTCCAGAATTCAAGCAGATGATCCTCATAGAGAGTAGGATCAATGGTCAGGGAGGTGAAGTAGTTGGATAGACTCAAGAATTGACAAACCTCTGAGAAACTAAGATCTTTCTCAGAGTCCAATAGAGCAACCTGGTTATGTTTCTGTGGAGTTGCATGGAAAAATCTGGGCTATTTCTGCGGTTAAGGTTGGCCATTTCGAAAGCTTAAGAACGAAGAAAATGAAGAACAAAGGCGGTTTGGGTGAATTTAGGTTTTGTGAATAGTTCAGATGAAGAGGAGAGTGAAACAGGGAGGAACCGTTGGGTATATATATGAAATGGATTTCAGACAAAGTTAATGAAAGAGGATAAACTTTGAAATCCGGATGTCGGTCCCACCTCTGAAAAGTAGTCTGCTTTTGCCCAAAAAGTAGTTTTCTTGAAAGTTGAAAAAGCTTCCGAAGGTAATTTAGCTTCGGAAGTTGTTGATGAAAAGATTCCGAAGGCAAAATGACTTCGGAAGATATTCCAAAAGTTTTGAAAATATTTTGCTACGGAAGAGTTTTAATACTCAGATATTTTTATTCTAAGGAGAATAAAACTTCCGAGAGTAAATTGGTTTTGGAAGAAAATTGTTCTTCAAAAACATACAAGTACTCAAGTAAAACTTAAGCTTCGGAAGATATTTCTAAAATTTCTTCCGAAGGTAAATCTACTAAAGTAGTTATTTATTCTCTAAGACTTAAGTTTCTTCCAAAGGTAAAAACATATCTTCCGAAGGATAAAAAGATCAAAATTTTCAAAAAACTAAGGAATGTCTTTCAAAAAGATTTTTCTTCCATAGTAAACAAGGGCTTATGAAGGTGATAAAATAGACAACATAAGACATATAGGTTTTAGAAATAATATGATTAAGTTTTAAGAAAGGCTACTCAAAGTTAATCATCCCAATAGCTTATACAAGATATTTAAATCTCTGCTCATCAAAAGCTTTGGTGAACAGATCAGCATATTGTTCATTTGTGTTAATTTTGACTAGTTTGATTACTCCCTTTTTTAAAGTTATCTCTAATCAAATGGTACCTAATATTGATGTGCTTTGTCCTTGAGTGCTGCATAGGATTCTCTGTGATAGAAATAACACTATTGTTGTCTATGTGGATGGGAGTCTTCTTGAAGTTGAATCCATAGTCCAACATCTGATTCTAAATCCAAATCACTTGAGCATAGCAGTTTGCAACAGCAATGTATTCAGGTTCAACAGTTGATACAGATACAAAGGATTGTTTCTTGCATTGCCAAGAGACTATCATTCCATCAAGAAATTGACATCCCCCTAATGTAGACTTTGCAGTCATATTGCAGCCACTATAGTCACTATCTGTATAGGCATACATATTGAATTCAGAATTCTTTGGATACCAATGGCCAATTGTTTGAGCACCTTTGAGATATCTTAAATTCCTCTTGACAGTGACCAGGTGTGACATCTTAGGGTTGGCTTGATATCTTGCACAAATACATGTCGCAAACATGATATCAGGCCTGCTAGCTGTGAGGTACATAAGAGACCCAATCATAGCCTTGTAGAGATGTTCATCCACACACTCCCCCTCAAGATCTGGTCTAATAGAGTGGTTTCTGGCTATGGGTGTCTTAGGCACCTTACAATTAGTCATGTTGAATCTTTTAAGTATGTCTTGTACATATTTTGACTGACTTATGAAGATGTTATTTTCAACTTGCTTCACTTGAATTCCTAGAAAGAAATTGAGTTCCCCCATGGCACTCATTTCAAACCTATCCTTCATCAGCTTCTCAAAGTCTTTGTAAAGCTTTGGATTAGTTGACCCAAAGATAATGTCATCTACATACACTTGAACTAGCATTAAGTCATTTCCTGTTCCTTTGATGAAGAGAGTTCCATCTAATAGTACCCCTTTTGTATCCATACTGTTAGAGATACTGAGATAGAGTCTCATACCACTTCCTTGGTGCTTGGTGCAGCCCATAAAGAGCCTTATCAAGCCTATAGACATAATCAGGATGATCATGATCTGCAAACCCAGGTGGTTGTCTGGCATACACCTCTTCATCAATCACCCCATAGAGAAAAGCACACTTGACATCAAGCTGGTAGACCTTGAAATCCTTGGATGCAACAAAAGCTAGGAATATTCTGACAGTTTTAAGTCTTGCTACAGGAGCAAAAACATCTGTATAGTCAAATCCTACTTTTTGAGTGTATCCTTGAACAACTAGTCTTGCCTTATTCTTGATGACAAGTCCTCCATCATCCTTCTTATTCCTGAACACCTATTTGGTTCCTATAGTAGTCTTCCCTTGAGGAAGAGAACATAGGTTCCAAACCTTTTGCCTTTTAAATTGAAGCAGCTCCTCCTGCATAGCTTCAACCCAACTTCCATCTTTTAAAGCCTCATCAATCTTCTTAGGCTCTATCTGGGATAGAAAACAAGAGTGAAGACAAACATTTCCATCATGGGTTTGTCCTCTTATTCTTACCCTTGAATCAATATCTCTAATGATATTTGTTGTAGGATGAGACTTGTAGATCCTTAGTTGAGGGATCACAACAAGTTGCTTAGAAAGATCTAAATTAGAGAAATTTAGATCTAGCATTGAAGATTCACCTCAATATCAACACACTTATCAAGAGTGACTTGATCCAATGAGTGTGCGACATCATTATTGTTGTCTTCAATGGAGTGGTTGTCAGCATCAAGAAATTCTTGATCACTTTCACCACCACTATTTCCTCCTACATTTGAAGCTCCTTCATATGAGATTTGTGCCTCTAAGGTGGAATTTGAAGGCACCCTAGAAGTATCAGCTGGATTTGTCATAGTTGTGCTGATAGAAACTCTATTTACAGGGTTAGTTACAACTAGAGTTGAAGTTGTGTAGCTTGAAGGTCTGGTCAGCTCAAATCTTGGGTCAGGATCACCTGTAGGTAGTATATCTGTAGATCCTGAAACATGCTCACGAGACTTGTTAAAACAGTTTGTAACTAAATTAAGATCAAATAGCCAATTAGGACCAGAACCTTTCATACTGGGAGTGTGCTAATTGAAAGTCATATTGGCTGACTCCTCAACTACTCTGGTTCTGTGATTGTATACTCTATAAGCCTTGGCTTGGGAAGAGTATCCAATAAAATGTCCATCATCTGATTTCTCAACAAACTTGGCAATTTGATCTTTGGTATTCAAGATGGTGCAAGGACATCAAAATGACCTGAGAAAACCAATGAAAGGTTTCCACTTATGCCAAAGTTAGGAGTCTTACCATGTGTCTTAATTACTAAAACTCTGTTTTGCACATAGCAATCAGTGTTCACTGCCTCTGCCCATAAGGTGATGGGTAGTTTAGAGTCAAACAACATAGTTCTTGCAGCTTTAATTGTGTCCTGTTTCTCCTCTCAGCAACACCATTTTGCTGAGGTCCTGGGAGCATTATATTCTCTTGTAATACCTTTTTCATCACAAAATGTATCAAGGATTTGATTCTTGAATTCAGTTCCTTGATCACATCTTATGGTTTTGACCTTGTGATAACATTAATTCTTAATCTTTAAGATGAAATTCTTCAAAATTTCAGGGGTCTCATCCTTAGTTCTAAGAAAGAAGACCCAAGTGAATCTTTTAAAGTCATCTGTGATTAGCAAACAATAAGAGGTCCTTCCTAGACTCATTACACTGGTAGGGCCAAAGAGATCCATATGTAGTAAATGTAGGGGAGTAGTGATGGATTTTATTTCCTTTGCCTTGTGAGATAGCTTGTATTGCTTCCATTTCAGGCATGCAACACAATGGTCATCACATGTAAACTCTTTCTTTGGAGAGGAAAGACTCATTACTATTGGCTTTAGATAGAAAGCATGAAACTTCTCCTGAGGGAGATGTTTCTTACAAATCCATTTTGTACATGTTCTCTTTCCTGGGGGCTCTGAGCATGATATGCTCATGAGAAATGACCACCCTGGGCCTGAGAACAATGCACTCATGCTCAGTAAAGAGCATGTTATGTCCCTGATCATAAAATTGAGATACACTCAAAAGATTTTGTCCAAGCTCTTTGACAAAATTTACCTTCTCAATGCTGAGCTTGCCATTTGTGACCCTGCCCCTTCCTGTAATGTAACCTCCAGCACCTCCTCCAAAAAGCAACTGGTCCTCCATCAATTCTCTTAAAATGTTGGAGTAGTGACCTATTTCCTGTCATGTGCCTGGAACAGCCACTGTCAATGATCCATACATTTCTGTCTGTCTTAAGTTGTTCCTGCACAAAAGAGTTGGTTAGTTACATTTGGAAACCCAAGCCTTATTGGTCTTGGACTCATCAAAAGAAGTTGAAGACAATGCAACACTAATTGATCCTATTCTCATGTTTTGTGGATCATTTGCTGATGTTGATGAAGAACTTTCAGCCACTTGGTCTTTCTTTGTCTTCCACACCACATTTGAAAGCTTAGACTTGACCTTCAACACTTCAGAAGTTTTGATGACTTCGGAAGTTTTGATGACTTCAGAAGTTTTGATGACTGGACCTTCGGAAGATCTTGCTAACACTACAGCAGGCTTCAGTGCTTCGGAAGTATTCCTTTCTTCGGAGACCAAATTTTCTTCCAAAGTCAAGTTTCCACTTGTCTTAATCTTCATTTTAGAGCTTTCGAAAGAAAAATATTTTCCTTCTATAGCTTGCTTCTTCTCCAAACTCTTAGAAGTTTCTTTCTTGGTCATGGTGACAGTACTTTTTGGATTGTAGAAACAATCTTTAGCAGGATGAGAGGTACTCCTACACATGACACAATCCATTTTCTTCTTCCTAAGAGTCTTCTTTTGTGAACAAGGCTGAACTTGATCACTTTCCTTCTCCATCTTCATCTTAGCAGATGCTGTGGCAATCCTTTTAGGGATAGAACTACCTTTGGAGCTGGATGGTTCAGGTTGTGCAGCAGTGGTAAATAACTGATCAGACTTCTTCTTGATGCTGGGATGATTTGGACATGAACTAGAACCCTTTTTATTGGAGTTCAAGTTTGTGTCTTCAGCCTTAGCCACCTCAAATCCTGCAGAAATAAAGACTTGTTTTTGTGCAGAGTTAAAGGTGACCTTGATCTCTTGAGCCTTCTTGGACCTTCACTTGGCCTTCCTGATCAAGTTCTTCTTTCTAGACTTGGTCATCCCAACTCTTTTACTCTCCTCAGAGGAATGGTGACCCTTCTTAGAATGCTATTCTTCACTCTTCTCAAAGACATTTTTCACCATCTCCTCTTCATCCTCTTCAGTCATGGGGTTTATGAGGGGAAGCTCATCTTCACAAGTTCCACACCTAGGAGATCTTACTGACAAGATTGTGTGTGTAGGAGCTATCTAACTAGATCCCAGTCTCTGTTTATTTTGATAACAAACTTTTGCATGGAAGGATGAGGATATTATGTTCTTGAAGGTCTCTTCTTCAAGAACACATTTTTCTACCCTAGCTTTGCTGATCACAAGCTCAGCTTGGCATTCAGTCAACTTAGTTATGAAATGCTTAAGAATTGAAATAATTTTCTCTAAGTCCTTTATCTTTAGTTTATAAACATTTTAGCTCTTTTAAAGTTAGATTTAAAGATATTTAAGGACGCAAAATCAGATCTCATCTCTAAATTGTATGACCTGTATCTATTAACTTTAGCAATACATTCAGGTGTACAGAGATGTTCCAATACCTTTGCTTCATCATGGTCTGCCGTAAGTGCTTGGTTTCGAGATGCATGTTCCACCTGAAAGCTCTAGTCAAAGCCTCCTTCTTCAACAGCAACTACAGCTTGCTGCTTTGGGTTCTCATTCTGGAGAGCTCTTTCAGTGTAGTTTGGTTTAGCTTGTGTTTGACCACCATTTGTCCTTGGTGCCTTACACTTTCTTGCAAAGTGGCCCATTTGATTACAGTTGAACACTTCACTTTGCTTTTGTCCAGCCTAAACTTTCCACTGGCTGCATTGCTTGGAAACTTCCTCCCTGTCCTCTTGTAGAATTTGTTGGATCTATGAGTGAGAAGAGCCATTTGCTGAACTATCTCTATGTATTCCAGGTCATCTGGATGGATACAGTCCAGGTCTTCAAGGGTGAAGAGAAAGTTGCCTGTGCTTTCATCAGCAGACACAAAAGCATGTGAAGAGCTTGTCTCTTGGAATGGACTTTCTTGAGTGTAGCTTTCTTTTGGTGTCTCCGGGAAGGTGATGAAAGGACCCTTTTATGAGTTGTCAGGGTAGCATATAAGATGATGCTGTGGTTCAATGCTATCCCTTTCAACCACATGGAGGGCTGAACTTTGCTGATTGCTAGAGTTACCAGATGAATTTTGCATATTCATCTCCATTTGGTATCCACTAAGAATACCATACAACTCTATCAAAGTAAGAGTCTTAAGGTTCTCAGTTCTCTTGATAACAACACAATAATGTGTCCATTGTTTGGGAAAGAAAAAGAACTTCCTTACAATGTCCTTGTTCTCAAGAGTCACTCCAACATCCATTAGAGTATCCACAATTTTAACATACCTAAAGTATTGTTGAGTCATGGTTTCACCTGAATTGAAGGTGAAGTTTTCAAATTGCTGCTTCAGGAGATCCTTCTTATTCTCCTTGGCTATAGTTGACCCCTCATACATCAGCTTTAGTGCCTCCCATAGCTATTTAGCTGTTTTGCACTTCTTGAAGCCTCTGTATATGGAGTTTGGAAGAGTAGTTTGAAGGGCTGCCATGGCTTTCTTTGACACCAAGTATCAAAGTCTTCAAGAGTGATCAGTGGGGACTTTGTCATTGTTCCAGTTTCCATATCAGCCTTTGTGATAGCTCCCATTTGAGTTGTTAAGTATTTTATGTGTGTGAGGGATCTTAAGATGGTGAGATCTTATAATCAAAAGCTTGGAAAGCTCTGATACTAATTGCAGGACCGTTTAAGGGCTGGTCACTTACAATACAACAACACAATAAGGAGAGAGCTTTAGAACACTTAACAGATCAAATAGGGAACTGGTAACATTTGAACTAGACAAAAAAATTGAATGTAAAGTCTAAAGGCAGATTGTCTTTTCACTAGTGACTATGACATGCTATAGCTCACATCCTAATATATAGCACAGACTCAAGACCTCAATGTACAGTTACCCAAAGCATAGACCTTTTCACCAACTCATGTAAGTTGGTGACTAAACAGAGTTGCAGCAAAAAGGTGGTCCAACTTTATGGTAAAGTACATCAGATAAAGCATGTGTTCAAAAGTCTTTGGAAGAAATTTGTCTTCACTTCTTGGCTTCGGAAGACTTTACTTTTGGCTTCGGAAGATGTTGGTCTTGGCTTTGGAAGATTTTACACTTAGCAACATCCGTCTTTACCTGTAACAAAAATACACTTTAAGGAAAACTTTTTATCAAATCACAAAAGATTATAAAGATAGAAATAGTCAACACTATATCAATTTATCAAACTGATTTATAGATACAAGCTACTCAAAACTTTGATTCTCACACATTAAAGATAAGTTATAATATTCACTTGGTGAGCGTGGCTATGCCACATTGCTGAAAGTTTCGGTCCATGCATGACTTAGTCTAATAACCGAGTATTATGCAAGTGGGTTAGTGGTGCATGGAATAGTGGCAACGTGGGTTTGCATTTTCTTTCTGTTTTACGCTTCCAATAAAATAGGAGTAAGTTTGTTTTCAAGTTAAAAGTAGTAGCATTTTCTATTTAATGTAACCAGTTCTTGATCTTTGAAGTATATCACAGAAAATTTATCCCAAAGTCTGGCCTGCATTTCTTTTGTTTCTCTTGTTAAATCTCTGAATATACCAACACTTGGTAACAGAGCTTTGTTTATGCCCAAGTACATTCGATCAGACACTATGTCGACCCTAGCGACCACTTCAGGAGTAGTGAAAGAAGCCTGAAAATTTGTCATTGCAATGCCCCATGTTGACAACCACAAACTACACAACATGGGCATTTAAAATGGAGGAAATCCTAGACTCTCGTGGGATATGTGAGTCTATTGAACCACCATCGAAGTGATGGCAGATGAGAAGAAAAACAAAGCTGCTTGAGCGTTTCTCTTCCAAGCCATTCCGGAAGATATTCTCCTATAAGTCGCCAAGAAAAAGACTGCAAAAGAGATATGGGAATCCTTGAAGATGAGGTATCTCGGGGCAAACCAAGTACAAAAGGCGATATTACATACACTTAAAAGTGAGTTCGAAACTATTCGTATGTAAGACGGAGAGTTCATAGATGATTTCGCTGGGAAACTAAGTGCTATGATCTCTAAGTTTAGTAGCCTTAGATCAACTCTTGAAGACAACATTCTGGTTCTAAAGTTGCTCGACTCGGTACCTGATAACTATCTTCAATTGGTAGAATCCATCAAACAATATTGAGATGTTGATTTGATGCCATTCGATGAGGCGATTGGTCGTTTGAAGGCTTATGAGGATTGGTCAAAGTTGAGGTAAGGAAATACATCTAGGAGAACAGTCTGTTGCACTCTAAAGTTGAAGGAAGATCGAGCCAAAAGGGACTGGTAAACAAAACTCAACACGTGGTCGGGTTTGTGGCTCGTGTAGTAAAAGAGGTGTTCGTAGCGGGTCAAGAGGAGGTGGATCTGGTTGTGGTAGAGGTGGTCGCTGGAACAACGGGTCTCACCATGAAAGTGGTCAATCAAACCAGGGACCATGTGATAAGAGAAACATCAAATGCTTCAATTGTGATCAGTTTGGGCACTACGCTTCTGAGTGTAAGAATTGTAAGGATCAATAAGATGAGTCTAATTTGGTAGAGAAACAAGAAGAAGAAACAACACTTTTGATGAGCGTTTGTGGTGAAGAAACACCAAGGTTGGTATTGTTGAATGAAGATAATGTGTTTTCTCGTCAACATGAAGATATAAGAACTGGAAATCAGGATATTTGGTATCTCCATAATGGGGATAATAACCATATGACTGGCCTCAAAGAATTATTTGCTGAATTGGGTGAAACAGTCTCGGGAGAGGTGCGATTTGGTGACGGGCCGAATGTTGAAATAAAAGCTAAGGGTACTATTCTGTTTGATAATAAGTGATTAGTAGGACAGGCGTGTTATGAATGTCCAACGCTCTAGAAATAGATTGTACCATATTGCCTTAAAACCTTCGAGACCGGTGTGTTGTTAGCAAATCTTAATGAAGAAGCTTGGTTGTTGCATGCAAAGGGGCCATGTAAACTTTTTGGCATTGGAGCGGATGGTCCAAAAGGATTTGGTAGATGGGATGCCACCTATTTCACATTCAGATCAGAACTATAAAGGATGTTTGGTCTTAAAACAAACCTGACAATAGAGGGCAAGCAAATGGTTGGAACTTCTCCAAGCAGACCTATGTGGTCCAATAGCACCACAGACCTTAGGAGGTAATCGATACTTCCTGTTGATAGTCAATGACTTTAGTCGATACATGTGAGTTTATATGTTGAAAACAAAAGGTGAAGCTCTTTCTTTTTTCAAACAATTCAAAAGGCAAGTTGAAAACGAAAGTATTTACAAAGTGAAAACGCTTAGAACAGACTGGGGTGGTGAATTTAATTCTCACCACAGTTCCTTCAGTTTGCAAGCAGGAGGGTATCCACAGACAAGTTACAACCCCGTACTCGCCACAGCAGAATGGCGTCATGGAACGCCTTTATCGCACCGTAATGGAAGTAATGAGATCCTTATTGAAAACAATGAAAGTTCCAGAAACGTTTTTGGGGAGGCTATGCGGCACTCCGTGTACCTTCTCAATCCGGTCATGACGAAATTTGTGAAAAATATGACTCCTTATGAAGGCTGGAAAGGAAGAAAACCGAAGGTCCAACATATAAGCTTGTTTGGGTGTGTGACACATGTGAAGAAACCCAAGAATCTGATCTCAAAGTTAGATGACATGAGCAGTACAATGGCGTATCTAGGGGTTCAAGAAGGATGCAAGGGACCGTTTAAGGGTTGGTCACTTACAACACAATAACACAATAAGGAGAGAGATTTAGAACACTTAACAGATCAAATAGGGAACTGGTAACTTATATGTTTGATACTAAGAACACAAGTAAATATGAGACATAACAAGACGCAAACAACACAAGTATATGGTTTTCGAGAATGCTGTATATTGCTCTCAAGTTCTTTTACAAGTATTACAAAGCATGAAAGAAATTTACAAGGACCTAAGATACTTTATACTACATCCTACAGCTGGCCATACTTTGAAGGCCAGCTGGAAACATTTGAACTAGACAACAAAATCAAATATAGAGTCAAAAGCCAGATTGTCTTTTTACTAATGACTATGACATGCCATAGCTCACATCCTAATATATTACAAAAAGGATAAAAGTACATAAAGTAGAAAGCATAAACTCAAGACCTCAATGTACAGTTACCAAAAGCATGGACCTTTTCACCAACTCATGTAAGTTGGTGACTAAACAGAGTTGCAGCGGAAAGGTGGTCCAGCTTTATGGTAAAGTACATCAGATAAAGCATGTGTTCAAAAGTCTTCAGAAGAAATCTGTCTTCACTTATCGGCTTCGGAAGACTTTGTCTTTGAAGCTTCGGAAGATGTTGATCTTGGCTTCGGAAGATTTTACACTTAGAATATTTTCTAGTGCATGATGTAAAACTTCCAAAGCATTTCTACTCTGCACTTCAGTGCATGCATGCAGGAAAGACTTTGAATGTTTTGGGTGCATCAGCCTTATATGAAACCTTACAAAGTCAACCCCCCTTATATAGGTTTCGTCCCCGAAACCTGCCACTCCTCTAATAGCTGTGGGTAATGCTGTCTCATCTCTTCCTTATTCTCCCACGTAGACTCGGATCCTTCCTATGCCTCCACTGTACTCGTACCAGTAAAACCACTTTATTCCGTAGCCTCTTCTCTTTTTTCGGTCAATGATTGCCACTGGTTACTCCATGTAATTGAGTCGTTCTTCTACTTCAATGTCCTCAAGTGGTATAATCATATCTTCATCGGCTAGGCACTTTCTCAAATGAGATACATGGAATGTTGAATGAATTCCGCTTAACTCATCGGGCAGCTCCAACCTATAGGCCACCTCTCCTACTCGAGCAATGATTCAAAAAGGCTCTATATACCTCGGACTCAACTTACCCTGCTTTGTAAACCGAATGATACCCTTCCAAGGTGAAACCTTTAGCATAACCTTATCGCCCACCTCGAATTCAATCGGTCTACGTCTCTTGTCAGCATACGACTTTTGCCTATCTTTTGCCGCTTTCATAAAGTCTTTGATCTTCTACAATTTATCAGTCATAGCCTCGATCATTTCAATGCTCCCTAACTCCTTCTGTCCAATGTCACCCCAACATACGGGCGTTCTACACCTCTTACCGTATAGCAGCTCATATGGTGGCATACCAATACTGGCATGATAACTGTTGTTGTATGAGAATTTAGCTAACGGTAAGTGTTCGTCCAACTTTCTTCGAAATCAATGAAGCATGCTCGGAGCATATCCTCAAGCATCTTTATAGTTCTCTCTGACTGACCATCTGTCGAGGATGATAGGCCATACTAATATGTAACCTCGTCCCTATCGCATCGTGAAATCTCTTCCAAAACTTGGATGAAAACCGGGTGTCACGGTCAGACACAATAGACACCGGTACACAATAGACACCGGTACACCATGGCGAGACACAATAGACACCGGATGCTAACCTCTCAAATGAATACGTTTCACAGATCGGCAAAAAGTGAGCACTCTTCGTCAGACGGTCAACTATCACCCATATAGCGTCGTACCCCCTTGTTGTACGCGGTAGTTTTGTAATAAAGTCCATGGTGATGTGCTTCCATTTCTACTCGGGTATATCAAAAGGTTGGATCTTTTCGTATGGCTTTTGATGCTCCGCCTTCACCTGTAAGCAAGGCACTTACGGATCACATACTCCCCTACCTCCTCCCCGACCACCGGTATTCTTTCTTTATATCATGAAACATCTTTGTAGCATCGGGATGAATGGAGTATCGAGCTTATGAGCTTCATCATGATTCGCTCTCGTAGGTCTCGTACGAGGGATCCACATCCGTCCGAAACAGGTTCTAACTCCGAGAGTGTTTTCACCCAACTCCGCGACTAGACCTCTCATCCTTTCGAAGTTAAGGCGATCTTCTTTCAACGCCTCATCTTGGAACCCCTTGACCTGTAGCATCATATCGGAGGTCATCACCAACTGGTAAGCTTTCACCCGGATTGGTTCGGGTCTCACCTTTCGGCTAAGGGCATCCGCCACTACGTTAGGCTTGCCCGGATGGTAATGAATCTCACAATCATAATCCTTGCTAAGCTCCAACCATCTCCTCTGCCTCATATTCAAATCCTTCTGCTCAAAAAAGTACTTCAAGCTCTTGTGGTCGGTGAAGATAATGCACTTCATTCCATATAAGTAGTGCCTCAAAATCTTCAACACAAAGATCGCAGCTGCTAGTTCCCATTCATGAGTAGGGTATTAGCCTCATGGATCTTCAACTGCCGAGATGCATAGGCTATAACCTTCCCTCGTTGCATCAACACACAACCCAACCCCAAATTAGAAGAATCCGAATAGACCACCAATACTTCGCTTCCTTCAGGTTGTGTCAACACTGAAGCTTGCACAAACCTTGTCTTTAGCTCTTCAAAAGCCTACTCTTGTTCTTGACCCTATACAAACTTTACATCCTTACGGGTCAACTTGGTCAATAGAGAAGTTATCTTGGAGAAGTCTTGGATGAATCTCCTATAATAGCCCGCCAATCCCAAGAAACTACGAATCTCGGATGGCGTCTTTGCAGACTTCCATTGCATCACCGCATCCACCTTTGCCGGGTCTACCATAATCCCTTCGGGATTCACTAGGTGACACAGAAACTAAACTTCGTGCAACCAGAACGCACACTGGGAGAACTTGGCATACAAGTTCTCTCTTCTAAGCGTCTCCAACACCTCACGAATGTGTCCACTATGTTCCTCCTAGCTCATCGAATAAATCAGGATATCATCGATAAACACAATCATTGATTTATCCAACATCGGTCGACACACCCGATTCATAAAATCCATAAAAGCAGCTAGCGCGTTGGTTAATTTAAAGGACATAACGAGGAATTATTAGTGTCCATAACATGTGCGGAAAGCTGTCTTAGGAATATCTACTCCTTCACTTTCAGTTGATGATAGCCCGATCGAAGATCTATTCTCGAAAATCAACTGGCACCTTGGAGCTGATCAAACAAATCATCAATTCTGGGTAGTGGATATTGGTTCTTCACCGTCAACTTGTTTAACTCGTGGTAGTCGATGCACATCCTCATACTACTATCCTTCTTATTTACGAACAAGACCGGAGCACCCCAGGTAGAGATACTTGGTCGAATAAACCCCTGTCTAGCAGCTCTTGCAAATGAACCATCAATTCCCTCATCTCAGATGGAGCCAATCGATATGGTGCCCTGGCAACCGGTTGAGCACCAGGTATCAAGTCAATCTGGAACTCGATCTCGCGGTCCGGTGGCACACCTGGTAAATCTTCTGGGAACACTTCCGGAAAGTCACACACAAATGGTACGTCAGACAATTGTGGTATTGACGTGTCCACATCCTTCACGTAATCCAGGTAGGCGCTACTTCGACGTTTCATGCACCTCCCCGCCACCGCCATCAAAATCACCTTAGTAACCGTAGTAACTCGATCACCGTAAATTGTCACTGAACTCCCGTCAGGCGCTGTCAGTCGGATCATATTCTTACGACACACAATATTTGCTTCATAGGCTGCTTATTAGTCCATCCCTAGGACTACATCAAACCCGCCTAAGATCATTACAAACAGTCTAGCAGGAAACCTATGACCTTCTAAATCTATGCCACAACCTTCTATTAGATCAGAAATCCTGATAGACTTACCAATGGCAGTTGCTATATTGAAGGGCTCATCCATCCTTCTACATCTAACAGTCAACTTAGCACAGAGAGCAGCAGAAATGAAACTCCTACTAGCACCAGAATCGAATAACATAGAGGCACAAGTTTGGTCTACCAGAAACGAACCTGACACGACATCAAGGTCCACCCTAGCCTCCTCTCGAGTCATCGTGAATGCTCTGGGGCTCGCTCTCTGCCCTTCATTCTCGATCTTCTTCTTTGCCCCAGAACTTTCAGCACTCGGCTTCTTGCAATCCCTACTCAGATGGCCCTCTTCACCACAGTTATAATATCTTACAACCCCACACTCTCTTCCCATATGACCGGGCTTCCAACATTTAAAGTAGACGTTCAATCCCCACCTACACTCTTGTATGCTCCTTTCCGCATTTACCACACCTGTTCGTCTCCGCACATGATGTAACTACACGCTGATCATCCACCATTGCACTCTTGTTATTTGGAGTGACACTACCACGTCCAAACCACTTTCCATTCCAATTCCTGTCACCACCACCCTTCTTACTCACCTCTACCACTACCACCTCTCTCTCATCATACAACCTCCCTGCCAGGTCAACCACGGACATAAAAGTACTTGGCCGGGCGGCGGTCATGTGCCTGCGGTTGTCTGCCGGCAAGGCCTGGATATACTCTTGATCTTTCTTGATACCAGCGTCACCTGATCAGGCCCCAGCCTTCATCTCATTGAATTTAGTAGTAACTGTTGGTGTGTCATGGTTCCCGCCTCCAGCTGTAAGAACTCCCTCTCAATCTTGTCAAGTTCTCTGTGAGGACAAAACTTTCAGCTCACTCTACCTCATCCTCCCAACAGTCCTGCTACCCTTGGCCTGGACAACATTGTCCCACCAACATAAAGCCGAGTCCACAAATGAGTGTGTAGCAAACTTCACCTTTTGATCCTCCCTACATTGCTGATCTCCAACACAGTCTCCATTTCTCTCACCCATCAGTGAGCAGCAGCAGCGTACCATTGCCATCAAAAGTTGGGGTTTACACCTTTGAAAGGCTCCATAAATACAGCCTCGTGTTGTTTGTTGCACAACTTATTCCTCCTCCTTGTCACTCGAGGCAACCGTCTCAGTCTCCGGTTGCTCTCTTTCTCCTCTCCTATCATTCCCCCTCTTAGAGGTATTCTTCTTTTCCTTCTTCTTATCCTCCCTCACGGCTCTAATCACTTCGGTCACCACAGACGGCAGAATTGTCTACATGACCTGGTGGACCTTCTCAACTACCGTCTCCTTCACTGAGGCCCTCAGATTAGCGCTCTCATCACCGCCTTCCTATAATGGGTCTCGGGCTCTTCAGGTGCCATTTCGGCAGCCTTAGCCCTGTTCCTCGTGACACGCGGCTCAGTACCACGTCCACCACGACCTCCACCTCGCGAAGCTCTTGAAGATCTACCACCAACCATCTTCTAATCACTATAAGATTCGAACACCAACACGGTCATTCATGGTAATAACTCAGGTTATGTCAAGTATAGTAAGTCACTAATTAGAGTGGCCAGTTATGATTAGCCACTTACTTTACTCTTCATTTCCTAAGCATTTCCTATCCTGACTACATCAGTATCCAAATCTACTAAGAGCACATAAGTCAAATAATACGCGCACGTAATAGCGGTTAATTTTTAAAGAAATTACCTGATGACACATAGCTACTTGGGCTGGCATCCTTCCATTTGGTCCCATTTTCAGTTTAAATTTAGGTTTTTGAAATAATTTACCCATTTCTATTAAACTTTGGTACTGATACCAACTTGTAAGGCCCCGTTCCCAGGACGCTTACAGTTGGACATTCATCGCGCATAATATTTAAAACACGTTAAGATTCAATAGAATAATAAAAACGTTGCAGCGGAATAATTTAACAAAGACCACTTCATGCATTAATAATTATTTTTGCCAAATAATACATTGTTGTTAATGTTACAAAATGATGTTTAGTTGCATAAAACATTATATCTGCATGAAATGGATGCCAGTCTTTATTTACCAAGTAGCTTTACCCTCGTGCCATCCCCAACAACAAGTTACCTGCCAACTGAAAATGCATAAAAGTCAGCGTTGTTGAGTGAGTTTTAGTTTTATAAATAAAATACCTTCCATACATTCAAAACCCTTTCTTTACTTTCGAACATGGTCAATCATCATACATACATCAAGGTAATATCATTATTATCTTTCATTATCGCACGTATTCGTTCGTTTCGCACTTTTTTCATTATCTTTCACTTCTATCTAGATCCTGTCATAAGCTAAACCCCCATCGTTAGGAACAAATCCACCTCAGTCTCGGGGTTAAGCGACAAGGATCCCGTTTCACGCATATGGATCAGTCACCGAGACTGAATCCCCTGTGTGTGAACCCTCATGGGTTAGCCAGAATCACACGCTATATAACACATAGTTGAGCTAACAACTCTAAATGAGTTGTGAACCTCCTTAAATTTTTCTTGAAAGACTTTCATTCATTCATTATGTTCTACATTTTAATTATCTTTAATCTTTCGCTTAATTGTGATAATACTTTACGTACAAGAGCATTAACACACCACGTAAAGTAATGTAATACGTAATAAGGAACATAAAAGAAAACAGGTCACAACGTGCATAACACCAACAAACATCACCACCTAAACATTCCAAGTCTTAGTCTCAAGATTTCATCTTCCCAAAAGTTTTAGAAAATTTTCTAAGGCATTAGGCGCATGGGCACTATTTGGGCGCATGGGCGCTATTTGGGCGCATGAACCTAACTTAGACGCATGGGAACTTGGGCGCATGGGGAACTGTTCTGTTCTACTAACACTATGCTCAGACCCTAGTCATCATTCAAACATGTTCTTAACTTGATTCTAACATTCTAAACACCTAAAACAGGCACATAAACATGAAACATAATCAAAGCATACCCAAACATACACCCACCCGAGTACACAGGGGTACAAGCATATGGTTCACATACAAAAAGTTATAAAAGGTTAACTGCATACATATTCAGCCCCAAAACAAGTTTAAAACAATAAAATCGGGGGTCTAGAACTCACCAGCCGCTGCCTTGAGCAAAACTCCTCCAAACTCAAGAGAACTTGGAGTTCAAACACTAAACACACCAAAACCACACAACCGAACACACATAAAACACATAAGCTCAGTCCAAAGGCTATAAACCCAGCTGAAACCGAAACAAAACACAAGAAAGACTCACCTTAAGCAATCTTCTTCTTCTTCTCTCTAAAAACCGATAGAAACTTTGTTCCTTCTCAAAAAGTCGAAGCAGGTGGTGTAGCAGGGTAGTGGGCGGCCATGTTCACCTTTTTAAACATAATAATATTAAGTTTGCCTCTTGCATAACTTTAACCCCTTAACTTGGGTTATTTTACTTTTCTTTCTTTTTACCCTTCTTTTCTTTTCTTTTAATAAATTTCAGGATGTTACAACAGGTCAATTCTACCTAGTATTGGAGACTTATTAGGAGCCTTCGATATCTAATCCATACAAGACCCGACCTTAGTTATTCTTTGGGAGTTGTGAGCAAGTATATGAATAAGCCAAAAATAAGTCATTACAAGGAGGTGAAGCATATACTCAGGTACATAAACTTTACTTTGAACTTTGGTCTGAAATATAAGAGTGGTGGTGATGCGAGGATTTTTGGCTATAGAGACAACAGTCATAGGATAGATTTAGACGATCAAAGAGGAATTATTGGGATGGTGTACTACTTCTTGGGCAACCTAGTCACATGGTCTTCTAAAAAATAGCGAACGATGGCTCTTTCTTCCTGCGAGGCTAAGTTTATGTCTACTACATCAGCAACCTGCACGTGGCTTCGGGGTTTGATCAGCGAATTGAATGGTACAAGTGCTCAGATTGTGAAGCTTATTATGGATAATGAAGCTGCAATAGCTCTTCTGAAGAATGTGGTATTCCATGGAAGGAGTAAGCATAGATAAAAAGTACCACTTCATATGGGAATGTGTGGAGCGGGAACAAATCCAAGTAAACCATGTTAGTGATGAACAACAAAAGGCCGATGTCCTTACAAAAGTGCTTCCTTGTATCAAGTTCAGTGAGATGAGGGCCTTGCTTGGAATTGAGGATCTTGGAGACATAAGTCATCATTGAGGAGGAGAGTGAAAATGCCGGTCCATGCATGACTTAGTCTGATAACCGTGAATTATGCCAGTGGGTTAGTGGTGCATGGAATTAGTGGCAATGTGGGTTTGTAGTTTCTTTCTGTTTTATGCTTCCATTAAAATATGAGTAAGTTTGTTTTCAAGTTAAAAGTAGTAGCATTTTCTATTTAATGTAATCAGTTCTTGAACTTTGTAGTTTATCACTGAAAATTCATCCCAAAGTCTAGCCTGCATTTCCTTCGTTTCTCTTGTTAAATCTCTGAATATACCAACACTTGCCACTCATTCTCTACATAAACTTGATAACAACTCTTACACCTACAAAAATACTGCGTGCCTTCTCAATTATTGTCATAATACATCAAAGGTTTCTTCACCCTTTTCACTTCAATCCAGAAAAATAAATGACCACATCAAATCTGTTGGAAGTCGCATAGTGACTCTTAAATGGAGTAAGAGAACCAGTAGATATATGTTGAAGAATAGAAACAATAGTAATCGATGGTTTTTGGGAAAGACTCTCACAACTTTTGTTCAACCCAATAAGATTTCTCAATACAAGACTCAAAGCTAATAGCAAATATTCAAAACAGAAAAATCCCAAGTAACTACATGAGACTCGATAAACTCCTAGACTTTGATGACTCAACCATAAACAAAAAACACATGTTTTTATATGGATTATTCTCATGACTCAGCACTAATATAACTTGATCCATCCAAACAAAAAACCGTGAACTTAACTCCATGACCCATGACACAATGACCCGTCAAGATTAAACCTACACTCTCCTCCTTAATCTTGACATTGACCCATTTTCTTCATCGAAGTAATGTTGGCTGCTCATCATTTCGAGTCAAATTAGCCACTTCTTCTTTTGGTTCTTGCTTAGGGCACTTAACCACATAGTGACCATACTCTTGACAATTATAGCACTTGATATGTTTTTTATCACGATGCATGCCTTGTTGGAACCGACCTCTACCTAAACTGTGACCCCTTCCTTGACCACGGCCTCGTCCAGATCCAACTTGATTTTAATCAAACTCACTCCTCTTGGTTCTCTCTTGCCAATCCTTCTTTGAAGGCAACAACTTTCCTGATCATTGTCTTCCTTATCATGAACTTTGATCCTCTCTTCATAAGCCTGCAATCACCCCACGGCCTCCTCAATTGACATATTTTCTATCTCCGAGTATTGTTTGATAAAAGCAACAATTTGCAAAAACTTCTTTGGAACCAAATTTAATAATTTTCTCACCACACTTTTATCATCTAGGCTAGACTTGAGGCTCTTGAACTTTGTAGCAGTTCCACTAATTTTGCCCGAAAACTTACCAACCTTCTCGTTCTCTTTCATCTTCAACATCTCTAACTCGGTTCGAAGAGTTTGAAGTCTTGCCTTTTGAACTCTATCGGCTCTTAGATACCGCACACTAAGCGCTTCCCACATATCTTTTGCATCCTTATACTTTCCAACTTGAAGTAACACGTCTTTTGGTAGAGTTTTAAATACGAATGCCCTCGCCAATAAGTTCTTTTTAGCCTCTACCGCAGCTCCCGTGACCGGATCAATTGCTTCCCATAAACCGTATGCTTGTAGAATTGATTCCACCATGATTGACCAACTCATGTAGTTTGTAATCGATAATTTCGGACATTGCAAAGGAATTTACTTTGATTACCCGCACCACAATTTGATTTTCTTCCGTCATCTACCTTTTACTCAACCTGCAAAAGACAAGAATTAACAATACACCTTTCTTTAATTTTTTTTCTTCACGTACACTATTCCCAAATAATTGTTTTATTTGAACTTTTCAAACCTTAAAAATATGCATCGCCTTGATTTCTTTCACCGTCACCAAACGTAATAATCACAAATTGATTACACAAAATCAATTTTTTTTATCGCACACATATATTAACAGCAGAATTGTTGTTGCACGCAGCTACGAGTCTCGGCTCTCACATAGGTAACCGGTTTATCACAGAGATATCTACTTCTCGATTTACTTTGATCCACGTACGCAGGCCATCTTCTCACTTGAACCGCTGAATCACACAAGTTGATCAGATCAAACCACACAGGCAATCTTGATCAGTTGCTCATTTCTCTTCTTCGATCTCCACACAGGACTCTGCTCTTGATCACACAGATTGTTCACTCGATCACTCAATTTTCTTGGTTTCACGCAGAAACTTTGCTGGTATCTTTCTTCCTTCACATGCCTCTCTTCCTATGATCCCACGGTATGAGCCTACTGCTCTGATACCAATTGTTGGAACTTCGTTTGTGATTCTTAAATGTAGTAAGAGAACTAGTAGGTTTATGTTGAAGAATAGAAACAATAGTAATCAATGGTTTTTAGGAAAGACTCTCACAACTTTTATTCAATCCAATGAGATACTTAAATACAAGGCTCAAAGCAAATAGAAAATATTTAAAACAGAAATATCCCAACTAACTGCATGAGACTCGGTAAACTCCTAGACTTCGATGACTCAACCATAAACAAAAAAAACACATGTTTTTATATGACTTATTCTCATGACTCAGCACTAATCTAACTTGATCCATCCAAACAAAAACACATGTCAATGGGTCACGGATAGCGGATCAAGAGTTGGATCCGGATCAGTTAAAAAAACTTATTAATCACGTGTTATTTTGGGTTTGAGAAAGTATTGTTAAATCTGATTTGGTGGGTAGTTGACCAAGTTTGTTGGAGATCATTTAGAAAATGAATGATTGAGTCGTTGCATGAAAGCAGGATAATCGTGGACCATTTCATGTGGAGGTTTTGTGTTTTTTATTATTATAAATAGTAGAATTATATTTACGTTTTGAATACTCTTGTCATTCGTATTTTAAGTGTGAGAAATAAACTCAGAAAAGAGTCTCAAATAGTGTATGTTGTGTGTGTGTTTTGGGACATGAACCAACATTTGGTATTAGAGCCTGGGGCTCAGGAGACGAAGAAGGCTGGTTTGAGAGTCAACCGTCGAAGGGTAGCCCGTCGCTGCATGGCAAACACAGCAAGGAACCGGGTTCATTTCAGGACAACAGGAGCTATTTCAGGAGTTTATTTACAGTAGAAGACAAACATGGAAAGTGTTTTGGTGCAACCATTGTCGTGGTGCAAGTACCGTTTGAGACGATGGGGGTGATCGGTGATAAACATTGATGTTTCGGGGATGTTAGAGGTGATCAAAGAACCTTGATCGACTCTCGTGATAAGAGTTTTAGCGACGGAAGTGCATGAAAAACAGGTGTTCTGGATCCATCAAAGCAGGTGGCTTTGGGTTCAGTTCGTTTGGTAGGTGAAAGAAAGTGGCAGAAGGCGGTGGCTTTGCTTTCTTGATCGGTGGAAGAAGTCTCTTTGAACAAGCGAGATTGGAGAAAGGTATGATTGTCAAGATTAGGAGAGATTGGGGAAACTACACGTTGTTTACATTATGGCGTTGGAGTTTAAATCGGGTGACTTTTGATGTGACCGGGGAAGAGGTCGTTGATTAGATAGGAGTCAAGATGTGTAAGGATCAACAGTACTGTCAAATCGATCTCGTGAGGAGAATGCGAAATGTAATCACTCACGGTTTTCTTGCTGCGAATATGGTTCTGCGTATGTAAATATATAATTCTATTGTTTGCGAGAATTATTAACCGTGGGTGCGTGTTCGTTCTTAGATATATATATATATATATATATATATATATATATATATATTATATATACATATATATATACACTCACGTATGTCTCTATATTATTCGTATGTTCCGCTCGTGTAACGTGGTTCCTTGTGTGACGGTTCATGCGTATAGTGTGTACGTGTGCTTCTGTGATTTTTGGTATGCATATATAAGCATGTAATCTGCGTATGTATATATATATATATAGAGGTGGGTGGGTGTTGTGTGATGTGTGTATGTATATATATATATATATATATATATATATATATATATATATATATATATATATCTATAGATATATATAATATATATATATATATATATATATATATATATATATATATATATATATATAGGGGAGGGTTCAAATGAGAACTCACTTTTTTTGTGAGAACTCTAGGAACCAATATGAGCCACTCATTTTGATCACATGCAAAACACATGTCATTTCCACTTTTTTTTAAAACGTTCATAAATTTTTTGCACAACATCATTTTTCAAAAAAAATATCACCACAAAATTTATTATTTTTTTATCTTTCCAACGCCTACCATATTGATATACTTTTTTTAAAAAAATCATCAATCTGTTGTTTACACATGTGTAAATCTGGTTATACACATGTGTAATACTGGATTTACACATGTGTAAATCCGGTATTACACATGTGTAAATATAATTTCGTAAAAAAAACGAGAATTTTTTTTATTTTTTATAATTTTTTTTAATTGTTTTTATGAAAGAGGGAAACTATGGGAACATTTTTGTGTTTTTAATTTTTTCTATTTTTATGTTATTTTTATTTTATAATTTTTTTAGTTATGTGTTTGTTAATTACCATTTTGCCATGAAAACTAGTGGTTGAGATTGGTTCCTAGAGTTCTCACAAAAAAAGTGAGTTCTCATTTGAACCCTCCCCTATATATATATATATATATATATATATATATATATTATATAGATATATATATTATATATATATATATATATATATATATATATATATAATATATATATATATATATATATATATATATATATATGAATGTATGTATTGCATTATGTGTGCATTGCATTCTGTGTGCTGCGCGTGTGGGTTCTTTGGAGAAGTGTTTGGGTGTGTTCATGTGCGTATGATGAGTGTGGATGGATGCATAGTATGCTTGGCAATTGTAGATGCTATGTATGGATGTGGATAATATATGGTTAGTGCATTATTGCATCTAAGGGAATTAGTATATCGTAAATGTTCCAATTATATGTGTTCAAGTATAAAAACATTATTGTGAGATAAGAAGAATAAAAGATATTTTGTACTTATAAGCTTAAATATACATACGTTGAACATTCTTTGTGGTTAGGGACTCGGGTGTTGCCGGTAACACGAAACCGTACAAATATTTATATTCATAATTAATAATTAATATTAATTATATATTACTTGAAATTCAGGTTATCCAGAAACTTGATTTTCCTCTCTCTGCATTATATTATTCGTGTGCAATCAAGGTGAGTTCTCAGCCCCATTTTACCTACTTTCTTTGGGGTGAAAGAAACGTGTGTTTTAAACATATTTTCATTTGATCAGTAATACTGTAATGTCACTTGTTTACTAGTGCTACACCAAACTTAAGTCCTCATACTCGAACAGTTAATGTACGTATTATAGCGAGGTAATTCTGAGTAGATCTACTGGGTTTGACAAACCCCACCCGGGCTAGTCGTGCTAGCACAACGGTACGTCAAACGGGTGTTTAATTGACCTAATTTATGTTGTTGTGACCTGGTGTTCACAGCCGAGGCCTTCTTTTACATTGTCAGCTTCGGTTGCGAACTTCATACACTTAGTAACTTGTTTAGTAGACTAGCTATCTACTAATATTACTCTGTTTACTGTATCAGTTTACTATTATGTTCTGTTTATCAAAATCTATGAACTCACCAACTTTATGTTAACACTTTAGCATGTTTCTTTCAGGTTCTTAAGCAAGCACGACTAGGATCATCACATCATATCATTCATCATTTGTTGGGTCGACAAAAATCATTTGCATTTTTTATCTATACATTATACTTATCTGGTTATTGTGCGTTTTGCGCCGTTTGAATTATGAATTTATACGCTTCCACATTACTTTCATGTTTTGTAACTGTTGTGTTGTTTGTTGTAACTAGTGGCTGAGGTCCTGGTATGTCAAGTGCCTAACGGTATTACCCCGTTTATGTAAATTGAGGGTGTGACAATTAGTTCCAATCACCACCATCGTTGCCTTCGTCTTTCTATACTCTTCTTGTTATGCGGCGGGAATGGTGGTTGTCGGAAATCTGGTCTGATGGTGTGATGATGTGGTTGCAGATGGTAGGGGTGGGTGTGGATGGTGACGATGATGGTGGTTTAGGCATGTGTTGTGATGGCAACGACAGTGGCAGGGAAACGAGGAGGTAGGGTGGATAGTGAGGGTGACATGGTGATGTGTTGGTATTTGTTAGTGGTGGTGTGTTTGTGTTTGTTGGTGATGCTGATGGCGGTGATGTGTTAGTAGATCTAATCTGGGGGACTTGGGTAGTGGGGTTAGCTGACGGTGGTCAGGCGTTGGGGGTAGGGACGTTATAGTTATGGTGGTATAAAATCTATAGGGTTTGAATCTAAAGACTCGGGAAATCAAAAGAAGATTTTGAAGATAAAAGTCACGCGAAACTTTGATCCGCGCGAAAAGTAGTTCTCGCATGAGACCTGTTTTGCCTACTATATATATGTTGCTTAGTTCATTTTGTTTAGTATTCTAAATTTTCACATTTATGTAACCAATATTTCAGGAGCAATATACAGTGAAATATATATACATTGCTTGTTCTTATTCATCTTTGTGTTCTAATTATGTATCCGTGTTTGATTTCATTTCGCATTTCATTAATGAGATCAATCTACAACGTTTTAACGATCTTTACAATTTGTATCAAAGCCATGTGTCCTCTAGATTGATTTGTTTAGAAATTGAAGAGTTTTGAGCTACAAAATCAGTTGCAACATGAAGATTGACATAGTTTGATTGTTGGTACGCTGATTTTGGATGTGTTTGAGTTTAGAGACAAGTTAAACAAGCTTATTTGAAGATTTGAAGATGTTTTTGTGGCTAAATTGGATTTAATTGACTCAATTAGTGATAATTAGGATTAAACTTGAACTAAATTCATTAATTTGAAGCTTAATATTACAATTTAAAAATTGATGATTAGTTTGAAGGGGAAGATCAAAATTGCACTAAATGGAATCTGCGAAAACTCAATGCTCGCACGGGAAAAATTTACAATTCGTGCGAAAAGTCTAGGATTCGCAAAAGTTTGGTACAAAATGATTCTCTTCGCGTGAGAGGTTGAATTTGTCGTAAAATTCCGTTATAATATTCATCGCACGAAAAGTTGGAAGTTGTCGCATAAGAAGTTCAAGCGAAAAGTTTATTTTTCAAGAAATATTGTGAATTTTGAAATCTAATTTTAAAAAATGGCAAATTGGAAGAATTTCAATACTACTTTGAGTCTAGATAACAAGATTAGAACAACCTATTGAACTCATTACCGTACAACAGGAATAACAATTGTACTTCCATCATGTGACCCAACAACCTGTTTACTTTATCTCTTAGTGATATTATTTCTATCATTAAATCCTTCGAGATGGATGATAAGCAAAGAGCTTTTAATCATCTGAACTCAATGGGAGCTGAAGCAACTGTATTATATGCAAAAATAACTAGCAATCTAAATTACTTTATGAGTTACACACAAATATGTCAGCAACAAAAGTCTAGTAGCCCATTTGTTACTTCTAGCCAAGAAACATTTGTCCTTCGTTTTGTAATGCTAATCCAAATCAATTTTCTCCCATGTAATCTCAACATATGTCATGTCAACCACAATCCCACTCATATTCATGTAAGGCCCCGTTCCCGGGACGTTTACATGTAACACCCCGAAAAGTCAAAACGAGTCATTAAGGATAATGGGCTTAATTAATGGGTATTAATAAAAGAAGGAAATGGGTTATGGGTTAAATTAGGTTTATGGGCAAGAGCCTAAGTGATTAAGGCCCATAATCAGCCCCTTAACCCACCCAAAGCAGCCTCAATCTCCATCATTTGCAACCCTAGCCACCAAATTCGTAGAGACAGAGAAAGTGAGAAAGAGAGAGAAATTGAAGGAAACTCAAGTTTTGGAGCTTCAAAGGTCAAGGGATTGAAGATCTGGGTGTTGGAGCATCAAACCACAAGAAAGGAGCAACAAATCCAGGTAAGAATCGACCTCTAAACCCTTCTGTAGATCAAACCCGGATTCTAGGGTTTTGGGTTTTGAAAAGTTGCAAAGAATCGCATAAAGGTCACATTTTTACGTATGAAAATATGTATAAAGCTTAGATTTAGCCTCATGGATGATAAACTAAGAGATTGGACGTAAAAAGTTATGATTTTGGGTTAAAAACGGGCTGGTTTGTAATTTTTATGCGATCTGCGAAACTGTATATGAATCCAGCGAATTTGCATATTCAAACAACGAAACTATGAGGACTTCCTGCGAAACTATAGTTTCGCAGGTAGTTTCGCATGCATGGTTATCCAACAAAAGTTGGGCGAAACGGGCAGCGATACTACCAGCGAAACTGCCAGCGAAGGTGGCAGCGAAACTGTTGGCGAATCTAGCTGCGAAATTGCTGATCTTGCAGCGAATGTAGGCAGAAATTAACCCCTTTAAGTGTCAGCTTATCTGCAGGCTGTGTAGTGTGATCCTAGCCTTGTAAGCTTAGTTTTGAAGTTGGTCTCGGTATCCAGGTGAGTTCTAGATCCCCTATTTATAAGTTTTTCCATGTTTTGGGGCTATTATGCATACTAAATATACGTTTAGGTCAGCCCGGCCCCAGCCAGGGGCGTTGCCCTTTGGACCCCACTAGGGGCTGCTACCCCTGGGACCTCGCTGTTAGGGGCTGCCGCCCCGAACCCCCGCTGTCCCGCGGAGGGTCGGTTATGTTTTATGATGACTAGTACTTGGTATGTTGTGTACTTAATAAGTTATGTATTATATATTATAGTGGAAGATGATATTAATGAAAAGCGAAACTTAATGAATGTTACCCCTGGGCCCATTTGATGATGAAAAGTCTTGCAATCACTATGATAGACTTCACTTATGTGAGTCTGATGTATGATAATGGATCCGTATTCATGAGCGGGCTATGTGCCTTGCAGTGTGAATCAACTGTCGGGGGTTAGCTACTGTCCTCATGTGTACCGACAGGGATTGGCATTTGTTGTCGATCAACATGGATCTCTTGCTTTGTGCAATCTCGTTTATGATGAAAGTAAAGATAAAGAAAGAATGAAAGATAATGAACATGCTTATTATGATGCAAGTAATGTTATGTACTATGTTGTATGCATGGTCATTATATGAAGGATAAAATTAATATTTACTTATATTATTTATAACTAGAACTCACTCAGCGAAGCTGACTTTTATGCATAATAGTTGGCAGGTAAGTGTTGATGCTGAGGATGGCACACAGAGCTAGTTGGGGAGCTATGGACGGCATTCCTGTTTATGAAATCTTTATTGTAATTTAAGAACAAGTAGTATGTTTTGTTTACAATTAATGGACAAATGTATGAGTACGATATGGTTTCTAAGTTTTAAATGAATGTCTAATTATTTCCGCTGCAATGTTTTGTTATTAAACTGATTTTATGCTATGATTAACCAACTGTGAGGCTTCCCGGGAATGGGGCCTTACATTACAGTTGGTTCCTCATCGCACATAAAACATATATTTATATTTAATCGTAAAGAAACATCGCAGCAGAAACATTAAAACGACATTCCATTTCATCATAAAAACCTTTGCAATTTAAACATCGTTTTCAAGTTACAAAATACATGTTGCATTACACCACAAAAGCATTATAAAAATGGATGCCATCCAAAAAGAGCCAAGTAGCCGCCCCGTGCCATCCTCAGTAACTTTACTTGCCAACTGGAAACACATAAAAGTCAGCGTTGCTGAATGAGTTCTAGTTTTATAATAAAACATACTTTTCTTTCGTTTAAAACCGTTCATTTCTTTCTTTCAAATCATATCAGGCTTTAGAACGTGACCACACATCGTACATACACATAGATAATATTTATTATCTTCATCATTCGTTTATTAACTTTCATTTGTACGTTATCATTACTTCTTTCATTAGCTCTTTCCTTCTTTATCACATTATCTTTCTATCACAATCTGGATCAGTGTCATTAGCTATGCCCCAAACAAATGGGGTACTGGGCCGAAATTCATAAATGACTTCCACACTGCACATAGCCTGGCATCAGCACCGTGGTAAGCGACAAAGATCCCATCCGTATACTACACCCCCAACATTATGCATAACTCGAGTACTGGGCCGAAGATCATAAATGACTTCCACACTGCACATAGCCTTGCACCAGCACCGAGGTGAGTAATCACTACTCCACCCACAACGATATGCATAACTCGAGTACTGGGTCGAAGATCATAAATGACTTCCACACTGCACATAGCCTGGCACCAGCACCGAGGTGAGTAATCACTACTCCACCCCCAACGATATGCATAACTCGAGTACTAGGCCGAAGATCATAAATGACTTCCACACTGCACATAGCCTGGCACCAGCACCGAGGTGAGTAATCACTATACACCATGTACCACACTGTTGGTCAGTCATAAAGACTGGAACCCCTGCGTGTATCCTTAAGGGTTAGCTAAACCATACGCAGTTGAGCTTACGACATTTTAGAGTCGTGCACCTCCGTACATTTTGCTTTCAAGCCTTTCATACTTTCCTTCATTCATTAATGCATGCATTCATACATCATGTTCCTCTTTTCGTTATCTTCCACTTTACGTTACATAATACTTTCATTTCATTCATTAACATAACACGTAAAGCCACGGGAAAGATAAACATATATCATAATAAGGAACATCAACATACACAGACAATATCATCATACAGGGCATCATCATACCTACATAACATACATCATGCATACTACATATCACATGCACCATCATGCATAACATCACACATAACATCATCATACATCAATCATCATGCCCATCATAACGTCTACGACCTCAAAAGTCAACTTACATAAACCCCCAGGAAACTCACAAGTCAAAACCCACATCTGCACTTTCCCTCGAAAGTCATAAGATAAACCATTGTTCCTTCGGCCGTATAAGCCCTACTTGGGCGTATGGACACCCTCCAGTCGCATGGCCTTCCAGGCGACTGAACACTTAGGCGAATGGACCCTATGCGAATGGACTTTCAGTCGCATAGCTTCTATGCGCATGGCCTTTAGTCGCATGACTTCAGGCGCATCAACTTCAGTCGCATACCCTTCGTGCGAATGAACCTCAGTCGCATGACCTCCAGGTGCATGGACCTCAGTCGCATAGCCTTCGTGCGTATGAACCTCAGTCGCATGGCCTCCAGGCGCATGGACCTCAGTCGCATAACCTTCGTGCGTATGAACCTCAGTCGCATGGCCTCCAGGCGCATGGACCTTAGTCACATAACATTTGTGCGTATGAACCTCAGTCGCATGGCCTCCAGGCGCATGGACCTCTGTCGCATAACCTTCAATCGCATCCCTTATAGGCACATGAACTTCAGTCGCATGACTTCCATGCGTATGGACCTCAGTCGCATAGCAATCGGCCGTATGGCCTCCAGTCGCACCCCATTCGGTCGCCTAGCCCTAGCTGATGCAAAACATAGTTCAGCCGACACAAACTGCCATTTTCGGCCACCAAGCTCACCCCAACTCGTTCTAAGCTCAAATCAACCATCCTAAGCCTTAGAAACACCCACCAAAACATCATTCAAGCATACACAAGCCCGAAATCAAACCCCACATGCATCAAACACATACACATACGCATACAAACGAGTTCAACACCCAACTTTTTCAAAAACGGGTTTTGATGTGTTCCAGCCCTAAAATCATTCAAAAATATGTAAAAGAGGGGTCCTAGAACTCACACAAACGACCCCGACGAGAAGAGCTTCGATTCAACACGCTACACTTCGATTTCCACGCTCGAATCCACCCGAACCAAGCTTGAGACCACTTTTTCTCCTTCCCTTTTCTCTATGGCTGAATATTGTGAGTATGGAGGAGGGTGTGGGCTGCCCTCCTCCTTTTATACTCCCACTCATTCAAACTTCTCCCGTTTTGAGAAGTTTGGTCTCTCGACTTTGGACTTTATTTCTTTTTCTTCTTTCGTCGTCTTCAAAGAAAATTTCCGGGTGTTACAATTCATCTATACAGCTTCCACCTCAAATTCAACAAGCATTTGTTGCTAAGTCCAACCCATCAAAATAAACCATTCAGATTGCTAAGGAACATCTTGCCTTATTCACTAGTATCATGTCCAATTATGAAGCTTTCATAGCAGGAAGGTTAAGTGCAGCAAATATTCTGGTTGATGATTTGTAGCAAGTTAACCTAGACTATGTAGAAGAAAATGATATAAAATATCAAATGGCAATGTTAGTATACATGGCCAAGAATTTTGCAACAAGAACTTGCCGGAAAATGTTTGGGGTTAATAATGATAGCAAAATTGGGTTCAACAAGACAAGTTTGAAAGGTTATAACTGCGACAAATCTGGGTATTTTGCAAAGGAATGCACAGAACCAAAATCCAATCCTAAGGAAGGTAGTAAAGTTCATTGGATCTATGCCAAGCTGATAGCCCTCAGGGTAAGTCCCTCAGGGTAAGTCAACACTTGATGAGCCTGAAACCCAAGCTGATAGCCCTCAGGGTAAGTCCCAATACTCCCCTGAGCAGTTAAAAAGGGACAGCAAAATCATTGGATCTATGCCATTAGATATCGATCAAGGTCCCGGGTCACTAGGTATAACTTCCATATCCTTCACTGACCTATTAACCCAAACAAAGGTGAGTCCCACTGATGTGGAGGGGACTCATGTAGACTCAGCTGCCACTACGGAGAGTATCTCATTGGACTCTCAAGACAGTGGTAACATCTCTGAGACTGAGTTTTCGACAACCTTGCCTATTGATGCCTCTGAAAGAGACATCACTCTGCAAGGAAAACCAAGGTGCCAAGAAACCACATTTGGTGATAAGGATGAACATACTAGGTATGTTATCTCATCTCCCCTTGATTCTTCAAAAAAGATGAGAGAAGTACGCAACTCACCATCAGAGACCTACTTTCTAAGGTCTCAAATCTTAAGTCCAAGGTTAAGACTTTAGAGGATAGGTCTATCACTCAACAACTTGAGATTGACAATCTCAAGGCCAAACTAGCTGAGACACAGATTGACAAGTCTGTCAGGCACGTACATGTTCAAGTCTCTTTAAGTTCTTCCTCTAGCTCATCTATTTCTCAAGATGATGATACCAAAAAGGGGGAGAATAGTATACAGAGTCAAGCTCAAGAGGAACCAATTTTGGCCATTTCCACCCTATCTTCATTTTACCCCACTACAACAAACTTCAACAATCTTCCCTCATCCACCTCCAATCATATTTCAAGTGGACGTGGGGATGCTTATTGACCTTAATAGGTTCTAAACTAAGTTCCTAATAAGCTCCTCACTTGAACAGCCCTCACCGGATGTTGCTGAAGCTTACTTTGGAGTTGAAGAACTTCAAAGGTTGAATGAACCACCTACCACTAAAGAGAAAGTTGGTCAACCTAAGGCCTTTGTTGAACCTGAGATTGATTTCGAAGGGGAAATAATGGTTGTCCAGCAACTGACTTAGTTTGGGACAGGTTGTGCAGCTCCATTCTCTTCCGAAGCTAAGATGCAAGCTGCGGAAGGAATCATTGGACTGTCATCCTTATCCGATGACCTGATTATCACAGAGGCAATACTTGATCTAGCCTCTGAGATAAACAGTGAGGACTTTCTCAAAACCCCTCTCCTTGAAACACCATCAACACCATAAGAACAATCTCTCTTCGAACCAAAACCCTCTAAGCTAGAGTCTCCTAAGGATGAATATTCCAAAGATCCCAAAGGAAAGAGGAAGATGACTGCGGAAGAATTCTTAGAGGAAGAAAGGTTGGAGAAATTAAAGAAGAAAGGTAGAGTCGACACTAGGAAGTTGCTAGCTGCAAGTAGCAAGGCAGCGGCAGCAGCTCAAGAGGCTATCAACAACAAAAGAAGAATTTAGGTCATTGACAGACTTGTCAATATGGGGTAGTAGCAAATGAAGAAATGCTACTGCTCCCATTGGAAGACCTGGTGATGTTAAAAAAGGAAATCTTGCTACAAAAGGAAAAGGAGGAGGTAGCTATGTTGGCCGAGGAGGGGGAGAAGAGAAGAAAGAAGGAAGAAGCTGAGCAACATCTGAGAAATGAGAGGATAGCCTTCTTGTGCTTTATAGGCCACTCTCACGAGAAGTTGAGTCCTCATGATAATAGCATGATCTTGTGGCTTGTCAAGGAAGAACAAGACTAGATGGCCAAAGAGAGGGCTTCAAGGGAGAAGGTGGAAGCAAATAAGAAGAAGGAGGAGGAGGCCAAGCTTGTGGCTGCCAAGAAGGTGGGAGACAAAGCCTGGATGAAGGCATATCTCAGAGCCCACGGCTTCTCTGGCAGGAAAGTTGGTCCAATGACTGAGAAGACCCTACATCGACATGTCAATGACATCAAAGCTAAAATTCGCTCAGGAAGAAGGAATGAGGTGTTTCAAACACCAAGTGTTCAGAAGAAACTACCCATACCTGTTTCTAAACCACAACCTCAACCTGAACCCTCACCATTTCCTTTCCCCATCAAAACTGAACCAACCATTGAACCGTTCACCCCAGAACCTACACCATCAACCTTACCCTCATCCTCAACCACTGTCTCACAACAACCTGTACCATTACCCATCCTCAAACCTAAATAACTACCCAAAACCCAACCAACAACCACCCATCCATCACCCAAGCCATCCTCTGAACCATCAAAACTTCTAACCTTGGAGGAGTTTAAGGAAATCAAGAAGAAGCTCATCAACTACACCACTCTGAGCGAAATCTCTTATGAAGAGGAGTCTATCAAAGTAACATTCATTGATGCCTCTTCATGTTCCCTCACAAGAGAGCCATTCCTTGATTTGCCAAGGGGAACTTTGGACTAGGCAGTTCAACTCCTTGCAACAAACTCTGATTCACTCAATGAAGAAGAGAAGAAATTAGGAAGAAGGCTGGTAACTCGGGAATATACCAGGAAGGGGGATAAGTTGCCATCTCAACCCCTTGTTCCTTATAAGAAGGTTGTCTAGTGGAGGTTTGAAGAATCTTCTCACAACTTTGTTGTGGAAAGAGAGTATGGTGAAGTCAATCGACTTAATACATCATCTCTGCTACACTCAAGAAGGTTTGATAACGCTGAGTTAGTAGAGAAACCATTCTCCAACCCCTCCAACTCTCAAGTACTTGCTCACATCAGGAATCACTTTAGCAGTTTTCACTTGCCAAACTGACCACGAGGACAAAGATTGAAGAAGAGTTGAAAGTAAGAGAGAAGGAAGAAAAAGAAGGTCAACAAAAGGAAAGACCTTCCTACAGATGGTTGAAGGCCTTTTTGGAACCCATAGCTAAATGGAAGTATGACTATAACTCCCGTTAATTAACTCTCTACAGAGAGTTAATTCAAAGGCTACATGTCATCCAGAGTAAAAGACAGGACCTGTTATCTACCAATGACTTGTACAAACTTGTCAGCACCACCTCCGGAAAGAACAGTGAAACAGATAAGTATCTAGTTTCGTTGTGCTGAAAGTTTTGAGAAACAGAAGAAAGTGAATTTGGAAGCATCAGCCTAGGGTGGGTTGTGGGTCTGATAAGGTTGGTGCAACCATAAACACTTAGAAGAATTTAGGTGCAACTATGAAGAAAGTCTTCCGAGACTTATTTGCACTTCTGAAAGTCAAGGTGAAGAACTTTCGAAGCCGAAGTAAGAAGAACTTCCGAAGAGAAGGACAAGTCTTCCGAAGATTAAGTCACTTCTCTTCCGAAGCTAAACACTTCGAAGGTTCAAGACAAAGACTTCCGAAGAACAAAGTCTAGAAGACCAGAAGAAGTCTTAGAAGAAGTTGCTTTTTTCGAAGTATAAATGGCTTCGTAAGTCTTGAAATCCAGTTTACCTTTGGAAGAACCAACTATGAACCAGTGGACATAAGTATGGTCCGTCTGACAAGCAGCTGCAACCTCTTATATACTGCATGGTGCTTTCCCATGCCCATGTAGTTGACCATACTTTAATCCATTGTTCACCTTTTATGTTAGTACAGTTACCATCTTTAGTTGGTGATAAAAGGTAAGTCATGGAACTTTCATGACTACCTAATCTAGGATAATATTATATCTTAGATACCTTACTTCTATCGATGTAGTATTTGTTTAGTAGTAAGTTCCAGCTAGTTATCTAAGTATAACCGGCTGTATGTTAGTATATAATAGTTTCTCATTGTAACTCAGTTAATATGCTTGAAAGAGTCTTGTAAAATTTGAGTTGAGAAGTATTTGTATACAAGTATCTTTGAAAACCATATGTTGTGTTTTTTATCTTAGTATATTATTATCAACTCATTTAAAGATTCTGCATCATCATCCGAGTATGTATAGTGAGTTTGAGAAATAATCATGTGTTGATTAACCATAACCGATCCTGCGACATATTTGGATTAAAACAATTTCTCAAGTCAATAATGGCTTGGGTTCCTAAAGTTGATTAAATTCAATAATTTATACAGGAACAAAAAAGGCAACCTATTAATAGTTTATAGTATGTTGATAGTGGTTGTGCTAGACACACAAGAGGTAACATCGCAGTATTAAACAATGTATGACCCCACAATGGTGGATATGTTATTTTTGCCGGTCACAAAGGAGGTAAACAGAATTTGTTAAGTGTCTCTCAAATTTGTAACAAATGTTATTCTACACACCTCACTAATAAAGAATGTCTAATTTTTAAACCTAATTTTTAACACCTGATGAATAGGTTTTGTTAAGGACTCCTAGAGACAAAGACAGTTATTTGTTGGATATGAATGGTCACATTAATTTGTAACAGCTTCATGTCTGTTATCAAAAGCCTCGGAAAGTGATTCAATATTATGGCATCGTCGTTTCAAACATGTCAATATTAAGAATATAAATAAACTGATAAGAGGAAATCATGTTGTAAGTTTACCTTTAAAAGAATTTCAACTTGTTGAACACTATTAATCATGTTCAAAAGGTTAACATCACAAGCTCCCTCACAAACCTATTTTACATACTAAAGTTGAATCAATTCTTCAATTATTGCACATGGATTTGTATGATCCCGTGAGTGTGTTGAGCGTAGGTCCTTGTGCATACTTTTTGGTTATTTCGGATGATTTCTCCAGATTTACTTGGGTTTAACAACTCACGATGAAACACCTCACTTGTTAATAAAGTTCATGATGCTTGTGGAGAATCAAACTGACAAAAGGATAAAGTGCATTAGAAGTGATTAGGGAACAAAATTTTGTAATCATGTCTTGAATGAATTCTATGATTCAAATAGAATAGCTAGACAATTCAGTGTTGTAGGAACCCCATAACAAAATGAAGTTGCTGAAAAAAGAAATAGAACATTGATTGAAGCAGCTAGAACAATGTTATCAGCTACAAAACTTCCTTCATTCTTTTGGGCTGAGGCTGTTAATACCGGTTGTTGTTAGAATTGTGTCTAGAATAATAAATAAAAAAATATGACTCCTTATGAAAAATTCTTTAAACATAAACCCAAAGTTTCAAATATTTCAAAACATTTAGTTGTTGTTGTACTTTGTTACACATATGTGATTCAAAATTCAAATTTGATGAAAAGGCTGATGATTGTTATTATGTTGGTTACTCTGCTAACAAAGTGGCATCGTGTTTATAATAAAAGAACTAAATAGATTATTGATTCAGTTGATATAGATTAGCATGAATCTAAGAAAACATATGCTGGATCTGCTCCTTCTTAGGTATATGAAGTCTCAAAAATGTCTTGAAGCTGGATAGGCGTTTTACAGGATTTTTGATTGTGGTATCCATTGATGATATATAAAAGAATAAAACATGATAAAAATTATACATATTTGTCTTAGTACAGATTAAAGTATGAGTTTATTCTAAATATAGCTAGAAGATGTTAATAATTAATTTCATAGAAATATGATCCTATACTAAAAATTCATAAAAGTTAAGTTAATTTTATGATAATTCTATATTTTATTTGATAAGTTTTGTTTTTGCAAAATAGTATGTCATACAAGAGTCTCTGGTAAAAATTTAACACTTGGTCAAACATAAAAGTTAAAATAACCACACAAAGTTTAAATAACTCAAAAAATTTGAAATTTTTGAGAAATCAATTTATTTAAATATCACAGTTGTGTGAACAGAGAACCATTCGTGTCGCACAACTGAAAAAATCACTCTATAATTTTTCTAATTGTTGCCTTGATTTGATTGATCACTACGCTCATTTATTCGATTATTGTTGGCTAAGACTTGACAAAGGTATATTGATGGTTAATATACATATTTAAGTGTATTTGAACATGAAACAAAACTTAAAACTCAAATAAACTTAATGTCTAATGAAATGGATCATCATTTTACTTAATTAATCGACACTAATACTATGAGTTTTAATGGCCAAAACTCATTGTAATGACCTTAATTTAAAATTGGATTTTAAGGTAATCACATGCGAAGAGTTATAGAAAAGATGAACAGAAGTGACAACTTAAAAAGTCGTGTGAAACTATTCACATGAGCATATTTACCAGTCGCGTGAATAGTTGACTTTTGGTCAACGTTATTCCATGCAATAAGCATCTTGTCACGTAAGAAGTTGAGTTCGTTTGAAAACAATTCGCATGTGAAATTTCACTTGTGGTGCGAAAAGTTTAAAGTTTTTCATTTTTTGAAATTTTCTAAGTCTGATATTCTTAAACTTTGTTATTGATTAAAATGTTTATTTTGATTCCAGATGGCTGGATCAATGGTTTTCAACAAAAACCATAATGTTGTTGTGTTTCTCGGAGGTGTATCAGATGAAAGGGCTATTTTATGTTCACTGATAGAAGGGTTAAAGACATCTCATATTCATCATGCTATTACAAAAAATCCGACCATTTACGCTGATGTTTTAGATGAGTTTTGGATATCGGCTGCAAATGAAAGAGATGCTAAGGGAGAGCCATGTATAGCGGACTATTGTTAAGGGAAAGAGGGTTATGATCACAGCTGAGATCATTAACAGTGTATTGCTCTTAGAAGATCAACCTAATGCCCTTGTTAAGATTGATGGCGATGTTGCTAGAGATTGTTTGAAGAGAATGGGATATGATCATAGATATCCTACTTTAGAGAAGAAGCATCTTCCACCATCCTGGAAGTTCCGATTCAACGTGGTTGTTTATTGCCTTAGCAACTTGAAGCTAGGCCTTGATAGCCTTAGTGCAGTTTTTGAATCACTACTGGTTTCTATAGTCGATGACTTACCATACAGCATATCCAAGTCCATATTTGCCAAGATCCAGAAGAATATGATTGCATCTATCGGAAAAAATTTATTATGTATCTCGGATTTATTCAGATGATAGTGAATGTTGCTAATCTAGAGTTAGGTATTTCTAAGTCTACTACTTACTCTGTTATGATCATGAAAAGAGTGTATTCACTTATGTGACGGGGTCTCATGAAAATGCTTGGAAGCGTGAACACTTTGCCAAACTTGGTCGGCTTACAGATCATTTTTAGCATAATATGCAGCATGCTCAGCAACAAAATACTAAAGAACCACATCAGTCTAACCCAATTGGTTCTTCTTCAAGAACTCCTAAAGATGCTACAGGAAATTCTACTCTTTCTAGTGGAATGTCAGTTGATGAAGAGATAGATTCATGGTTTGAAGATAGCTCGAGTGATAAGACTGGTAGTGATCATGTAGGTCAAGTGCCATATGTGCTTCAAGAGAGACCTAGAGTTACGATTACACACCAAACAACACACTATTGAGCATATAGAGATTGATTTTGTTCTTGAAGACTCTCCAGCCACTAAGAAGAGGGAGAAAAAATGGCAAGAAAGAGAGCTATCCTTGGTGATACCATACGTGGTAGGGGTAGAGGACGAGGAGTGATTAGAAGACGTCGGACCCCAATAACCTCTGTGTCACCTGATAAAGATATACTAGTTTCTAAGCCTCCAGTATCTATTAGTGGGTCTGTTCCTCATGAGATTCCTGTGATTGTTACAGAATCAGCAATTGTAACAGAATCACCTATGCCCGCTATAGATGATATCCAAAGTACACCTCCAAGAGATCAAGACAATGATGATACACTTAGTATGGATGATTTTCTCAACACTCCTCCTGTGAAAAAGACATACTTCAAGAACTTCTTCCAGTTCACTAACATATGTTACACTTGAATAGAGAGTTCAAGTATTAGAGAGTGAGATGTTGGAGAAAACTTAACACATTTATGATTTACGTGCTTTGAATCAGGAAAAGGATGAGAGGATTAAGAGTCTTTAACATCAACATCAATTCTTATTTAGCTATGTTCAGAACTTAGAAAACAACATCAGAGACATCACATCCAAATTACCATTTACATCTAACCAGTCTAATCAGTACAGATCTACTAAAGTTGATGAATCTAACTGACAGTAGTTTGTTGATCCTAATCTAGTTGATCCAGTTTTTATTATGTTGTTACTGCTCAAACAACAGCAACCACTGAGGTTGATCCAGAACAAAATGTGATTGTAAATGAAGAAATTACTGATGATCAACCCGTGGTTCATCATATTAGTAAAGTTATAATTACACCTGAGCATGTGATTCTGCATACACAAGAAGATTAAGATGATGATGGTTTAGACAAAGTGGATTATGAGTTTAGTGATGATTATGAAGAAGATAAAGATGATGATAATGACGATGATGATGATGATGATGGTGATGGTGATAATAAGGATGACAAAGGAAAGAAGAAAGATGATGAAGATGATGATGATGAGGAAGGAGATACTGGCTTAACTGGAGGTCCTTTTAGTGAGTTAGGGTCTAACAATATCTTCGGACCAAGGCCTGATGAACTAGAGGATTACAAACCATTAGATCCAGCCACAAAGGAGATGTACGATAAAAATTTTTACACTTTCCAACAACAAATACTGGCTAAGGAATCTAATGAGGAATGGGGCCGTTTGATGATTTGCATGAGTCGGCAGCCTATACTGACGTACTTGGAAATAGTTTGAGGAGCTTATTCTCTGATATTTTGCTAGAAGAAGGAGAGATTGCTATTGACTCTAGAGTTGAACAACACACATCTAAAATTGACTACATGACGGGAAAGATTGCTTTCTGTCAGGTTGGAGACTTATCTATGATTGCTCCTCCATCTCCGGCTTAAGTACATACGCATAGACATTCCAAACACATCACATGGTATGGAAATTCAGAGCCTGTTATGAGTTAGGTGTATGATGGAAGAGAAGATGTATGTTATGAAGAGACGCGCTGGTGCGATAGAGGACTATCAAGAGAAGCATGATTTTCATACTTTGAGAGCATCTGATCTTTATGTGATCGGTCGTGTTCCATTTTTAACACAAGCAATTATGGAAAGACCAATTGGATTAGGAAGATAGGTTGGCGTCAAAGCAAATCCAACTTCAAAGACTTTGAAACAACCAAATTTAAAGTCATTGAAGATGAGACACGTATAGATCCTAATACTAACAAGCCGATGAAGATAAAAGTGTACAAGCATCCCAGGTATGCTAGAAAAATCACAATACATTACCCCGTACCAATTTATAGTATGTCAAAACTAATGTGGTGCGTTTGTGAGAAAACAACCGGACATGCTGTGATACACTGTGCTGCTAAAGAGTACTGCATCATCGACCTTTTTGACTTGCTCAAGTTTGGAAGAGAAGATTTGATGAGTTTTTAAGCTTGTCCAATTGAAGCTGATAAATCAGTTCATTTCATAGCAGATTAATTTGGTTGGTTGATTACGAAGTCCCTGAATAACAAGATTTACGCTTATAGGAGTAGTTACAAAGTTGTAGACGTACACTTTTAAAGATTTGATTTACCGAGTCTAGGGGAGATTTTAGGGATTGACCCTAAAGACTCGGGAAATCAAAAGAAGAATTTGAAAATAGAAGTCCTGCAAGAACTTTAATTCGCGCGAGAAGTAGTTCTTGCGCAAGACTTTTTGGTTTAATATGTATGTTGCTTAGTTTATTTTGTTTAGTATCCTGAAATTTCACACTTATGTAATCAATATTTCAGAGAGCAATATAAAGTGAATAATATTTACATTGCTTGTTTTTATTCATCTTTATGTTCTAATTATGTATCCGTGTTTTCAATTACGAGATCGATCTACAACGTTTTAACAATCTTTACAAAATCTTTTCAGGGAGATAAGATCTATTATCAATAACAATAGTGATAAGAATAGAAATAATAATAATATTAGGAGGGTAAAATGGTCAATTTAAAAATTTAATATAAATAATTAACAAACATCCACTCTAAGGAATAATCGTGTTATGGTTTGGCAAACAATTGGGACCAATGATGAAATTTCTCAAATTTAAGACTAATCCTGCAGTATGAGTATATCTCAGGGACCAATCGTGTAACTAAATATTAATATAATTGGTTAATTAAGTATATTTCTATTGTCTCTTGCTAAGTCTAACGATATGAAACCAAACCCTAAGAAGCTTTATAACAAAATGTTTGAATATCTTATAAAGAAATAAAAAAACACCACCAATACACTCAAAAATCTTATATAATAGAGAATGAGCATATAGGTGTTCATGAAAGGTCAAGAAACAACTAATCTCGTTGTTTTTGTTATTCAAGACTTCTTAAGGTACGGATTCATGGTTCTTCATCGTAATTTATTTATTCACACTAGTTTCCTTTATTGAATCATTTCATAGTATCATATCGTCCTTGATCATCGCTTGTAAATCACTTATTTGACTGGCGCCATTTACTTCATTGACCATCGCTACATAGTATTAAATCGAATAATTCAAATTGTTATGCATGCAATAGAATTAATTTTCTTTGTAATAAGTATCGCTTGTAAATCACTTATGTGATGTTTCATTTCAAATGGTTGTAAGAATTTGAATTTGAATTTAATACTATAACAGTGTCATGAGTTATACTATGATTATTGTATTGTATAACACGTTAGCCCTAATCGAATCGGGGTGTTACATGTTGACATCTATTACCATATGAAATTGATTAAACATCATATTATTAATATGTCTAGATTCTTGATGTCTAAACGTGTTAGTGGAAATTTGTGAATTAGATTTAAGAGTGCTAATTTTCTCACCTAAAGCTCATAGATTAAGATGTGTACCTTTTTATAATATTTTCCTCATCCTCTGCTTTCAAAATCATCTTACAATTATTCTATTAACTTTGAATAATTTCTTATTGGACCTTTTTGCTACTTAAAAAAGTTCTGGTTTGCCTTCATTGCACCTTTGTAAAGCTTGTTACCCAATTCCCAGGATGCATTTTAGAATTATTCCTTTGTCAAGAATTATCCTTTCTTTTTTTTTCATCAGCAAGAAGAATATTAGTATTAGCCAAGTCACTAGAGGAATGCGTGGGCATTTTTTGTCCTTTAAAGTTTGATTTGAAAACCACATTATCCTTGATGTTCCATTGTTCGCATCTTTCATGTATTGTTCCATCTTAGCAGATTTCACCTGGTGAGTGCTTCTGCAGACACACACGCGTGTCAATGGGTACGATTATTCTAACATAGATTGTGTTTACGATCCATGAAAGTTTCAGTCCATTTTAAATTTTTGTTTATAGTATAAAATATCTTAAATTGCTCTTCTTTTACAATACAAGTAGGCATACGAAGATGAATCATGAAAAAGCAGTCAAAGTGCGTGGTTTGTGATGCATTATCCTATGTGTGTCTAATTCCATCTTGTGTTAGTGATTTGCAGTGTGTGTCATGATTATGTTCATTATTATTTTTGTTAGTTTATTGCTAATATTTTTAGTCATTTTGATTGTACTTGTGGGATTAGCATACTTGTCTTAGCATTTTAACCCTTTGCATATTGTTTTGTCTCCTCCCTCCACCCAACACCAAAGATTCATTAAAAGTTAGTGCGTTAATAACTTTTATTCCACATATGTATCCGAGGTTACACACAAACCATAGTACAAGCGTACAATTATGATGCAATATGCATATGATCAGTAATATTAAGAAGCCAATTTTTTCCCTTACCATTACAGCTTTAAATCTTCAAGGCAATTAATTGTGAATTGTTTGTTTTTTATATGTGATTTGGATTACAAGTAAAATGTTAGGATTATGAAACGAAACCAAAACTAAAAGTTGTGGGTTGGCGGAAGCAAAATATACATATGTGTTGGTGTGCAAGAAGGATATAAGTTAAATGGTTGGCAAGGGGGCACGTAGTTTTTTATATTTGTTTCTTTTCTTATGAACATGAGCAATGCTTCTTACATCATCATCACACAAACATGTTCATTTCCTGGTTTTTGAAATCAAGAATATATGAATACTATCACAACGTATCAACATTGATGAATTCAAGACAAGCCAAACTTTCTTCACTCACTTGTTAGTTATATGCATACACATACACACATAAGCGTTAAATACACACACCAATTCTAATTAGAAAAATGTATAAACACTTTTAAGAAATAGTTAACGAATTATGATTCAGGTGTTAATGTGATTATAATAGTTCTTTACTGATTAAGTTTGATTACGCTAAAACTAGTTGAATCGTCCCGCGTGTTATGAAGGGAATTCCATATCTGGGAAAACCATAAAATTAAAATAAATCCCGCCCGGCTTGGTTTAAAAATGTATCAGAAGTTATAGAAGGAATACGTTGAATTTGAATATATATATATATATATATATATATATATATATATATATATATATATATATATATATATATCTATATATATATATATAATATATATATATATCTATATATATATATATATATATAATTTAATATATTTGACTTAGCTCGAAATATATTCAAAACATATTATATTTGATCCGGGTCGGTTTTAAATAATTTTGTATGAAAGCATAGATAAAACCATATTGTATATGATTCTAATCGTTCTTTACCTGCAACTTGGTGTCTTACTAATTGTATGCAGTAGACGTTTATTATTATTGCTTTTCATTTGTAAATTGTAACTTTCACATAGTATATTTACATGTGTAAATTGTAACTTATATAGTGTAAACATGTTTGTGTAAGATGACGTTTAGTATTATTGCTTTTCACATGAAAATGTAATTTTCACATAGTATATTTACATGTGTAAATTGTAACTTATACAGTGTAAACATGTTTGTATAAGCTACACACGCTTGTTAATTTTTAACCGAACATAAATTTACACATATATAAAAGAAAATAATATTGTATATGTGTAATAATTTTATTCGTACAATAACAATAAAAATTTAACTTGATGTTGACTTTGTTTCTGGAAGTTTGCAAAAGATTTTGTAATTTATGTTTGTTTGCAAAAGAACTATACTTGATATATGTATATATAAGGGAATGTTAATATACAATGTGTAAAAAACGTGCAAATCGTACGAAGTCACGAAGACGTGACATGTGTTTTTTTGGGAGATGAGTAGTTTGGTCCATGTCACAATTACACATATAAGATGTATAATTTCATTCGCGCCACACAACTACGCATATAAGGTGCATAATGATGTCTATGATATGTGCAAAGCATAGACACCTTACTCAATGAAGTGTATTTAGTGATAACAAATATTGATTAAAAGATGAATGGTTCACATTAAATTAAAATAACCACAAAAGAAAGAGACCTGGAGCGGTAGATTTGAAAATAGCTTACAATCGTTGACATTTTTCAAATTCCCTCTGTTTTTTAAACGTGTATAACTTTTTTATACGATACATTATCTTTTTTTTAAATACAACATAAAATAGAGTATTTTATTCTCTTTGGATTGATTATAGTATTGCTATTATTTTTTTTAAATCGATATCATTATAAAGCGTTTATAATTGTGCATATAACATACATGATTATTTATAGTGTAATTCTGAACATAACTTATGTATATATTATATAACTTGTGTAATAATAAATATAACTTGTGTAGTTATTTTTAATAACGTAAGTAATTTTACTTTGCGTAATAATAATCATAATTTGAGCAATTATTAATATAACTTGCGTAATTATGTACCTTATATGTGTAGTTATAGCGCAAACGAAATTAACTCTTCGCCAAAAACATGTGTCACGCCCGGATAACTTCGTACGCTTCGTACGTAAATTACACTATGTATAGTAACCAGCCTATAAAAATTATGAAAACCGATAAACCAAATATACACTTTTAATGTACTTAAGCTCATTGGCTCATATTTTGTATTTTTTTTGTTTGTTGTTCTTTTTTTTTTACTTTTTGTACACATGGTCACATAAAAGTACAAGTTTTTAATTTTTATTCAAAACAATATATGTCGTTGATCTTACTAAATCAAAATTGAAGATTTGGTTTTTGGTTTTCATAATTTTTCTTGTTCTTTTTTAATCTAAACATATATATATATATATATATATATATATATATATATATATATATATATATATATATATATACATATATATATATATATATGATTTAACCTTTAATTATTTTAACTATATTTGGTTAAACTTCAACCTCATTTTTGAGGTCTATTTTTTAATTTAAACTCAAAGGAACAACAATGAGGATGAAACGACTTATATATACGTAACTTTATGTGTTACATGTACGTAATGTAACATCCGGCCCATTTTCAAACTATAAATCCAAACCGAAATCCGTTTGAGTCAATCTTGTAAATCAATTCATTATTTAGTCATTTTATTTATTTTTGTTTGCCAAAAACAATAAATGTGTCACTTAATCAATTTAACTTAAATTCTATAATTTATAAATAAATTTTATAAATCTTAAAAGGTTATTAATATCTATAAAATTTTAAAATATTAAAGTAAATAAATAATCAAATTACAAGTTCTTGTGAGATTTATAAAGTTTATAAAGATTTAAATAAAAGAAGTTGTTAAATTAAAATTAGAGTCTTAAATAAATTTAGAGTTTAAATTGTAATTATTCTTTTATTTATTTAAATTATTTAATTTTATATTTATTTCAAATTCCAATCATAACCCCCTTTTGAAAGACTTGTAACTCATCATTAACACCATTCATAACCCCCTTCTAACCTCTACTATAATAACAAGTTTTAGGTCTCACTTTTCATTTGCTCATCCTCTAAAAAATCTCACTAACAAACCTTTCTTTCATCTTATGGTTTTGATCAATTTCTAGAATTTTCTTTTACAAGTTATTTCAAGAACTTTTTAATACTAAGGTAACCTTATATTACTTTTATATTATGTATTTCTATATTGTTTTATTCATCCTATCATCCAATTGTTCTCATGATTTTATGTTCTTACTTTTGTTATTTCTTCTACTAAATCTTTTTTTAATTTCAATCATTATCATTTGATTGTTAACCTTCTAATATTTACTAACCTTATAACAATCACTAACATTTCTAAATCAAGCTAAAAACACACTAACGTAAACGAATAATCCCTTTGCATATGGATGGTTATGCCACCTGATTAATTATTACACAAGATTATTTCTGTGACACCCGGAATTTCATTAAGATGTAAAATGAAGAATAAAAGTGAAGAAAAAGGAAGAAACGCAATTTAACCCAAGTAGAGGGTTAAATGTGTTAAAAAGGACAAAAGAATAAAAGTTGGTGCATAAAGTAACATGTCTACCATACCATGTTAGTTTCACCCTTTTTGAAACCGGTTTAGAGAGAGAGAAAGAAAAGCTCCCGGGTTCTTGGAGAAGAACAAGAGAAGTCAATTCAAGGTAAGAATTATATGTTTTTAAGTGTTCTTGGCTGATTTCAGTTCGGGTTTATGCTTATGTATGTGTTTGTATGTTCGTGTGTGTGTTTTTGGTGGGTTCTAGGTGCTTGAACGCATTTGCATTCGGGTTTGAAGGAGTTCTACTCGAAAGTTGTCAAAGGTAAGCTCTAGATCCCCTATTTTACATGTTTCAAACTTCTTTAGGGCTAGAAATGCATGTATGTATGTTTTTTTTATAGAAATGGGTATGATACGCGTAGGTTTATGTGTATATGTATGTGGGTGGGGTATGTTTTAGGTGAGTATGATGTTATGATTATGTTACGTATGTGTTTCTGTTGCTTAGAGTGCAAGAACTAAGCTTAGAACATGTTAGAATTGGGCTTGGACTTATTATGTTCGTTAGTTAATGTTAGTTGCTCATGCAGCTAAGTCCCATGCGCCTGAAACCCATTCACCCAAATAGTATCCATGCGCCTAGATTTATGCTTAGGAGACTAAGTGTCCCCATGCGCCCAACCTACCCATGCACCTAAGTCAGGCTCATGCGCCTGCATAGTGCCCATACGCCTAGAAAGTTGCCCTGAATGACTAAGTGTTGGCCATGCGCCCATATAGTGCCATGCGCCCAAAGGTTCCTCATGCGCCTAAGTGTTCCCCATGCGCCTGAAAGGCCATACGCCTGGATAGTGCCCATGCGCCTAAGGACTTAGAAATATTTCTAAAATTTTGGGAAAAAGGGAAGTTTTAGGCTATGACTTGGATGTTGTCCCGGGGATGATGTATGATGATAAAATGATGATGTATAATGCTATATGTGATGTTTATGATGATGTTACGTATGGTTATGTTATGTTTCTTTATGTTCCAATTACGTATTATCCCGCGGCTTTACGTGGTATGGTATGAAATGAACGTAAAGTATTATGTAGTGAAAGCGGAAGTTAATGATAATGAAAAGAGGAACGTAAAGAATGAATGAATGCATGCATGAATGAATGGATGAATGTAAAGTCTTGCAAGCAAATGAAAGGAGGTGCACAACTCTATAATGTTGTTATCTCAACTGTGTGTGATTAAGCTGACCCGTAAGGATACACACAGGGGTCTAGTCTTTGTGATTGACCAAACGTATGGGATCCTTGTCGCTTGCCCCAGTACTGTTGTCAGGCTTCGTGCGTTATGTTAAGGGTCTATTTATAGACTTCGGCCCAGTACCCACTTCGTGCCTACGCTTGGGGTATAGCATATGACATTGGTCCGAATGAAAGTAAAGGTTAATGATGAACGTATGGAGTATACGGGATGAAAGAGAATGAATGAATAATCGAATGGTAACGAATGACGTACGATCATGAACGATGATAAAAAATAATAATAAGATTATCTATTTGTACGTATGATGCATGATCACGAATGAAAGTAAAAAATGGTTTTATTTTAAAGTAAAGTATTTTATTATAAAGCTAGAACTCACTCAGCAACGCTGAGTTTTATGTATTTTACAGTTGGCAGGTAAGAGTTGCTGAGGATGGCACCGGGCAGCTACATGGCTTATTTTGGATGGCATCTATTTTGTATAATGATAATGTTTTTATGATGTAATGCAACGAATGATATTTTTAACTTAACAATCATGTATTATTTTGCAAAAACGATTATTAATATATGAAATGGTTTTAGTTAAATAATTTAGCTGCTGTATTTTTAGTAAAAGTTAAAGTAAGTTTTATGTTTTATGTGCGATGATTGGCCAACTGTGAGTGTCCCGGGAACGTGACCTTACAATTTCTCTAAGTAATGGCTATGCCAAGTCTTGAAATTTTTCTATAACTCAAATAAAATCTAATATACCATATATTGACATAATAAATTTGTTCTAACCCATTTCATGCTTTAACAATTTTAAAAGTGCACATAAATGCCTTACTATAATTTTGGCAGAATATAGTCTGACTTCAACTGACCATAACTTGATCATAACAAACTAAATTTGAGTAAATCCGTCTCCAATACTAAGTTAATTTAATAACCTTTTCAACAACAGTTTATACATCTTCAAAATCAATCGGACGACTCACTAATAGCCTCCTTCGCAAGATAAGTGCGCATTTCATGACCTTCTGTCTTGTGCTGCTATTTTGACTTATTTACAGTTCTTTTAATAAAAATGTTTCGAAACAAAGTTGTCCGGGAGACTCTGTACTAATCAACTGTAAATTTTTATAATTTTATAAAACCTTTTGCTATTTATAAAACGTGTTCAAACACGTACCAAACATTCTGTCCAGAATTTAAAATTGGTGTAATAATCCTTTTTCAATCTACCTTTCGCATTTTGGTATTCTCTAAACGTTCTAACTTCTTTAATGAATTTCAACCTCAAGCTATTGCTTCTTTTTATCCTTTAGGACATCACCTTTGACTTTTGAACATCCAAGTTTTCTTATGAACCCTACAATCATCGTTATACAATGTGAGTTTTCCATACCTCGTTTTGATTTTTATTTCACATCTTTTGGGGTGAAGCATGTTAACCGTATAAATGCACAGTTGTAAAATATCTTGATACTTGTAATGCACGTGCAATTCATCTTATAAATTTTGTCATGATTATTTGAGATAATGGTGAGCATTATATGATAGTCATCTTGTAAAAACAATCATTAATTATTGCTAGCCTAGTGACGTCATAGATCTATGGACTTGACAAGCCTATTTGGTGCTAAAGCCGAGGTTTTGCCGGCTCCTGATGACGTATTCTTGTTCACCATAGGAACCAAGTACACTTAGCTAATCGTATATCTTATTGTGGTCATTCTTTTGTCAAGGTTTGATTGTATCATTATGCTAACTATATATCCTTCCTTGCATTATTTCTTAACCTATGACTTGAATTGCCTTTTAAAAGTTGTTTATATATGTATGTACAAATTCATGGGAACACACCAACATCATATGTCGATCGTATTTTTAACATGTTTCAGAATGCAGTTAGAGGACTTCTTTATGCTCATATAGGACTTGGACCTAGATTAATAAAAGACTTTATAATGTTGTTTGAATCTTTATTGTATTGTAATGAATTATTTGATTAGTATTATTTAATGAAAATGCATTTAATATTATTTCAACTTATTTAATTCCATGAGGTATGAACAATCAATTCACATTCGACTGCCCCGATGATTCCTCCGTTGGTTGGGGTGTGAGAGATTGGTATCAGAGCCATGGTTATGGGGAATTAGGTTATTAGAAATGGAATGACCTAGACTATAACTAAGTACCCTTACACATGACTACTCTCATGTATTTACTATGCTTAGATAAGATTATATATGCCTTATATGCTTAAACATGATTATATGATTATATGCCTTATGTGATTATTCTTACACACCTTGATTCTTATCAATGCACACACAAATTCTCAAAACATATCTAAGACATTATGTGCCTAAATCAAATGATTTTTAAAAAAGATTTGAATTGTTATTCATGGTTTTCTAGTCTCGTCAAAGTCTGTGTCCTATAACTTGAAACATGTAATAGTGGAAGAGTGTGATGTCTGTATCTTAAGGTTTCTGTCTAGGAAAGGTATTCATATAAATCCAAATAAACTGATGGATCCGTTTACCTTACCTGGGAACCCTTGAGATGAGCGTCCACTTATAGGTACACATGTATTCGTTAAGGTTGTGGTTGACCAAATGCTCTTAATAAGTCAATGTATTTGCTTTGGTTTGCAAACCAAATGTTTACCTTTGAACATTTCATTTTTACTTTGAATTATCTTATCATTGATTTTGTTTTCTGGAATTCTAAAACTCATTATTCAATTCATATAAGGTTACTTGATAATCTTTCCAAATGACTTTTTATTTAACCGTACCCACTCTGGAAAACCCATTACAACTGATTCACATTATTCTGAACTGTATATTGATCTTAACAAGCATAATTTTCCTATAGATTTTATTCTAATACACTTGAAAATTTCGATGTCATAGTAGGCATGGATTGGTTACCATGCTGAAGTTGTCTGTTTTGATGAAGGTCAAATTAATGACTCTATTCACTTTGTCTTGAAATACGAGGAAATCAAGCCACTCAATTATATTGAATTCCCTATTGTCAAAGCTTGTTATGAGCCTAAACGTGGCCTAGATTTTACTTGGGAATGTGAAAACCCATTAAAAAAACAAGTACCCCTATCTCTTTGGCCTCCTCGTGATTAAATTTTAGGACGAAATTTTCTAAAGTAGGGGAGACAGTAACATCCGCCCAATTTCAAACTATAAACCAAAACCTAAACCCGTTTGAGTCAATCTTGTAAATCAAATTCATTATTTAGTCATTTTATTTAATTTTATATGCCAAAACCAATAAATGTATTACTTAATCAATTTACTTATATTCTATAATTTATAAAATAAATTTTATAAATGTTAAAAGGTTATTAATATCTATAAGATTTTAAAATATTCAACTAAAATAAATAATCAAATTACAAGTTCTTGTGAGATTTATAAAGTTTATAAAGATTTAATAAGAAAAAGTTGTTAAATTAAAATTAGAGTCTTAATAAATTTAGAGTTTAAATTATAATTATTCTTTTTTTATTTAAATTATTTAATTTTATATTTATTTTAAATTCCAATCATAACCCCCTTTTGAAAGACTTGTAACTCATCATTAACACCATTCATAACCACCTTCTAGCCTCTACTATAAAAACAAGTTTTAGGTCTCACTCTTCAATTGTTCATCTTCTAAAAATCTCACTAACAAACCTTTCTTTCATCCTTTGGTTTAAAAATTTTCTTTTACAAGTAATTTCAAGAAGGTTCTAATACTAAGGTAACCTTATATTGTTTTCATATTATGCATTTCTATATTGTTTCAATCATCCTGACATTCATTGTTCTTATGAATTATGTTCTTATTTTTATTATTTCTTCTGCTAAATCTTTTTTAATTTCAATCATTATCATTTGATCGTTAACCTTCTAATACTCACTAACCTTTCAACAATCACTAAATTCCTAAATCAAGCTAACAACACACTAACGTAAACAAAGAATCCCGTTTGCATATGGACGGCTATGCCGCCGGATTCGATTATTCCACAAGATTATTTCTCTAAGTGATGGCTATGCTGAAGTCTTGGAATATTTTTCTATAACTCAAATGAAATCTAATATACCATATATCGACATAATAAATTTGTTCTAACCCATTTCATGTTTGTTCATCATGGGAACCAAGTACATTTAGCTAATCGTATATCTTGTTGTAGTCATTCTTTTGTCAAGGTTTGATTGTATCATTATGTTATCTGTATATTTTTATATTATTTCTTACTTATGACTTGAATTGACTCTTAAATGTTGTTTATATATGTATGCACAAATTCATGGGAACTCACCAACATCATATGTTGATCGTACTTTAACACTGTTTAGGATGCAATTTAGCGGACTTCTTCATGTTCATATAAGACTTGGACCTTGATTAATAAAAGACTTTATTATGTTGTTTGAATCTTTATTGTATTGTAATGAATTATTTGATTAGTATTATTCAATGAAATGCCATTTAATATTATTTCAACTTATTTAATTCCATGAGTTATGAACAATCGATTCACATTTGTCTGCCCGATAATTCAGCCGTCGGTCTAGGTGTGACACATAACTCTTAGTTTTACACTTGATAACACGTGCTTACATATAAATAACCCCTATGTACGTAACTTTTAGTTGTTCACTTTGTACACGTACTTACATTATATAATCACATTTTATGATTTTCACAAACTCTCTTCCTATATATATATAATATATATATATATATATATATAATATATATATAATATATATATATATATTATATGTATATATATACGTTTATGTATATATAATATATGTATGTATATATACGTATATATATATATACACATATATATATGCATATATACATATTATATATGTATATATATATATATATTATCTATAGATCTCCTCTATCTATAATATTATCTATCTCTCTATACTTCTCCCCATATCTCTATTAATATCTCTCTATATCTATATATTCTCTCTACGATCTCCATATCTATATATCTATCTGTATATATGTATATCTCCATCTATATATATATATCTATATATCATCTATCTATATATATACATATATATATCTTATATATATCTACATATCTATCCTTCTCTATCTCTCTCTCTCTTCTCTCTATCTACTCTCTCTCTCTCTATCTCTCTCTCTCCTCTCTCTCTCTCTATTCTCTCTCTCTATACTAGTTAAATCCAAAAGACCATTTTTAGCGTGTGTAGATTGGCCCGAGTGCGCAATACGCCCGTCGAGAATAATCCTCACTCATGGATACGGTACCACCTGTTTTGAGAACAAGTAGCTCCAATCCCACTGCCTTCCTTAGTCAACTATCATGAGTTATAAGGTTTTTGGCCGAAGACAAAAAGTTGACCCACTTTCATTAGCAACTGGTACTTGAGCGGCGGCGGGGGGGGGGGGCTCAATCCCCGTTTCTCTCCCATATTTATTCTCCCTCTCGCAGCCCTTGGCAACCCGATATTTAAGGAAGCACGCTAACCTGCACCCTTCCAAGTTAGTCCAGAGTCCCTCTCGATGCAGGTCTTTTCACAATACAGCCAAAGCCGAATTGACAAAAAAAATCTGAACTTGTTGATCAACCCTCTTTGGGAGCCGTTTCTTTTCCCGTCCCCGCCCCGGCATAGCGCTTCGTAGATAATAGTTAAAATCCCGGGTAACTGGATCGCCCCGGCGGGGTTCAATCACATCCCAACGGGATTGAACAATACCCCCGATGAGCTATCAACTGAGAGACCGGCTCTCATCTTGTTCTATGAAGACAGATTGATCCCCGGGTTAAGACCCCTGAATGCCATAACCTTCGTAGGCATACGCCAGTCAATATCATTTTTCATGACGAGCCTGCTGAATGTCTTTCTGTAATATATATATATCTATATATATATATATATATATATATATAATATATAAGATATATATCTATCTATATAGATATATATATATATATAATCTATATATCTATATATATATATCTCTACTAATATCTATATAGATCTATATCTCTCTCTATATATACTATATATATCCTATAGACCTCCATCTCTTATTATATCCATATATATATATATATATTACAACTATATATATATATACATATATATATATATATTTATACATACAATATAATATATATACAATATATATTCTTATATATATCCATATATATATATATATATATACTCTATATATATCTATATATATATATATATATATATATACCTATCTATCTATATATAATATCTATATATATATATATATATATATATATTATCTATATATTAGACTTAGGAAGATGAAAATGCAACTATGTTCTTATTTTCGTACAAATATTGCTTTGCTTAAATCAATATGATTATAATATATATTATTACATTGTGATGTTATTCTAGATTAATTGGTCCCTCATTTAAAAATATATTTTTTCGTTAAAAAGTATTAACCTAACTTAAACATTAACCAACCCATTTATGAGCTTTTTATTAAAAAAATCCAATGAAATCTTTATAATGGAAGGCGTCTGTCTTTCGCATTCTTAAACAATTACGTTAACTCCATCACATCTTCCTTCTCTTTGTGTGGTAGAGTTATAGTAAAAATAGTATTTAAACTATAAAGGTTAATAATGATCTTAGGCCTGACATGTGTTCTTTTTATGTTTTTTAAATGAGATGTTATTTTCATCATTGTGTAAAATATGTCAGTTTGTTGTATCAAATATATCACATTACTATTTTAAATATTTTATATAATTTTATTTTGTGTATTAGTCATAGTGTTTTACATCTTAGATCAATTCGTTTTATTTTGTATTGTTTTTTATGTATAACATAAATTTATTACATTTCATCATTTTGTGTTTTAGATAATACAAGTATACAATGGTGTTATTTTACTAATTTGACTTTTAGAATTTATTTTAGAAATAAAACATAATTATGTTCAACAAAAAAAATAATAAAATAATAAAGAAAACAATATCAAACAAAACACACAAGGACACGATTATTGTTTTTATGTTTTATAGTTCATTGTTGTATTTTTTTTATTATCTGTAATGTTTTAGATAAATTATTTGTTATTTTATCAATGTATTTTATATTTTAAAATCATATAACAATGTTATTTCACTATCATGTTTTGAAGGACTCATCATTTAAGAAAAAACACAATAGTTATCAGGAAAAACGGAGGCAGATATGAAATTCACAATAACGAACACGAAAAACACACAATGGAAGATAGGAATCATGTAACACCCGGTTATTTATTATTTTGAAGCCAGCGAAGGAAGAAAAAGAAATAAAGTCCAAAGTCGAGGGACCAAACTCGCAAACGAAAGAAAGTCGGGTGAGTGGGAGTATATAAGGGAGAGGGCAGCCCTTACCCTCTCCCCCACACTCACAAATCAGCCAAGAAGAGAGAAATAAGAAGAAAAGAGGAAAAGTGCCAGTTCAGGTTGGTTCGAGTGGCCGAAATCGTTGAGGAGCGAGTCAAATCGAAGCCCTTGTCGTTGTGCTCGTTTGTGTGAGTTCTAGGACCCCACTTTTACTTGTTTTCAACTGATTTTGGGGCTGGAAAGCATCAAAAACCCATTTTTGTATGTGTGTGTTTATGACCCATTTGGGTGTGTTGCGTGTGATGCGTTTAGAGTTTGTTTCCGGGCTTGTGTGTGCTTGTATGGTGTTGTGGTATGCATTCCTAAGGTCTAGGATGGTTGATTTTGGCTTAGAATAGGATTGGATGAGCTTGGAGGCCGAAAATAGCAGATTGGGTTCGGGATGAACTCCATTTCACATCAGCTAGGGCTAGGCGACCGAATGGAGGCCATACGGCCGATTGAGGGGCGATTGAGGTTCATTCGCACGATTGGGATTCATTCGCACGATTGAGGGTTCATTCCCACGACTAAGGTTTCATTCGCACGATTAGGAGTCCAATCGCATGGGGAGTCATACGACTGAGGGTCTAGTCGCATAGGTGCTTAGTCGCATGAGTCCATTCGCATGAGGTCAGTCGCATAGGTGCTCATTCGCATTAGTTCCATCCGCATGAGGTCCATACGCACGACTGGGTGTTCATTCGCATAGGTGTTCATCCGCATGAGTCCAATCGCATGATGTTCAGTCGCATGGAGGCCATGCGACTGAAGGGTGCCCATACGCCCGAATAGGGCTGTTGCACTCGAAGGGAAGTGTGGTTCGACTTCTAACTTTCGGGGAAAGTGCAGATGTAAGTTTTGACGTAAAGGTTCCCGTAAGAGCATGTAAGATGACTATTATGACCTTAGAAAGTATTTTGGGCATGATGATGATGATGTTGCATGTTTATGCATGTTATGTATGTATGATGTTGCCCTGTATGTTGATGATGACTGTGTATGATATGTTCCTTATTATGATGTATGTTTATCTTTCTTGTGACTTTACGTGTCGTGTTAATTAATTAATGAAGTATTATGTAACGTAAAGTGAAAGATAACGAAAGAGGAACATGAAGTAAGAATGCATGCATTAATGAATGATGAATGAACGAAGGAAAGGCTTGCAAGCACATATATGACATGAGCAACCCTGTTGTTGCAAGAGACTCGGACAGCATGCAATCGTTGAGATTACCCATGAGGTGAGCAACCCTGTTGTTGCAAGAGACTCGGATAGCGTGCTATCGTTGATGTTGCCATGAGGTGAGCAACCCTGTTGTTGTAAAAGACTCGGATAGCGTGCTATCATTGAGATTGGCAATGAGGTGAGCAAACCTATGGTTGCAACAGAATCGGATAGCGTGCAATCATTGAGATTGCTAATGAGGTGAGCGACCCTGTCGTCGCAACAGACTCAGAAGAACGAACGTATGAAACGAACGAAAGTTACGAATGTAATGAAAGATAATAATGATATTATCAGTGTACACGTATAGTGAATGATCGCATGAGAAAAGGAATAGTTTTTAATGAAAGTAAAGTATGTTTTAATATAAAACTAGAACTCACTCAGCAACGCTGACTTTTTTATATGTTTTCCAGTTGGCAGGTAATGATTGCTGAGGATGGCACCACGAGGCTACTCGGCTCTTTGGGATGGCATTCTTTTGATTAATGTTTTTGCATTGTAATGCGAACAAACTGTTTTGTAATGAATGTTGTATTAACTTGCAAAAGCATTTATATAGAAATGAAAGCCTAGTTTAATATTCCGCTGCGATGCTTATGAAATATGAATGTAAATATATGTTTTATGTGCGATGAATGACCAACTGTAGGTGTCCTGGGAACGGGGCCTTACAAATCATAAGGAGTTTAAATTAAATTTTATATTTAATTTTATATGTTACGATACTACACTCGTTCAAAGATAAAATACGCTTATTTTTATGGTATAGAAATAATTTTATATATAAAAGTTATTAACGTGTTAAAAAAGATGGGGAGTTTAAAAAAGTCAAAAGAAGTGCTGATGAGTATAATACTTTTGCAACAATTTTTCCTCTACTATTTAAGTTCAGTCATTAGTTAAGAAAATTAATGATTAAAATTTAATTATTCTTAATCCTTTTTATATATGTTTACACATACGTACACATATGTAAAATAATTCTCATTTTGCGCATATTCACACATATGTAAACATGTGTAAAAAAGTTCTTATAGTTCGCACTAAGAGTAAATGATAAGTCTTTAACTTTATGTGTAAAAAAAGTTCTCATAGTTCGAACCAAACGAACATGAATACTAGCATGTTCGTGTTTATTCATTCAAATTTAATTAAACACAAAAATAAAAATGAACATGAACTGGAACACATAATCAAACACAAAAAGCTGAAACCATTATGGTGTTGGCCAATCTCACTTTGAAACTCCCTTATGGATTAGTGATTGATGTGATTGTCAACAGTGATGATTTCTACCATCGAGTTGATTTCTTGGTTCTTGGTTATGCTTCTTGTGATAAAAGCAAAAACTCTAATGTCATACTTCATAGACCATTCTTAACAACTAATAATGCACAAACAGATTGTTGAGATGGAAACATTGACATGACGAGTTGTAATCGTAATTTGAGAGTCAATGTGTATGACAAAGTAACTAACTCCTATGTTGATAATGAATGCTTCATGGCGGACATTATGGAAGGTTGTGATCCTTATAAAAATATGGACAACATGAAGGAGTCATGTGTATTTTGTGACAAGTTAAGTGTGGAGCATACACGTGCATTGGATGAGGAAGAAAAGTAACTGGAAGTATTGGTTGTGCATGAATGTGCATGAAGGCAGACCACCGTGAACACACCACGTAGAGACCCCACCTGGAAATATCGATTCTCAATTGAGACCATCATTAAAGAATCCACTAAAAGTGGAACTAAAGGAACTTCCTAAACATTAAAGTATGCTTTATTGGGAGAAATTAAACATTACCTGTCATTAGTGCATCATATGTGGATGTGGAACAAGAATAATCGTTACACAAGGTGTTACAAGAGCACAAGACAGTTAGTAGATGGACCATTGCAAAAGGTATTAGTCCATTAATGGTAATGCATAAAATAATATTGATGCAGATTTAAAACACGCAAAAGATACAAAAACAAGGTTGAATCCCAACATCCGAGAGGTGCTCAAGAAGGATGACCTCAATTGGCTAGACGTGTGTATTGTCTATCTAATCACTGATAGCGCATGGGTGAGCCCTTCCCACACAATACAAAAAAAGATGGCATTCATATTATAAAAGGTGAGAATGGTGAACATGTAAGGCCCCGTTCCCGGAAAGCCTCACAGTTGGTTAATCATAGCATGAAATCAGTTTAATAACAAAACATTGCAGCGGAAATAATTAGACATTCATTTAAAACTTAGAAACCATATCGTACTCATACATTTGTCCTTTAATTGCAAACAAAACATATTACTTGTTCTTAAATTACAATAAAGATTTCATAAATAGGAATGCCATCCATAGCTCCCCAAGTAGCTCCGTGTGCCATCCTCAACATCAGCACTCACCTGCCAACTATTATGCATAAAAGTCAGCTTCGCTGAGTGAGTTCTAGTTTTAAATAATATAAGAAAATATAAACTTTATCCTTCATATAATGACCATGCATACAACATAGTACATAACATTACTTGCATCATAATAAGCATGTTCATTATCTTTCATTCTTTTATTATCTTTCACTTTCATCATAAACGAGATTGCACAAAGCAAGAGCTCCATGTTGATCGACAACAAATGCCAATCCCTGTCGGTACACATGAAAATGGTAGCTAACCCCCTACAGTTAATCCACACTGCAAGGCACATAGCCCGCTCATGAATACGGATCCATCATCATACATCAGACTCACATAAGCGAAGTCAATCATAGTGCTTGCAAGACTTTTCATCATCAAATGGGCCCGGGGGAACATTCATTAAGTTTCGCTTTTCATTAATATCATCTTCCACTTTAATATATAATACTTAACTTATTAAGTACATAACATACCAAGTACTAGTCATCATAAAACATAACTGACCCTCCGCGGGACAGCGGGAGTTCGGGGGTGGCAGCCCCTGACAGCGGGGTCCTAGGGGCAGCACCCCTAGTGGGGTCCAAGGGGCAACGCCCCTGGCTGGAGCCAGCCTGCTAGGTCAGCACGAAAATTATTATATTTAAACATTTATATTGCATATTTACTTATAGAAAAATCGTTCTTCCTGTTAGACCCTTAAAATATTGGTCATTAAAAAACGTAAATTTAGTATGCATAATAGCCCCAAAACATGGAAAAACTTATAAATAGGGGATCTAGAACTCACTTGGATACCGAGACCAACTTCAAACTAAGCTTACAAGGCTAGGATCACTCTACACAACCTACAGATAAGCTGACACTTAAAGGGGTTAATTTCTACCTAAATTCGCTGCTAATTTCGCTGCAAGATCAGCAATTTTGCAGTACGATTCGCCAACAGTTTCGCTGCCACCTTCGGCAGTTTCGCTGGTTGTATCGCTTCCAGTTTCGCCCAACTTTCGTTGGATATCATGTCTGCGAAACTATCTGCGAAACTATAGTTTCGCAGGAAGTCCTTATAGTTTCGCTGATTGAATATGCAAATTCGCTGGATGCATATACAGTTTCGTAGATCGCATAAAAATTACGAACCAACCCGTTTTTAACCCAAAAATCATAACTTTTTTACGTCCAGTCTCTTAGTTTATCATCCATGAGGCTAAATCTAAGCTTTATACATGTTTTCATACGTAAAAATGTGACCTTTATGCGATTCTTTGCAACTTTTCAAAACCCAAAACCCTAGAATCCGGGTTTGATCTACAGAAGGGTTTAGAGGTCGATTCTTACCTGGATTTGTTGCTTCTTTCTTAGGTCTTGATGCTCCAACACCCAGATCTTCAATCTCTTAACCTTGGAAGCTTCAAATCTTGAGTTTTCTTTACTTTCTCTCTCTACTTTCTCTCTCTATGAATTTGGATGGCTAGGGTTGCAATGAGGAAGATGAAGGCTGGTTTGGGGCTTAAGGGCTGATTATGGGCCTTTAGTCCCATAGGCCACTACCCAATAAGCCTAATTTAGCCCATGACCATTTCTTTACCTTATTAAAATACCCAATAATTAAGCTGCTCATTATCCTTAATGACTCGTTTTGACTTTTCGAGGTGTTACAGAACAGATAACCACTTGACTGTTATGAGATAGCATGTTGTATAGATTATAGGAAGTTCAATGCGGCTACTTCTAAAGAACATTTTCCAATATATGTTTTATCGATTACATCATTCACAAGTTAGCATGTTAGAAGTTTTTAATTTTTCAAATGGGCATTCGGGGTATAACCAGATTGCAAATCATCCTGATAACCAATAAAAAGACAACCTTAACATGTCCTTATTGCACCTTCAAATTTAAGAGAATGCCTTTTGGACTTTGTAATGCCACAACCACCTTTCTAAAGCGTATGATGAGTATCTTTTAAGATATGGTTGGGTAGTCTTACAAATTCTCATGATTGAGTTTTTAATTTTTGGTTCTTCATTTGAAGATTGTCTAAATCAGTTATTAAAGTGCTATATCATTGTGTGGAAACTAATCTAGTCTTGAGTTGAGAGAAAGTCTTTTTATAGTGTAGGAAGGCATAATGTTGGGTCATTTCATTTCAAAAGGGGGAATTAAGGTAGATCATGCAAGAATTAAAGTTAAGTTATTTCTACCTTACCTCCCTACAAATGTTAAAGGCATTCGATCTTTTCTTGGGCATGCCATATCAAATGTTTATAATAGCTTTCAGTGTCATAATAAAACCTGTTTGCAATTTTCTCACTATTTGTCTTTTATATAAATAGTTTGAATTCGTTTAATGTCTTAAAACAAAAATTAATAGAGGCCCTTCTACTACTGGAACCAAGTTAGGCAATCTCTTTTGAAATAATGTGTAATGCAAGTGATTATGCTATTGGGAAAGTGTTGGGACAAAGGATGGACAAGAAGCCTATGACAATTTACTATGCAAGCAAACCTTATTTAATGCTCAGTTAAATTAAACAACTACAGAAAAGAAATTGCTTGTTGTTATGTATGCTCTTCATAAATTTAGATCATATATTTAGGGGAAGCAAGGGGATTGTGCAGTCTGACAATAGTGCAGTTAGTACTTAATGGAAAAGAAGGATATTAAAGACAGAGTGATTCGGTGGATCCTATTATTACAAGAGTTTGATTTGGAGATCTGAGAAAAGAAAGGATGAGAATGTAGTGGTTGGCCATTTATCAAGAATCCTAAATGTTGGTGTTCATGAGCAATCGAAATAGAAAAATGAGGTGTTTCCAGGTGAACAATTATTAAAACTTTTCACTGCCAATAAGGTGAAGAATATAAGGAAGAGACTGAAATCCACTCAGGATCGTCCAAAGAGGTATACTGATAGGCAACAAAACTGCTGGAATTTTCGGTTGGGGAATTTGGCTAGTCTTTCCATTTCGTATGTTTCCTTATTAGGTACGAAGTGTGTGAATTCGTGAACCTATCAACGGTTACCCATATCGCATCTTTGCCCTTACGTGTCTTTGCAACTTGACCACGAGATCCATCATGATCTTTTCCTATTTTCACATGGAGGTATCCAAAGACTATAGCATCCGTGAAGGTTTCTAGTGTTAGGACTGCAGTCAATTGTTTCAACATTCCAATCATCTCTTCCTTCCCATGTTTGCCTAAATAGGGTCTCTAATTATGCTTTCCTTAGTTCATCCGTTAAGCTCACTCGGACATCTATATGCATAGCATATACACGAATTGAGTTCGTCCGTTCCTTCCAACTTTAGGCATCAGCAACCATATTTGCCTTATCTAGATGATACTAAAGTTCAAAGTCATAATCAGCCAATACTTCCATCCATTGCCTTTGTCACATATTAAGAACCTTTTACTCAAATATATGTTTTAGGCTCTTATGATCTGAATATACGACAAATTTCATTCCATACAAGTAATGTGGCTGGATCTCAAAAGCAAACTCAACCGCACTCAAATCCAAGTCATGTGTAGCGTAGTTCCTATATGCTAATTCAGTTTCCTTAAAGTGTGTGTAATTATGTGATTCCTTTGCATCCATACGCATCCTAATACACTTATAGAAACATCACCATAAATCATAATCATCATTCCTTCTAGTAGAGTGAGAACGGTTACATTATTTAGGTTTTGCTTAGGTACTTCGAATGATTCTTCTTGCTTGGGCCCCAGTTAAACTTTGCACTTTCACGGGCGAGAGTAGTAATCGGCGTTATGATTTTCGGTAAAATTTTAGATAAATCTCCTATATATTTTGTCAACCCAAGAAACCTACGAATCTCAATCCGCGACTTAGGAGCTTCCCATCCCATTACTACTTTCAGTTGGGCTGGGTCCACTTAAATTACTTGTAATTGATGAAATGATTGAAAACTAATAACAAACTAGTAAATTTAATACAGAATTCGTGAATTTTATGAATTTCGTGTATATTTGTTCTTTTTAAAAGCTCCAACAACATCCATATATGCTGTTCATGTTCATCCTAAGTTTGTAAATACACCAAGATGCCATTAATAATCACAATCACACACTTGTTTCAAGTAGGATTAGCACACTCGATTCATCAAGTCCATGAAGACCGCAAGTTCATAGGTCAGTCCAAAAGGCATCACACCACGAATTCATAATGACCATACCTTGTACGCATGGTACTCTTTGGCATATTCTCTTCACGCACTTTCCCTTTGTGATAGTCAGTTCAAAAATTGATCTTCAAAAAGTAACTTGCTCCTCGCAATTGATTGAATAAATCATCGATGCATAGCAAAGGATATTAGTTCTCGACTGTCACCTTGTTTGAGGTTCGGTAATTGATGCACATCCACATCAAACCATCCTTATTTTTCACGAATAAGACTAGAACTCCCCAAGGCTACGAGCTTGGTCTTATAAATCCCTTTTCCTCTAGTTCCTAAATTTGCAACATCATTTCCTTCAATTCCAAGAGCGCTAACCGATATGGTACTTTCACAATCAGTGTAACACCCGGTACCAAGTCGATGTGGAATTCAACTTTTCTGTACAGAGGTAGACCAGGTAGGTCTTTCGGAATCACGTTAGGTACTCTGACACCACCGATATGTCCTTAATATTTCTTTCTCTCTTCACCGTTATCATGTATAACCAGTAGACCTCGCATCCTTGATGTAAGTACTTTTTCGCCTTCATCATAGATAACATCTTTTGTTGAAATCTGCGTGACAGATCTACCATGATCTTCGTCTTCTAGCCATTCGGTAGCTCAAACTTCACCGAATTTCATTTACAATTATATGGGCTTTGTGCTTAGCCAACTAGTCCATTCCTAGGACTATATCAAAACCTCCCAAATTCATAAGTAATAATTGTAATGGAGGAATCCTGATTGTTTTATCTTAAGCAACAATTCTTAAGCATAAACTCGGACCTTATTTCTTGCCTATTAGCCATTTCATAATCTAAGGCATGACAAACGTAGACATTATGCATCATAAACAAACCATGAATTTGTTGGCCACGAGAATCTTATTGGCAGCATTATCAACCAATATGCTTGCATATGTGTGGTTTGAAGAGAACATAACCTGTGACCACGTCATCAATATTTAAGGCCTCCTCGCCCCCATAACAAACACACTGGCATAGGTTGTAGGAGTAGTAGGCTTTTTTCCCTTGTCAGCTTAGGTGGCCATGCTTTTTTCGAGCTTTAGGTAGTACACCTTGATGTGATCATCCATTCTGCATTCATAACAAGCTTGATGGTATAGGTAATCACGCGCAGCGTGCCCTTTCTTTCCACACTTGACACATATATCCATGTAACAGTGACCAGAATGATTTTGACTACACGTATTAACCTAGGGGCATTTCCCCGATCCTTGGTATCAATCTTCCTGAACTTCTTCTCATTTTGGATTGACTTGTTCCTATCATGATTAAACCTTTCAAAGTATCCTCCTTACCTTCACCATTGAACCTTCTTTTATGTTCAACCACAACTATCCTACTTCCCCACCGTTTGTTCAACTCTTTAGTCAATTTCGCCTCCAGTTGAATTATAGACTATCGGGTCACGAGTTTGCTAATCTTGATGTCAGCACAAATCTCAAGAATAGTGCCCTAAATAAATCTCCCACCAACATTAAAAATCAAAATGTATACTTTGGTAATTAGTACCCTTTATTTACAAATATAGGTACAAGTTTTCTACTTGTCCCACCTCATGTTGAGGCACATATTTCTCTAGAAGAGCTTTTAAGATCTTGCCTAGATAATACCATACACCTTAGTTCTTACCCTAGTGGATAATACTTCTTCAACAAGGTTAGAGCTTCGTTCTTGAAGAATTAAGCAGCAAACTAGATCCTATCTTCCTTCTTACAACCATAAACATCCAACGTGGTTTTAATCTCCTCAATCCATCTCTAAGCATTAGTAGCAGTCTTATTCCCACTCAAGCACCTGTCTTGACATTACCTGAAGGGAACGAGGATCTATTAGTCTACACAGATGCCTCGTATGCATGTAAGGCCCCGTTCCCGGAAAATCTCACAGTTGGTAATCATAGCATAAAATCATTTTTTATAATCAAAACATTGCAGCGGAATTAAATAGACATTCATTAGAAAATTGGAAATCATATTGTACTCATACATTTGTCCTTAATTTCAAACAAAACATGTTACTTGTTCTTAAATTACAATAAAGATTTCATAAACAGTAATGCCATCCATAGCTCCCCAAGTAACTCCGTGTGCCATCCTCAGCATCAACGTTTACCTGCCAACTATTATGCATAAAAGTCAGCTTCGCTGAGCGAGTTCTAGTTTTAAATAATATAAGAAATATTAACTTTATCCTTCATATAATGACCATGCATACAACATAGTACATAACATTACTTGCATCATAATAAGCATGCTCATTATCTTTCATTCTTTCATTATCTTTCACTTTCATCATAAACGAGATTGCACAAAGCAAGAGCTCCATGTTGATTGACAACAAATGCCAATCCCTATCTGTACACATGAATACGGTAGCTAACCCCCGACAGTTGATCCACACTACAAGGCACATAGCCCGCTCATAAATACGGATCCATCATCATACATCAGACTCACCTAAGTGAAGTCTATCATAGTGCTTGCAAGACTTTACATCATCAAACGGGCCCGGGGGTAACATTCATTAAGTTTCACTTTTTATTAATATCATCTTCCTCTTTAATATATATAATACTTAACTTATTAAGTACACAACATGCCAAGTACTATCATAAAACATAACCGACCTTCCGCGGGACAGCGGGGGTTCGGGGGCGGCAGCCCTGACAGCGGGGTCCTAGGGGCAGCAGCCCCTAGTGGGGTCCAAGGGGCAACGCCCCTGGCTGGTCATTAAAAATCATATATTTAGTATGCATAATAGCCCCAAAACATGTAAAAACTTATAAATAGGAGATCTAGAACTCACCTGGATACCACGAATAACTTCTAGGCTAAGCTTACAAGGCTAGGATCACTCTACACAGTCTATAGCTAACACTTAAAGGGGTTAATTTCTGCCTAAATTCGCTGCTAATTACGCTGCAAGATCAGCAATTTCTCAGCTAGATTCGCCAACAGTTTCGCTGCTAGTTTCACCAGCAGTTTCGCTGCTAGTTTCGCTGGCAACTTCGCTGGCAGTTTCGCTGGCATCTTCGCTGCCAGTTTCACTGCTTGTTTCGCCCAACTTTCGTTGGAAAAACATGTCTGCGAAACTACCTGCGAAACTATAGTTTCGCAGGAAGTCCTCATAGTTTCGCTGATTGAATATGCAATTTCGCTGGATGCATATGCAGTTTCGCAGATCGCATAAAAATTACGAACCAGACCGTTTTTAACCCAAAATCATAAATTTTTACGTCCAATCTCTTAGTTTATCATCCATGAGGCTAAATCTAAGCTTATACATGTTTTCATACGTAAAAATGTGACCTTTATGCGATTCTTTGCAACTTTTCAAAACCCAAAACCCCTAGAATCCGGGTTTGATCTACAGAAGGGTTTAGAGGTCGATTCTTACCTGGATTTGTTGCTTCTTTCTTAGGTCTGATGCTCCAACACTCAGATTTTCAATCTCTAAACCTTGAAAGCTTTAAATCTTGAGTTTTCTTCACTTTCTCTCTCTACTTTCTCTCTTTATGATTTTGGGAGCTAGGGTTCAAATGATGGAGATGGAGGCTGATTTGGGTAGGTTAAGGGCTGATTATGGGCCTTAATCACTTAGGCTTTTGCCCATAAACCCAATTTGGCCCATAAACCCTTCCCTCTTTTATTAAATACCCATTAATTAAGCCATTACTTAATGACTCGTTTCGACTTTCGGGGTGTTACAATGCAGGATTGGGTTGCGTGTTGATGCAATGAGGAAAGGTGATAGCCTATGCTTCTAGACAATTAAAGGTCCACGAGGCCAATTATCGTACCCATGATTTGGAGTTGGCTGTGGTGGTGTTTGCATTAAAGATTTGGAGGCACTACCTTTATTGTGCAAGTATAAGTAAAGTCGTCTCCTCAGGGAATATGTGGAAAGTGTTTAATTAACGTGACATGATTAACTAAAAGACTCAAACTTTATAATTAAAAATTGAAACTTGGAATGGATTAATGAACACAATTGCATAAAGCAACAAACTTGAAGACGAACTTAATTATATAATGAAAAACAATCACTTTCGGGTTTTCAATTCTGCAAGATCAACAATTGGTACTATTAAATTAGGGTTTGTAAGAAACAATACTTCAAGATCATAGCTTTTGATTAAAGTGATAACAAACGAACCAATCTTTTAAGACTCGATCATTCACAATATTACCAATTCACTTTTATCACATTGCCTACTTTTCTTAATGAGTTCACGATGCAAGGAAACCGAAAAACTGATAATCAAGCAAACAACTTTATTTATAAGAAAATCATTTAAATCAATCAAAACATAATGTTGCATTCAACAGATCAATGTTTAATACAAAAACCTAATCAATCATACCAATCGTTTCACTTTACAAGAATCGTACTCCCGAAAGCAATCAAGAGAACCTAGCCACGGATCATCTTCGTTCAATCTTCAATCTTGACTTGGAGAATGTTTGTGGATGATTTGGGGGCCTTAGAACACCTAAAATCACCTCAAGTTTGTCACTTTTTCGTCTCCAAGAAGTTCTAGATCGAATTAGGGTTGTTTTTGGCTTAAATAAACTTAAAATCCCATGAAAATAGGGATTTGTTAGGCTACCGGCGTATGATACGCCCATACCCGGCGTATCATACGCCGACCCTCTGGAATTTTTGGCCAATACGCCCATCAATACGCCGGCCGGCGTATGATACGCCTAGGGCGGCGTATCATACGCCAGGCCCCTGTGAAATTTTTATTTTCACATATAAATTTTCACGAGCTTTCCGTTGATTGGTCGTGGGCCCCGTAACTCTTTTCCTAGCCCAATTTATGCCCATTTTAAGTTACCATGGTCTTGAACCTTCGGTTTTTGGATTTCTTAACTTCTTGGGCTTCGATTTCCATCCCCCTTCTTCTATACTCTTCATGTTTCACCCAAGTTAGTTCCGGTTTCCGTTTTGCATCTTTTCATCCAAAATAAGCTTACTTTAGCTCCAATCACCTATAATCCAAAACACCAACAACTTGAACGTGTTCCACCATAATCATGATATAAAATCAAACATTTAGATCAATTTAACACCAAATAATTGACACGTGAACACATATCCCCGGCAACGACACCATTTTGATCTGGTTGTCGAGACTCGATCAAAAACAATTTAATATCTTAGCTACCTTTATTGTGCAAGGGTAAGTAAGGTCGTCTCCGCAAGGGTAATTTATCGTTCTTACCTTTACTTACCCTGTCTTGACGTTACTTGAAAGGAACGAGGATCTAGTAGTCTACTCAGATGCCTCGTATGCAGGATTGGGTTGCGGTTGATGCAACGAGGAAAGGAAAGGTGATAGCCTATGCTCTAGACAATTAAAGGTCCACGAGGCCAATTATCCTACCCATAATTTGGAGTTGGCTGCGGTGGTGTTTGCATTAATGATTTGGAGGCACTACCTGTATGGGATGAAGTGCACCATCTTCACTGATCATCTTTAACCACCTTCAAGAAAAACAAAAAAAACCACCTTTAACCAATCAACCTTTTTTTCTTTTTCATATTTTTAAATAGAAGGTTAATTATGCAGTTTTAACATTTTAATTTTGGTAGATATCTATTGTTTTTAAATTCCATTATTTTCTCCTAAATTAGTTGGTTTGTTTACTAAACTAGTTGAAGCCGCCATCGCGCGTTGCGCGTATGGGTGGCACTGCGCGTATGGGTGACGTTGTTAACCAAGGCTCGGATAAACCATCTGGCCATAGTGTCAAAGCTGAACGGGGTGTTGTAAATCCTTTAGACACTTAAAACATAATAACTATAAGAACAAAAAAAACTACAGTAATAAACCTTTAGTATCAATTGGGCTCAGAACCGGAACTATTAGTTGTGGCTGCATACCAAAAATAAGTTTGCTACCAACACCGACTTCACATCTCAATCGTAGCCCACTTACGGTCTCCGATGAACAATTCATCATCATAGACCATAGAAATAAATCTGAATGACCACAACAGTTGAAACAAAATCTCAGATGAGGATGAACTCATCATCATTGATATCACAATGCAACATAGAACATAAATACCACCACAACACCACCATCGTCGTGACAAACAAAATCTCAGATGAGGATGAACTCATCATCATTGATATCAAACTGTCATCATTGCCACAGTTGTTAGTTGTAGATCTGAAAACCCTAACATGGAATCGAGAAGATACAGCGGCGATAAAGGAAGACTGACAATTGCACCACCACCGGTCATCCACCATTAGCGGTAAAGGACGGATACTTGCTCCACCCCAAACCAAAAACGATGGCGGAGCGACGACCAGGCCCACAACCTATGCCATCATCACAATCAACAACAAAATCAGACCCAACACCCATAACCACTTTCGCCACCGCCACCATGAAGCTGGTGCGACCACAGCCGCGCGGGCGGCGATAGGGTCGGGGAACATCAGAGGCAACAGTGAAGACCATTGACGGCGCACCAGTCGATGAACAACAACCGCAAGCAAAGTACATGCATCGGCGGTCGAACAATAGTAGAGAGGGCGGACGCGCCTTGACGGCGGTGACACGGGCATCGGTGGTCATGGCGACCTCCGGTGAGGATACCGCCGGAAACACCCACAACCATGTCCTTTCTCTCTTTAAGACACCCAAGCGCACAGATTTGAATGGGATAATGCAATGAGCAAATGAAGTAAAGAGTTGTACCATCATCCTTAACACACTTGTACAACAAAATAACTGTTCATCTACAGAGCAGATCATGAGCGTATTCCGCCTACATTTGTTAGGTTTTTTGATTCTGTAAGTCTTTCTTGTTTGGATTGCACGAGAGCGCCTTTTTTATTTTATATCATATAGATTGAAATAATAGGTAACCTTCATCAATAAACCTTGCATAAGAGATAGATCCTGCTGACTTGAACTGAGCACGAATTTCATTTGTATTTGAGCGTAAAAGCAGCTGCTTTGAAGGTTGGAAACCTACTAGTTCAGCCAAGAACCAGAAACCGAATGAAGGAAGCGAAGATCAGAGTCAATGCCGTGGAGAAGAGCTTACTTATGAGCGGAAGACGAAGTCGCAGAGGAACCTGTGGACTGCATCATCAACTAATATACATTCATAATGAGGGTTTAATTTAATAACCTTCCTGAAACATTGGCTAATTCAATTTGAATAACCACTAGTCAATTTTTGTTAGTTTGTTCATATGAAAGTCAAAAGCTTCACCTACAATTGTTTTAAGTTCTTGAAAGCTTTTGATTTCTAGGTTATTTTGCCGAAAATGTGCTTCTGTTATTGGAGTTTATTTATTTTATTTATTTATTTATTTATTTATTTATTTATTTATTTATTTATTTATTTTTATTTATTTATTTTTATTTATTTCAACATGCTACAAAGAAAGATCAAGAAACCATATGGTGCGCTTCATCAAAACCAAAAGATCAAGAAACCATATGGTGCGTTTCATCAAAACCAAAAAATATATTAAAATTACTAATAACCACATAAGCCGTTTACATAATATTTTAGTAAATTTGAGACAATTAGAAGAAAACAACTTATTCCCATCTTCTAATTATTTCTTTATTGTATAACCTCTCTTCAATTCTTTTAGAAGCTCTAAAATATGTATATATTGCATATAATATTAATGCTTATATGCACTTAATCAAAATAATACATATTAAGTTTTTTAATAAAAACGAATATTTTAATGATACAAGTATTTTAGTCAATTTATATAATAAATAGTTTAGTAGTCAATGCAGTTAAGATCATCTGAGTACAAAATCATCATGTTGAAACAAAATCATCTGAGTACTCCTCATTGTGAACATATTATGAAAAACTTACAGAAATCAGTTAAGATCAATTTAAAACGGTTTTATTATTGTAAAATTAAATTATTACACATATCCAATATTATATACTTCTCTCTATATGTATAAATTCATGTCTGTTAAAACTAAGACACATATAAATTGTAACATATAAACATAGATACAACTAGTGAATACTCTTGTTTTTATGAAGCATTATCGGTAATAAAGGATATGTGCCCCGGTTTTATCCATGACCGTGTCAAATCTTTGCAAGATTAACACTTAAATTCCAACTCCATTATAATATATAATCCCACTTGTCAAACAATGATTTAAAGGTTCACTTTTTACTAATATCACAAATTCCTTTGAGCGGATGATATGACACCCCAAAGAAGTAAATTTGTAGATTATCCTTTTAAAACGGACTAATTAACAGAAAGGTATTTCATAAATAAATAGTTAAAGTTGCAACCTCACTAAGAGGAGAAAAAACTATAGATAAAAAAAGCGCAAAGTGACATTTAACATGAATATCCTTAAAATAAAAACTCTTGGGCACCACTATTTTGGCGGTGAAAAAGAAATTATATATTGCATTCGGATCTATAAATTTCGTTAAATCGTGAATTAAATGCGATAAATAAAAATATATTTTGATCATTTATAATAAATTTCAGATTTCGCAGTTTATGTTTTAGAATAAACGATAATAAAATCTCAAATGATTAGACAGGAACATAATTTAAACTTATGTTCTTCAGATCATTAGCCTAATAAGTTGATCATTTTTTATTTCTCCACCCGCTTCATCCATTCTCATCTTAAAAAATTCTATTAATTTTTTTCCTAAAAGAGTGTTCTAAAAAACTTACTTATCAAAATGAGAGTTTTGAAAAATATTTATCAAATTAGGTGCTTTTTCAACTTAATTTCTAATAATATCAAAACCATTAAAATGGATCTGTCACTAGTTTAAGAAAATTTTCTATAAGGTTTTTAGTACTAGATGTATATTATTGTATTTCAATTAGTCATTTTGCATTGAATGTGTTATATATCATTTCCATAGTTAGTTAGGGAGTTTTCTAGTTTTTCTTCATTCCTTGTGTATATGTATGGAAGTTTTGTCAATGAAGGATACATCTTTGGATCTCAATAACTTTCGTGGTATCAGAGCTTTGCTCTATACCCCTCTGTGGTTTCCGGCCAAGCCACGGCTAGTCGTACCCATCCTCTCATCTTCACGAAAATGGGAGATCAACAAGAAACCCCAAACCAATCGACCCTCTGTCAAACCCATCCAACTCTACTCTTAAACCTCTTCATCTTGTTTACACAGTAACAAATATCAAGAACAAAGTTCGTGTTCTTGATGGCATGATGAAAGTCTTCTATGCATCTTGGGTTAAACTATTTAAACTCCATGTTAAGGGCTACAAAGTTCTTGCTCATATTGAGGGTACTCCTCCCCCTGCAGCAAACAACCATATTTCGAATCATGGTCCGAAGTTGACGCCATCGTCTTGCAATGGATCTACGGAACATTGTCAGATGATCTCCTTGTTCGTGTCCTTGAACAAGAATCCACCGCCTATGAAGCAAGGATTCGGGTTCAGAAGATCTTTCAAAACAACAAAGGTCCTCGTATTGCTGCTCTTGAACATGAACTGACAAACATCACTCTCAAGGCCATGCCATCACTTGAAGCTTACTGTCCACGAATCAAAGAGATCAGTGATCAACTTAACAATCTCGGTAGTATGGTGAGCTCTTAGCGCTTGGTTCTACAATTGGTTCGCGGACTCCTGATAGAATACGACCCCACCGGCTTTATAATCAACAAAGATCTTCCCTCTTGGGAAGATTCTTGTGCTTTACTTTTGTCGGACCAACAATATCAAGCCGCTCGGGAAATGTTATCTACTAACCCACCGGCCGCCATGGCAGCCATCTTGTCGTAACCACCCGCCACCCAAAGGCGCAATCACAATCGCAGCAGTAGCCGCCCACCACCATCCTAACAGAGAAAGCATAACGACCAGAGGACCAGCAATTCCAATCAAAATCATTATTCCGGACCGAGGCCTAGTTCTTCTCCAAACTAGGTTGTCTCTGGAGGCCCATGCCTTTACTGGCCCACTTACTGGATGCCACCACCTTGCCCGTTTCCTACTCAACCGGGTTGGGCCCCACTTGGTTTGGACCAGTGCAGAACAGGCCCAACAACAACAACAACACATCATCTTTCTCTCGGGCTACTCCTGGTCCATCTGGATAGGCTCATGTTGCTGGTTATGACCCATTGGAGCCCACTCAACTTAGTGAAGCTATACAGGCTGTTAGCTTCCAAAACCCATATGATCAATGGATCATGGACAACGGTGCATCCGATCATCTCACTGACGACCAAGGTAAAACTACTAACCCATCGTCCTATTGTCCTCTTGGCTCTATTTTTGTAGGTAATGGCGCTCGCATACCAGTTCGTGGATCGGGTAACACCACCTTAGCCAACCCCAATCGACCTCTTCACCTAAAATATGTCCTCTACACACCCAACATTATAAAAAATCTTATCTTTGTTTGTAAGTTTTCTATTGATAATTATATTTCTGTTGAGTTTGACCCCCATGGTTTTTCATTGAAGGAGTACCCGAGTGGCAAGATGTTGTCCCGCCACAATAGTTCAACTCAGCTCTACCTGGTTACTTACCTGGTCCCCGCGTATGCCTTCTTTACATCAAACGATCAAGAATGTTGGCATGATCTCTTGGGACATATCAGAGCTCTTGTTTTTTGTTCCTTGTTTCTAATAAAATAATCTCATGTAATAAACGTAGTCGGACTTTGGTTTTGTCATTCGTGTCAAATCTCAAAACACAAACGATTACCATTTTATCCATCCACTTCCACTACTGTTTTACCATTTGATATAGTTCATTACGATCTCTGGACTTCTCCTTGTTAAGTTCAAGTGGGTACAAATATTACATGGTCTTTATAGATGATTTCACCAAGTACACTTGGGTTTTCGCACTTAAGTTCAAATCCAAAACACATGAAAAATTTGCTCAATTTTATCGATACATTAAAACACAATTTAACCTGCCCATCAAGTCTTTTCAATGCGACTTAGGGGTGAGATTGATAATCACACGTTCAAAACTCTTGCATCCACACACGGTCTTCAATTCCGGTTTTCATGTCCTCAAACATCACAACAAAACAGAAAATCAGAACGCATGATTCGCTGTCTAAACGAAATCATGCTTACCCTCTTAAACCGTGCTTCCCTCCCACCAAAATTTTGGGTCGAAGCGTTGCACACCGCATGCTACCTCCATAACATATTGCCAACCAAACTACTGAATTTTCTAACCCCATGGCTACCTTATACCGACGTCAACCATCATATAATCTGCGCGTTTTTGGGTGTGCATGCTATCCTAACACCAATGCCACACGATCTCACAAACTATCTTAACGCTCCTCCATGTGCGTGTCCCTCGGATATCCAACCGACTTTCGTGGCTATAGGTGTCTTGATTTCTCCATAGGCAAAGTCTATCTATCCTGGCATGTCACCTTACCGAAACAATTTTCCCGTTCCAAAACCTCACTCGGGCTACTCCACAAACCTACCGTTTCCTTGAAGAAGGGTTCCCCCACCCCTCTTTGATCATCTCTATATTCGGCTCACCCCAAACCACTCCACCGGCCCACAACCCTGTCCCAGACCACAATGATTCGGCCCACAACAAAACCACTCCCCGCCCCACCTACCTCCTCAATCCCACTAAATTCATGACCAAACAAACTCATCCCACCACTCACCATTCTTATGCTAATCATGTCCCTGAACTCGTCCCCCAATAACCACCATCCTCACAACCACCTTAACCAACCCCACCGCCACCACCACCTCCACCCACTTAATCATCTCATCCCATGGTAACTTGGTCACGTGCTGACATCACCAAACCGCGCCAACCATTGAATTTTCATGTCAACTTTGCTCCAACCATTTCACCTATCCCCACCTACTATCATAAAGCCTTAACCGATCCACACTGGCAAGCTGCCATGGTTGAAGAATTTAGAGCTTTACAAGCCAATCATACATGGGACCTTGTTCCTCCGCGACCCAACAACATATCATTAGATGTATGTGGCTCTTTTGTCACAAGTTCAATGCCTCCGGCACACTCCAATGCTACAAAGCTAGACTCGTTGTCAACAGGAAAAGTCAACAAGTGGGTATTAATTGTGAGGAACCTTTAGCCCGGTGGTCAAACCGACTACGATCCGCACTGTTCTTAGTCTAGCCGTATCCCAAAACTGGCCAATTCATCAGCTAGATGTCATAAATGTGTTTTTACACGGTGACCTACATGAGACAATATACATTTTCCAACCACCTGGGTTCACCGATACCACTTATCCTATTCATGTATGTCGGCTACGCAATTCCTTATATGGTTTATTACAAGCTTCGCGTGCGTGGTACGACAGATTTGCTACATATATTACTAGATGTGGTTTCCAGAGCACCGTTGGTGACACCTCACTATTTGTTTACAACAAGGGTAAGTCCACTGCTTATTGCTACTGTATGTGGATGACATCATTCTCACTGGTTCCGATCATATTCGTCACATTATTGCTACCTTCTCCAGTGAGTTCGCTATGACTAACTTGGGCTCTATTCATCATTTCTTGGGATAAATGTCACTAAACAAGGGGCCGGCCTGTTTCTCTCGAAAACTAAATATGATGCAGACATTATGAACTGAGCAAACATGTCTGACTGCAAACCATGTTCCACACTGGTCGACACTGCCTCTAAACTAAGTGCTTCGGCAGGTACACTTTTGCATGATGGTACCCTTATTGACAGCTTGCAGGTGCTCTTCAATACCTTACTATTACAAGACCTGATTTAACCTATGCTATGTAACAAAATTTGTCTCTTCATGCATGCTCCACGAGAACCTCACTTTAGTTTATGAAACGTGTCTTGTGTTATGTTAAAGGCACCCTTCATTTTGGACTATGTCTCTCTCCTTCCAAGTCTACTCAATTAAATGCTTATTCTGATGCGGACTGGGGGGATGCCCAGACTCTGGGCGCTTTACTTCTGGGTATTGTGTGTATCTCGGGGACAACTTGGTATCTTGGTCCCCAAAACGTCAACCTACAATATCTAGATCAAGTGTCGAGGCCAAATATCGTTGAGTTGCAAATGCAGTCGCTGTGAAACAAGTTGGCTTCGCAATCTTCTTCTCGAACTTTTGGTTCCGACAACCAAGGCAACAATTGTTTATTGCGACAATATATCTGTGGTTCACTTATCCGAGAATTCAGTACAGCACCAACGCACTAAACGTGTCGAACTTGATATACATTTGTTCAAGAAAATGTACGCGTTGGTAATGTTCGCGGTTCTACATGTACCGGCTGATTTTCAATATGCATATATTTTTACAAAGGGTCTACCTAAACACTTGTTCACTGAGTTTCGTTCCAGCATGTGCATTCGTCTGTCTACAGCTCAGACTGAGGGGTGTATTAGCTGTATATTATTATATTTCAATTAGTCATTTTGCATTGAATGTGTTATATATCATTTCGTAATTAGTTAGGGAGTTTCCTAATTTCTCTCCCTTCCTTGTGTATATGTGTGGATGTTTGTCAATGAAGGAGACATCTTTGGATTTCAATAACTTTCATTTAGTTCTTTCATAAACGATTTGCTAAATATAGATGTTTGTACACCTTCATCGATGGTTCTTTTTATTTCTTTAAAAAGAATACAAACGTTTGTGGCTTTAATTTTATTAACATGTATATTTTTTAACATGTTTGTAAATAATTTAAAAGTCAATAAGAAAAAGCATTTTTAATATCAGCTAGTTTTTGTCCTTTCATGCTCCCGTGAGGTCCGTCATTTTTCCACGTGCCATGTTGCGTTACTTTGATCATAATCAAAGCAACTCGTTGGAAACTCTAAAAATAGTAACTTTAGTGGTCCAAGTATAAAAAATACATGGCTGGAGCCCGGTCTATATTCCCACAAGCAACACCGTGCTACTTTGATCGTTACTATTCGGCTCGTCAGAAACTATAAAATCAAATTTTGGTGATGAAACTAAATAAATAAATAAAGTGTCACTATGAATAGTTTAATGTTATAAATACTAAGATCCTAAAATCTTATGGTCAAAGTTAAAAAAATAAATCGGGTGTTCTAACTCTAATATCCTAAAACTTTAGTCATTGAAATAAGAAAATTAAAAAATCTTATACTTAACTTTAACGACAAAACTTGGAAAACTAAAACTCCTGTAGCCGCCAATGTATAAATCATATCAATGTTTATTATTTACTATCGTTAGGCCAGTAAATAACCGACAACGAACATGAACATCAGCATATTCGTGTTCGTTCATTTAACTTTTACCGACACGAACACGAACACGAACACATAATCGAACATGATTTTTGTTCATGTTCGTTTATTAAGAAAATAATAATGTTCTTCTTTGTTTATGTCATTCGTTAAAAAGCTAAATGAATACTACACGAATATAAAGGAATACAAAAGAATAATAATAACTCGACATAAATGAATAATAATAACACAAGCATAACTGAATGCACAAAAAACAACGTTAAATGATCATTTTGAAACTTTTAGGTGTATTAGTGTAAATTAAAATCTCGCTAAACTTATTATAAATTCTAGTATAGCATAATACACTTATGTTTCAAATATTAACACATATACCCTTTATTAATACATATAAATAAACAAACATAAACTAACGTAAATGAACAAACATAAACGGACATATATGAACGAACATAAACGAACATTCATGAACGTAAATGAACGAACAAAACACGTGTTCCTGTGTTCGTTTAACAAAACGAACACAAAAAAATTTGTTCATCTTCGTTCATTTACTAAACAAAAATAAACTTCCCGCCGAAACAGTTCATGAACGTTCGGTCATTTACAGGCCCAACTATCGTTACGTTAAATTTTATTAAATACCTATTTCATTCCACACGATCATTATTATATATACTATGAAAACAGATAATTGATGAACAGTGTGGTTATATATGATTTTTTTAATATGGTACAGGTAGATAATGGTGTACAAGTTTGTATGCATATGGTATAATGTTTTGATGTGCCTAGGTTTTGTACTTGCTTTTTTAAGGTGTATCAACCTTTCTTCTCCAGATTTTATAGAGAGAGAGGGAAGGTGGCTCTACCTCCGCCAACCGATTTAGGGATAGTGGTTGTTTGCCACCACCAGTGTGGTGCCAAAGGCGGTCGACGTCGTTAATGCTCTGGCTTGGTGGTCGGTTCATCACCCTTCGTCACCACAACTGTGCGTTTTTTCTTCCCCAAGGTTTTTCGAGGGTGCTTAAGATCTACAGATTGTTGTTAGAAAACAGATTTGTTGTTCGGTTGTCAGCGGGTGGTGGCGGTGGGGTGTCAGCGGTGGTGGAGTTGGTGTCGCGCTAGGTTGGCGTCGTTTGTTGCCTCCCTTCTGACATGTTTTGGGGTTTTTAGTGAGGCTCCTACACTTTCATCGTTGCCCACCGCCCTGAGTCGGGTGGTTTGCATCTGCTAGCCGCTATCCCAGCCAGCGGTGATGCAGATTACTACCCTGTATATGATGAGTATTGTGGTGTCTCTTTTTAATGTTCTAGATTTACAACCATTTAGGTCTATGATGATACTATGCGCGCATCTTAGAACACATTACATCCTTGTTGTGTTTGTTTGTTTTGACCCGGTAACAGTGTTGTTAGGGCTTTCTTTAGAATATTCATGATGTGATGATGAAACCCTAAGTTTTCTGTAGTGATGATGAGTATGGACTCATCTGAGAGCCTTCTTTATTTGTCATATATTGCTTCCAGGTTCTTTGTAATGGTGTCATTGCATTTGGGGTTTACTTTTGAATGTTCGTGATCTTGACTTTAACTGTTGTTTAATGAAGGTGAGGATGAGGATGTCCTCATCTCAGAACTTGTGTGATTCGTTCGATGGCCTTGTGGGGCCTATATTTCATCTTGGTTTATTTGGACATTTCTGACCCTTTTGATAGGCGATGACGATGAAATAGAGAACACGGGCATTGTTTGGCATGGCAAAGGCATTATTTGCAGCCATAATTAATCGTTTTTTCGAGCCTTTAAGTAAAGAGAAAGTCTTTTGATTATCAAACCTGCGTCATGTTCAAACCCCGCCGCGAAAGCGCGGGTTGGAAAACAAACTAGTGTATTTAAGAAACACAATAACTTGATTTTATAAAGTTGAAATATTATTATTATAAGTTAGCATAAATTAAATATTAATATTTAATTCCTTCAACCTTTGTAGCATCGGATTAGATTTGGATAAAATATCCACATATTTCTCTGATGATTTTCTATGGGAGCTTAGGATTCCGTTAACAATCCTTAGTTATTTCGTTACTAATTGAGGATTGAAATTCAGGCATGATTTCCTTGCAAGCTTTTCAGGTGATTGTCATTGAAGACCTTTTACCGACGAAAGTATCGCTAGTAATCATAACTGGACTAATCTTTTCTGAAAGAACAAGACTAACACAATACTTTCCATTTTAAATGGACCATGAAATCCTCTTTGTCATCGCTTGATTACACATATAGAAAAAAAATTAACCGCTCAAAATCCACTCTTTATGCCCCCATCAGTTTCTTCCCTTCTTCTTCATATTAACAAACAATCTAAATGAATAGTTTAGTATTGTTTTTTGAATTTTAGACACGTTAGTTTTTTACATGCATATACAAAACTTTTATGACATTGAAACTTACGTGTTGATACGTATAAGAACTAGTTGTTATACTAATTTGTTATTAAATTTTTATTATAAGTTTTAAAACATATTATGTGATGCATAGATTATTTTTGTTAGTAGTCTCCAAATATTAATATACATATTAATTTTTATAAAGGTTTTAAGAAAACGCTTATGAAAAAAACCTTTTTAAAACTGACAAATCCCATAAAGTAACTTATGATTTTCTATAAAATTTTTCCTTAACTCTTTTTGATAAACATTTTCTAAAATTAAAATCCTTTTATTCAATAAGATTATAAGTGAGAGAAACTTAAATATTTTTATAGAATACTTATTTCAATAAATACTTTTCAAACACTCAATTTTTATAAATATTTTGGTGGGAAAAAATCGATCAATATATTTAAAAGCAATAATCCGTGTGTGGTTCCCCAATCATTTGATGAGACCTCCATTTAAATAAATGCACCACACAAGATAAGATATCAGAACTTCCTTGGCAATTTATATGCTCCTCAAGAAAACAACCATTCGCTACCACAAAACCATGCATGCCCATTTCATTCAGTTCTGACATATATATCTAGATTTGATACTAACAATGAGCTAGAAATTCATATGATAGATCTTTTAAGTTTCAGTTCCATCATTTACAAAACAAATACATAAACTAATTTCTTATCTTAGAAGAGAAATAAGTTGTATATAGCTTTTGCTACAAAAAGAATTAACCCATCCACACTCATTATAAGTCAAAAAATTTTAACTAGCTATCTGAAATATGTGAACTAAATACATATATACATGAGCGAGCGTGATAGGAGCCCCCTTTTAATTCGAGTCACTAGTTAATATATATACCGTTTAGGAAAAGGTTAACACACACACACAGATATATATATATATAATATATACATATATATATATATATATATACACACACACATAGAAGCTATTCCCACTAATTAGATAAACAAAGCAGCATATGAGGATACCATTCACACTGGTTACGCATATGTGTCTATAAAGGAAGATGATAGGATACAGGTCGGCCCCCACCCCCACCTCCACCTCTCTCTTTTGGTTGAAGCAATATTATTTATTTATTTATTTAATTAATAGCCGCTTTTTTACAAGGCATCTCCCCTACAATAGTGACAAGTTTTGTGGGAAGTGGTAGGCCCGACCCGTTTATGTATGTGTATATATAATACCCAACACCCATGGCCTCAAGATGTACTCCATCAATATAATTCCTAAAGTAAACCTTCAATTCCATCTATTTCTTTCCCCAAGAAAACAAACACAAACTATTAGTAGTACGTACTACTACTTTGCTTGAATTGTTTGCTTTGCTTTGCTTTGCTACCAACTAACCAAAACCCCTACCTAGCTTCTCTCTTCCTTTTTGTTTGTTTTCGTGTTTCTATCTTTAACATACATATAATTAATTAGATTATCTTAACTTTTGATTGCTAGCTAGTTCCCTCTTTCCCAAACACCAAGAATTTCGAGCCATGTGTAATCCAACACCATCTTCCCCATCCAACTTTGTCAATTCCAAGAACAACAGCAATCATCATCATAATCATAATCATCCTCCTAACTCTAATATTCATGACGATCACCTTCATTCATGGCCAACTCCTTCTGAGGTAATATATATATATATATATATATATATATATATATATATATATATATATATATAATGTTTGACGGTTTTCAAGATCAAGTTTTTGGTTTTTAAAGATATGTTAAAGATTACATACAATCGTTCCATTTGATTTGTACAGGCATTGGAGGAAATAAAAGCCATTGGGAAGATTTCAGGACCAAGTGCCATGACTGGCTTACTATTATACTCAAGAGCTATGATCTCCATGTTGTTTCTTGGTTATCTCGGTGAGCTTGAGCTCGCAGGAGGCTCTCTCTCAATCGGATTTGCCAACATCACCGGTTACTCCGTCATGTCCGGCTTAGCCATGGGCATGGAGCCCATTTGTTGTCAAGCGTTTGGCGCCAAACAAAAAGATATTGGGATAACTCTACAAAGAACAGTGCTTTTGCTGCTCTCAACTTCTCTCCCAGTGTCTTTTATGTGGTTCAACATGAAGAATATTCTGTTATGGTGCGGACAAGATGAAGAAATTTCATCTGGCGGCTCACACTTTCATCATTTTCTCCATTCCAGACCTCTTCTTGCTCTTCTTCTACACCCTCTTCGGTTTCTCCGGCGTGTTTATCTCCGGGCTCAAAACATTATTCTACCTTTAACTTACTGTTCAGCAGTTTCTGTGTTTCTGCATGTGCCACTCAACTTTTTGCTCGTAGGGTATTTCAAGATGGGGATTTCCGGGGTGGCTATCGCGATGGTTCTCACAAACCTGAACCTACTGCTCCTTTTGTTGGCGTTTGTGTACCTCACTAGGGTTTACAGGGAATCGTGGGTGTCACCGAGTGCCGATTGCCTCCGCGGATGGTCGTCCTTGATGGCATTTGCCATTCCCACGTGCGTCTCTGTGTGCCTCGAGTGGTGGTGGTACGAGCTAATGATAATGTTGTGTGGGTTACTAGTAACCCTAAAGCGACCGTTGCCTCAATGGGAATTCTCATCCAGACCACGTCCTTGGTTTATGTCTTCCCTTCGGCCTTGAGCCTCGGGGTGTCCACTAGGGTTGGCAACGAGCTGGGTGCGAACCGACCCGCCAAGGCCCGTATCTCTATGATTGTTTCTCTTTTGTGCGCGGTGGTGTTAGGACTCGTGGCAATGTTGTTCACAACACTGATGAGGCACCAATGGGCAGGGTTTTCACCAGCGACCCCAACATTCTTGAGCTGACTTCTGTAGCGTTGCCGATAGCGGGGCTGTGTGAGCTCGGGAACTGCCCTCAGACCACCGGTTGTGGGGTGCTGAGAGGCAGTGGTAGGCCCACCATTGGAGCCAATATCAACTTGGGGTCATTTATTTGGTCGGAATGCCGGTTGCAGTCGTCATGGCGTTCCTTTAAAAATGGGGTTCGCGGGACTCTGGGTAGGGTTGCTTGCAGCTCAGGGGTCATGTGCCTTGCTCATGCTCTATTTTCTCTGTAAGACGGATTGGATTGTTCAAGTGGACAGAGCTATAGAGTTAACAAAACCACAACATCTTCGTCTCCTCGTGTGTCAATGTTACCGGTGGTCTCAAACTGCAAGAATCTGCTGCAGCCCATGGAAGCTCATCTTGAAGATATCATGGTATCATCCGATCATGTTATTGTTATGAAGAAACCAGATTGTTGTTTACTTGAAACAGATCCTCTCCTTATGCATTAGTCATTGGCCTTCATTTTCCCTTCTCTTTGCCCGGCCATGATATATATGTGAAGATTGTATTTGACACTAATTAATATTAGCCATCTAGTAGTTTAATTTGTTTTTCTACTTCCTTCATTTATCAGTAAAAGAATATTATGCTTACATAAATCATTACTTCATATACTTCTCCCAATGGTAGACAGATTTACTTGGATTCTCCTGTGATCTTGTTTATATAAGCATGACTCAATGCATTAATTCTTAGCTGGGCAATTAAGATTTGTTTATTGCAAACTTTTTGCTTCATTGTAAAGTAAAATTCAAATGTTTCTTTGCCTGCGAAATAAAGCTAAACTAATTATTCAAATTAAAAAATTACAACATAAGATAGAAGTTTAATTGATTATAAGACTAAAATAAACAACAACTTCAGGATTGAGATTTTATAAAAAGTTCAGGACTATCAACTATAGGTCGTGCGCCTAATTTAATTTAAACTAGTTGTAATCGCACGCGCGTTGCGCGAGAAACTTCATAACAGAACTAAATTTTGAAACGGATATAAAAAATTATCGTAACGGCTACAACTCTAACGTAAAAAAACACAAAAAAAAGTTTGAGAAAAGACTCGCATGTTGCTTTGGGTGATCTATTGCACGTGGGATTGATAAAAATACAAAAATGTTGTGTGAGTGTTTTATGGTTTTCAATATTTACTGATAAAAAAATATATTATTGAAAATAACATTATAATATTTAACAAAATGTAAAACACTGTGTGTTTCGTAATTCATATCTCCTAATTATATGTTAGATATTATATTTTGGATTTCATAAAGTCTAGATAATGTATTTTAGTTGAATAAAAATGTAAGGATGGTATTAATATGTATTTAATTACACTAATAATTAGTCAATTACTCTCAAATTTCTGGAAAAAATGGTGAAAGAATGCATCCTAACCATAGTTAATATTCTAGAACCCAACATTCCATTTTATATCCATAAATTATTTGTTCTTCATCCTTCAAACCACCATAGCTTCAATTGTACGAAAGCTCCCCTCATCAAACCAAAAATCAACATCCGTAACAACAAACCAACAACCAAATCATTACATGCAAATTAGAGTGTCCTTAACTTCAATTTTAATTTCTTTGATTCAATGGGTTGTTTTGCCTCTTGTTTTTCCCCACCACTATCACCGCCACCGCCACCGCCACACGCCACCGGAGACCACCAAACCCCACCATTTAATTCCTTCAATTCTTTAAATTCACGTCACTTTTTTTTGTTCCCCCTTCTCAGCAGATCCTATTACAATTCATCGTCAACACCGACTAAATGTGTTCAATGTGTTCAATGGTGCTTGTCAAGGTTTGTTTCTTGTAAAAGTAAATCTGGGTTTATTAATAGATACAGAATAAAGAAGAAAGTGCCATCTAATTAGGCTGTGATGCAGGACAAAACAAAGTGGTGTCTGATTGGGTTATGATGCACCTCCTGTCACTTTAACAAATACTGTAGCTAACAATGTGTTTTTATATAGAGTATAATTATATAGGAATAGTCATTTATTCCAATCAAACCAAATTAGATAGAAACCAAGCATCTTTTCCGAAAAATTACCAATGATTGTTTACCGACAAGTTACCGATGGCCTAACACCAACAGTTAATTTATAGGTTGGTTTATGTTTCTTATTTATTTTTTCTGAAGAGGGGTTTTGTGATTGATGATTACCTTTTGTTAATAATATTTTGATGATGACGCACACTCATTTTTCTTATAGTTACTTATACATTGAAATAATATATTGGGAGGTTGATGATGTCGTCTTACATTGATTCAGTACATGATATAACATCAGTAAATGAAAAACTGAATAAACACATTCTTTTCAACACAAATCAACTGTCAATCGTAAAAACTCTTATATACTTTAATCATTCGGATAACAAAAAAGATCAACCCCTAGTTACGATAGTGATCTAATGATGCTTAGATGGATGTTGTGTGTGTTCATTAGTGACGATTGAGGTACATTGAGCATATAAAATGCTTGGAATAAATATACAAGTACTGAAGAAAACTACATGTATCATAATTTTTTTTACATTATGTTTTCTGTTAAGAAATGTGTTCCTCGTTTGATGTGATTTTCTACGATATCAAGGATGGAAAGGCATTTGTAACACCAACTATTTTTAAAAATAGTAGACTAGCTTTAAATTTGAGGTTAAAACAGTAAGTAAGGGTATTTTTAAGGATACAATCGTTAAAAGGGTTAAACCATAATCCTCACCTATAAAAAGAAAGGGACACGCCACCCACATCCATCCTTTTGAATTCTTAGCATGAGAAAGAAAGAGTATTAGAGAGATTGATAAAGGAGCAAGAACTAATTCTTGTTTCGCCATGATTGGTTTTAATAAGATCTAGGGTTTTCTAACCAAAATGGCAATAACTTTATGTTCAAAGTTTACATGTTGATGAATGGACTCCGTTGTTAGAATTTTAATAAGATCTAGCATTTGTATAGTGATCTCTATGGTTTTTATTATGATTTAACGTGAAAGGGTAAATTTTGGATTGTTTTGTTTTAAGTTGGCAAAGGACTCCATTGTTTAGGTTTGTGTTTATGCTCGAAAGGTGAATTCTAGATATTATTTTTAAGATGTTTTCAAATTTTTAGGGAAGGTATGCATACATAATGTATAAATGATAAAGTTGCAAAGATTAAAATTAAAGTTCATTACATGATAAGGGTATGATTAGTTATGTTGATTGCACATGCATGCATGTTTACCTATTAAAAACCCTAAAATACTCTGTTTCATCCGAAATGTATGATAATGTATACAAACACTTGTTGATGTGCGTATAGATAAATTAGGACATTGTTCATGCGAGTTTACAATGGCCATGTGAGTGCAATTTTATAACATTACATGTCAGTTTGCAATATGTCCTACAAGTTTACAAGTGTTCATGTGAATTTATATTTATGCATGCGAGTTTGCAAACATGTCATAAGATTTTACATTAGGCTATGAGTTTACATCTTAGGTTGTGAGTTACAAAGTTCCCAAAATATTATTTTCCCTTTTCACCTAATTTATCATGCTGGTTTCATTAGGAAACTTAGAATTTATATTAGACCTCATAACGGTGAAATCCTTAGGTGTGATTCTTTTACATATGTGTAATGCTAACTATGAGGTTGAAGAACTATTGATGTACATAGCTTAAAGGAAGTATAAAATGCTAAAGTATAACATATTATAGTATGTTGTAACACCGTTTATTTGTTTATTTTGAAGCCGACGAAAGAAGAAAAGAATAAAGTCCAAAGTCGAGGGACCAAACTCGCCAAAGAAAGAAAGTCGGTGAGAATGAATATATAAGGGAGAGGGCAGCCCTTACCCTCTCCCCCACACTCACAAATCAGCCAAAGAAAGAAGAGAAGAGAGAAAGAAGAGAAAAGAGGAAAAAGTGTTGGTTCGAGTTGGTTCGAGTGGCCAAAATCGTTGAGGAGCGAGTCAAATCGAAGCCCTTGTCGTTGTGCTCGTTTGTGTGAGTTCTAGGACCCCACTTTTACTTGTTTGTAACCGATTTTGGGGCTGGAAAGCATCAAAACCCGTTTTTTATATGTGTTGTTTATGATCCATTTGGGTGTGTTGTGTGTGATGCGTTTAGAGTTGGTTTCTGGGCTTGTATGTGCTTGTATGGTGTTGTGGTATGCATTTATAAGGTCTAAGATGGTTGATTTAGGCTTAGAACGTGTTTGGATGAGCTTGGAGGCCGAAAATGGCAGATGGGTTCGGGATGAATGAACTCCTTCTACATCAGCTAGTGCTAGGCGACCGACTGGAGGCCATACGGCCGATTGAGAGGCGATTGAGGTTCATTCGCATGATTGAGTGTTCATTCGCACGATTAAGGTTCCATTCGTACGATGGGAGTCCAGTCGCATGGGGAGTCATACGACTGAGGGTCTAGTCGCATAGGTGCTTAGTCGCATGAGTCCATTCGCATGAGGATAGTCGCATAGGTGCTCATTCACATTAGTCCATCCGCATGAGGCCCATACGCACGACTGGGTGTCCATTCGCATAGACGTTCATCCGCATGAGTCCAATCGCATGATGTTCAGTCGCATGGAGGCCATGCGACTGAAGGGTGTCCATATGCCCGAATAGGGCTGTTGCACTCGAAGGAAAGTGTAGTTCGACTTCTGACTTTCGGGGGAAAGTGCAGATGTAAGTTTTGACGTAAAGATTCCCGTAAGAGCATGTAAGATGACTGTTATGATCTTAGAGAGTATGTTGGGCATGATGATGATGATGATGATGATGATGATGTGCATGTTTATGCATGTTATGTATGTATGATATTGCCCTGTATGATGACGATGACTGTGTATGATATGTTCCTTATTATGATGTATGTTTATCTTTCTTCTGGCTTTACGTGTCATGTTAATGAATAAAATGAAGTATTATGTAACGTAAAGTAAAAGATAAAGAAAGAGGAACATGAAGTAAGAATGCATGCATTAATGAGTAATGAAGTAAAGAAAGTCTTGCAGCATGGTATGCACATCGGGGTCTTTCTTTGTGATTGACCATTTGTATAGACTATTGCCTGCATGCCTTAGGTACTGTGACCACGAGGTGCGGACGCACCGTTATAGAAGGTCTACGATAGGCCTAGGTCCAGAACCATGAAAAGAAAGGTATTGCATATGGCAATGGTACACATATCTTCATACCTTAGGTACTGTAACACCTAATGGCAACCATCCGGGATGTGGGCAGAAACTCATCGAGGACGATGATCCCTAACGGGGGTGATTGTAACGAATGGCAACCTCCCACATATACGTTGGGCAAACCTCATCGAGTGCGATGAGTCCATGGGGGTGATTGCAACACCTAGAGGCGTACCTCCCACATTGTCACAGGTATTCCTGGCTCATAGTAATGACCTGCCTCTTAAATCACCGACGCGTTTTGGCTTAGTTGGCTGTGAGCCAAAAACTCCACAGGCGTGCTCAGGTGGGAGTAGTACCTGAGGTGTGACCCCCTGTTTTCACCTGGGTAACCAAACAAATCCGTGAGCCTTAGTGAGCAAAGCGGACTATTGGTGATTACGAGAGGCCGGTACAGGTACTGTGACCACGAGGTGCGACGCACCGTTGTAGAAGGTCTACGATAGGCCTAGTCCATAACCATAACAGAAGGTATTGCATAGTACACCTAAACTTATCCTAGGTTGTAATGATTAATAGAAGGTCTATAACCTAGGTCTAGTACCATGATATGATAAGGTTTATGGTTGATGAAAAGAGAATAATGATTAAGAATCTATTACAATATGAGTGATATGAAGATAAGAATGATATATCGTATGTATGATGTATGTCGCATGAGGAAACGAAATGTTTTAATAAAGTTAAGTATGTTTTATTATAAAACTGGAACTCACTCAGCAACGTTGACTTTTATGTGTTTTCCAGTTGGCAGGTAATGATTGCTGAGGATGGCACTACGAGGCTACTCGGCTCTTTTGAAATGGCATTCTTTTGATTAATGTTTTTCCATTGTAATGAGAACAAACTGTTTTGTAATGAATGTTGTATTAACTTGCAAAAGCATTTATATAGAAATGAAAGATTATTTTAGTATTCCGCTGCGATGTTTATGAAATACGAATGTAAATATATGTTTTATGTGCGATGAATGGCCAACTGTAGGCGTCCCGGGAACGGCCTTAGAAGTTGGTATCAGAGCCAAAGTTTAAGTGAAATGGGTAAATTTTCAAATAAACCTTAACTTAAACTAAAAATGGGACGGAATAGGAATGGAATGCCAATCTGAGTAGCTACGTGCCATCAGGTATTTTCGTAAAGTTAACCGGTTTTATATGCACATGGTATGTGGTTATGTGTTGTATGTGGATTTAAATACAGATGTAGTCAGGACAGGTAATGCTTGGGTATGAAGAGTAAAGTAAGTGGTTAATCACAACTGGCCACTGTAATTAGGGACTTACTATACTTGACATAAACGAAGCTATTCCTTGAATGACCGTGTTGGTGTTTGAATCTTTCAGTGTGATATAGAGAATGGCTGGTGGTAGATCCTCTAAAGAGTCTAGGGGTGGAGGCCGTGGTGGGCCTAATGCTGAACCGCGACCCAAAAGAGGAAGGCCTAGAGTCGAAAAGGTGGTTCCTAAGAACCTGAGACCCCTCATCCAGAGGCTGGGATGACAGTGCAAACTTGAGGGCCTCGGTAAAGGAGGCTGTTGTTGAAGAAGTACACCAGGTCATGCAGACAATCTTACCGTCTGTGATGACCGAAGTCATCAAGGCTGTGAAAGAAGGAGAAAGAAAGGAGAGAAACAGTCTTCGGGGGGACGAGATTAACCGGATCCTGAAACGATTTTCTCTAATAATGAAGACGAGGAAGAGGAAGATGAGCCTGTGCAAGAGGTGGCACGAGGCTGTAACTATGGGGCGTTTGTGAGATGCAAGCCCCTTACTTTCGACGGTAATGGCACTGCTGCCCGCTGCTCACCGATGGTGAGAGAGATGGAGGCTGTTCTCGACATAAGCGAGTGCCGGGAAGATTAGAAAGTGAAGTTTGCCACCCACTGTTTGTGGACTCAGCTTTATGCTGGTAGGACAATATTGTCCAAGATGAGGGTAACCGGGCAATCGGGAGAATGAGATGGCCCGAAGTGAAGAAGTTGGTGATTGAGGAGTTCTGTCCTCACTGGGATATGGACAAGGTTGAGAGGGAGTTCCTGCAGTTGGAGGCGGGAACCATGACACACCAGCAGTACACCACGAAGTTCAATGAGATGGCACGTCTGGTGCCGGATCAGGTGACACCTTTGTCATGGAAGATTAAAAGATACATTCAGGGTTTGGCAGCGGATATTCGCAGGCACATGATCGCTGGTATGAAGAAGTGTGTATGTGTGGGAAGAAACATAGCGGGAATGTAGGCTGGGGCTGAATGGTGTGCTTCAAATGTGGGAAGTCGGGGCATATAGCCAGGACTGTCGTACGGTCCGGTGCTTTAACTGTGGCATGGAGGGCCACGTAGTAAGGATTGTAAGAAGCAAGGGCTGAGAGTTCCGGGGTGAAGAAGACGGGGAATGAAGGATTGAGGGTGTGTGCCAGGGCATTCACCATGACGCAGGAGGAGGCTAGGACGGACCCTGACGTTGTGTCCGGTACTTTTATAGTGAACCAAACTTTAGTTTCTATGTTATTTGACTCTGGTGCTAGTAAAGTTTTATTTCTACTACTTTCTGTGCTAAGCTGCCTGTTAGTAGTAGACGGGTCGATGCGCCCTTTGATGTAGAAACTGCCATAGGTGAGTCTACCCGGATTTCTGAAATGATAGAGGGCTGTGATGTGGAACTTGAGGGTCGCAAGTTTCTTGTTAGACCGTTCGTGATGACCTTAGGTGGTTTCGATTTGGTTCTTGGGATGGATTGGTTGGCGGACTTCGAGTCGAACATTGTGTGTCGCAAGAAGATGATTCGTTTGACAACGCCTGACGATAGTTCAGTGACAGTTTATGGTGATCGGGTTACTACGATTCCGAAAGTAATTTCGATGGCGTGGCGGGAAAGTGTATGAGGCGTGGATGTAGCGCCTACTTGGCTTACGAAAAGATGTAGATACACCAACACCACAATTGTCTGATGTACCCGGTTGTGTGTGACTTTCCAGACGTGTTCCGAAGACTTACTAGAGTTGCTGACAGAGAGATTGAATTTCAAATTGATCTGATACCGGGTGCCCAACCTATTGCCAAGGCACCGTATCGGTTAGCTCCGACGGAGATGAAGGAATTGATGGAGCAGTTGCAAGAGCTGCTTGATAAGGGGTTCATTAGACCGAGTATCTCTCCTTGGGGTGCTATGGTCCTGTTTGTAAGAAGAAGGACGATAGTATGAGGATGTGCATTGACTACCGCGAGCTGAACAAGTTGACGGTGAAGAACCGATACCCTTACCGAGAATAGATTATTTGTTCGATCAGCTCCAAGGTGCCAGTTGGTTTTCAAGGATAGATCTTCGATCTGGTTACCATCAGCTGAAGGTGAAAGAGCAGGATGTCCCTAAAACAGCTTTCCGTACACGCTATGGTCACTACGAGTTTCTTGTCATGTCCTTTGGCTTGACCAACGCGCCAGCTGCTTTTATGGATTTGATGAACCGTGTGTGTCGGCCGATGCTAGATAAATTAGTGATTGTGTTTATTGATGGATATCCTGATTTATTCGAGGAGCGAGATTGAGCATGTCGATCGCATTCGGGAGGTTCTGGAGACGCTGAGGAGGGAGAAGTTGTATGCTACATTCTCCAAGTGCGCGTTCTGGTTGCGCGAAGTTCAGTTCTTCTTGGGTCATGTGGTGAATCCCGACAGGATTATGGTGGACCCGCGAAAGTGGAGGCGGTTATGCAATGGAAGTCACCAAAGACGCCATCCGAGATTCATAGTTTCTTGGGTTTGGCGGGCTACTATAGAAGATTTATCCAAGACTTCTCTAAGATTGCTTCTCCACTGACTACGTTGACCCGAAAAGATGTAAAGTTTATATGGGGTCAAGCTCAAGAGAAGGCATTCGAGGATTGAAGACGAGATTGACTCAGCTCCTGTTCTGTCATTACCCGATGGAAGTGAAGACCTGGTGGTTTATTCTGATGCTTCCTACTCAAGGTTGGGGTGTATCTTAATGTAGAGAGAAAGGTTATAGCATATGCATCCCGACAGTTGAAGGTTCATGAGGTGAATTATCCTACTCATGACTTGAAGCTAGCAGTTGTGGTCTTTGCACTAAAGATTTGAAGGCACTATCTTTACGGGACGAAGTGCACCATTTTCACTGACCACAAGAGCCTGAAGTACTTCTTCGAGCAGAAGGATCTGAACATGAGGCAGAGACAGTGGTTGGATCTTATAAAGGATTATGATTGTGAGATCCACTACCATCTGGGCAGGCCAATGTGGTGGCTGATGCCCTTAGCCGGAAAGAGATGTCGAGCCGATTCGGGTGAAAGCATATCAACTGATCATGACCTCTGATGTAATGAGGCAAGTCAAAGAGTTTCAAGATGAGGCACTGAAAGAAGATTATCTTAACTTGAAAGAATGAGAGGTCTGGTTGGGAATTGGGTGAAAACACACTCGGTGTTAGAACCCGATTCGATCGTGTGTGGATTCCTCGTTTTGGGATCTACGGGTGAAGATAATGGATGAAGCTCACAAGACTCGATACTCCATTCACCCAGGTGCACGAAAATGTACCAAGATATGAAGAAGGATTATTGGTGGCCGGGTATGAAGCGCGACGTGGTGGAGTATGTGAGTAGTGCCTTACTTGCTTACAGGTGAAGGCCGAGCATCAAAAGCCGTATGGGAAGATTGAACCTTTGGATATACCGGAATGGAAGTGGAGCACATCACCATGGATTTCATTACGAAGCTACCACGCGAACCCCGAAAGGTACGATGCCATATGGGTGATAGTTGACTGTTTGACAAAGAGTGCTCACTTCCTACCGATCCGCGAGACACATTCATCTGAGAGGTTGGCTGATCTGTTCATCCGGGAAATTGTAACTCGTCATGGTGTGCATGTGTCTATTGTGTCTGATCGTGACACCCGGTTTACATCTAAATTTGGAAGAAATTCCGCGATGCTATGGGGACGAGGTTACATATTAGCACGGCTTATCATCCCCAGACTCTGATGGTCCGTCAGAAAGGACCATTCAGACACTGGAAGACATACTACTTCGGGCATGTGTGATGGATTTTGGGGGAAGTTGGGATGACCACTTACCGTTAGGGCGAATTCTCATACAACAACAACTATCATGCCAGCATTGGTATGCCACCATATGAGATGTTATACGGTAGGAGATGCAGAACACCCGTTTATTGGGGTGATATTGGTCAGAAGGAATTGGGGAGCGTCGAGGTAATCGAGGCTACGACTGAGAAGCTTGAGAAGATTAAAGCCTTCATGAAGGCAGCCAAAGACAGACAGATGTCGTATGCTGATAAACGACGCAAGCCGATTGAGTTCCAGGAGGGGTGGCCGGGTTATGTTGAAGGTCTCACCTTGGAAGGGTATCATCCGCTTTCGAAAGCGGGGTAAGTCGAGCCCAAGGTATATAGGCCCTTTCCGAATCATCGCTCGAGTAGGAGAGGTGGCTTATAGACTAGAGTTACCGGATGAGTTAAGTGGAATTCACCCAACATTCCATGTATCTCATCTAAGGAAGTGCTTGGCAGATGAAGATATGATTGTTCCATTGGAAGATATCGAAGTAGATGAAAGGCTCAATTACGTGGAGCAACCTGTGGCAATCATCGATAGAAAAGAGAAAAGACTGGAAAATAAAGTGGTTCCTCTTGTGCGTGTACAGTGGAAGCACAGGAAGGGATCCGAGTCAACGTGGGAGACTGAGGAAGAAATGAGACAGCATTATCCACGTTTGTTCGAAGAATAACAGGTTTCGGGGACGAAACCTATTTAAGGGGGGTGGACTTGTAACACCCGACTATTTGTTTATTTTGAAGCCGACGAAAGAAGAAAAGAAATAAAGTCCAAAGTTGAGGGACCAAACTCGCCAACGAAAGAAAGTCGGGTGAGTGGGAGTATATAAGGAAGAGGGCAGCCCTTACCCTCTCCCCCACACTCACAAATCAACCAAAGAAAGAAGAGAAGAGAGAAAGAAGAGAAAAGAGGAAAAAGTGTTGGTTCGGGTTGGTTCGAGTGGCCAAAATCGTTGAGGAGCGAGTCAAATCAAAGCCCTTGTCGTTGTGCTCTGTATGATGACGATGACTGTGTATGATATGTTTCTTATTATGATGTATGTTTATCTTTCTTGTGGCTTTACGTGTCATGTTAATGAATAAAATGAAGTATTATGTAACGTAAAGTGAAAGATAAAGAAAAGAGGAACATGAAGTAAGAATGCATGCATTAATGAGTAATGAAAGTAAAGAAAATCTTGCAAGCATGGTATGCACATCGGGGTCTTTCTTTGTGATTGATCATTTGTATAGAACTATTGCTGCATACCTTAGGTACTGTGACCACGAGGTGCGACGCACCATTATAGAAGGTCTACGATAGGCCTAGGTCCAGAACCATGAACAGAAAGGTATTGCATATGGCAATGGTACACATATCTTCATACCTTAGGTATTGTGACCACGAGGTGCGGGTCTACGATAGGCCTAGGTCCAGAACCATGAACAGAAAGGTATTGCATAGTACACCTAAACTTTATCCTAGATGCTGGGGCCATGAGGTGCGGTGCACCGTTATAGAAGGTCTATGATAGGCCTAGGTCCAGTACCATGAGCAGAAGGGTAAGGTTTATGATTGATGGAAAAGATAAAAGTTGTAATGATTAAAGAATCTAAAAGTTACAGTATGAGTGAATGATGAAGATAATAATGATATTATTTGAGTATATGTATGATGTATGATTGCATGAGGAGTAAAGTTTTAATAAAAGTAAAGTATGTTTTATTATAAAACTGGAACTCACTCAGCAACGCTGACTTTTATGTGTTTTTCAGTTGGCAGGTAATGATTGCTGAGGATGACACTGCGAGGCTACTCGGCTCTTTTGAATGGCATTCTTTTTATTAATGTTTTTGCATTGTAATGCGAACAAACTGTTTTGTAATGAATGTTGTATTAACTTGCAAAAGCATTTATATAGAAATGAAAGATTATTTTAGTGTTCCGCTGCGTTGTTTATGAAATACGAATGTAAATATATGTTTTATGTGCGATAAATGATCAACTGTAGGCGTCCCGGGAACGAAGCCTTACATATTTACAGGTGTTATAGCATGATAAAGCAAAGAATAAATGATATTGTTAAGTCCTACAAATGTGTAAGGAAAGTGAAGGATGAATGATCAATCTTTTTAATGACAGGATATATGTATAAGAAAGAGGTTATATAATAATATGTTATGTCTTATGAATGTTATTTTCATGTCTTGCCTATTAGCAAGAAAAGGATACGTCCTAACTTTACATTTGAAATGGTTTAAGCTTTGCTACCATGGTAAGAAAGAGAAGATAAGTATTGCGAACGTGCATGAAAGGAGTATCAATGTGTGTTGTGAATGATAATGTTATGTGGCTTAACCTGATAATGTCATATCATATCATGTCACGTCACGGTAAAGTTATGATATCTTATGATGCAATGTTTATTGTACTATAAAATGTTAAAAAGTGCTAAGTTATGTTTTAAATTTAAAAGTAGAACTCTTTGAGTAAAACATGTATGAGTTGATTATAGATACCAACTTCGCATAAAAATAAAGGGTACCTGGTATACATATGACTAGAATCTTAGTTAAAGTAGCTCATGTTTAGTTAAAGCACTTTTATGTTATGTTAAAAACCAAGATAATGTAATGAATTTTATGTCTGTTGCTTATGCTTTAATGCATCTTATTTAAATACTGCATATGCAATAAGGTAATATATTCCTAACTTTTGGATAAAGTGCCAAACTTATTTGTTTAATACCAATACACACACCACATACGATGCAACTAGTTGGAATCATTTGTTTCGGAAGTTAAACATGGCGAATGACATTGAATTCCTTAGTTACGTTGTTGACTAGTTTATTATATTCAAAACCAAAATGAGTCCATTGGCATATGTTTCAATCTAGCTTTACATGAAGAACTTTATTAAAGAGTTTATCTAATAAAACAGAATTAGGAACTAAACGTGATAAGTAAATAAGATCCCTGACTCTTGGATTGGGTGCCAAACTTATTGTAAGCGATGAGTTCCCATGTATGCATAATTTCCCATGTATGCATAATTTCCCATGTGAACACATTTCATTATTTACCTATATATGAAAAACACAAAATGATAAATCGTACAAAGGGGTAGCTCTATCATTTCAACTTTGCTGCAAAGTTTATTTTGGTAACTTTACTTTGCTATCTATTTGAATGCATCTTCTTTTTTATTGTTATATAGAAAGAGACATAGAAATAGGATAGGGAAATGGATGCTCTGTCTCGCCGCCACCATATCACCACTTTCTTTCACGATTTACAACATGCAACAACCGTTGAGCCGTTGTTATCGCTTAACGAACTTGTCGGGACCATTGGTGTTACAGCCAGTGGTGGGGGTGATGGTGGTGAAGGGGTTGTGGCGCTGTCATGGGGGTAATGATGGTGGTTGGGTTGATGACGGTGAGGGAGCTAGTGGTTGCGGTGACGACAGTGTCTGGATTTTCGATTCATGGATCGATTTTGTCTCCAAGGGTGTTATAGGGATTCCAAGCCTTTACGAAATTGGGATGTTCGCTCTCTTACGATGGCGGCGGAAATAGTGGTTGCTCCGGCTTCACTGCCATTTAAGGTTGTTAGCAATGTTTATGCCGATGGATTTATACTTGGTTTTGTCTACCATGGTCATTTGTAACACGTCGATGATGACAGATTGTTATCAATCTGAGACGAATTTTAGGATGAGGACCTCTCGCGTTTGGGGTTTCTGGCGATATTTATGATGGTCGATGTATACTTGGTGTTATTTTCCATGGTCATTTGTAAGATGTCGATGATGATGGATTGTTTTCCATATGAGACATAGGCCTTTTGGTGGGTTTTTTTATGTCAAGGACGAGATCCATTGGACTTTAATTGGTTTGAGGCAACTTTTTAGGTTGAGAACGATGTTGTCTAGTTGTCATTTGTTTATAATGATGAAAGACTGTTTATCTGAGATCTCATGCCAATAGTGCATTAGAAATGTTGAAAAATACAGGTTTGTTGTTTGAAGCCAATTATTTTGTGATCTGATTTGGGTTATGTGATACATATATAGGCCATGATGAAGCTAAAAAGTAACCCGTTGACGTGGCAAGTCCACTAGGTTGCAGCCACAACGGGGCTACCTATTCTGAGCCTTAACAACTTCGTTTGTGCTAGAAAAAAATTAAGACCAGCCAACTAGTGTATTTTAGGTTGTATTGATCTTCCTAGTCTTAACAACTTTGTTTCAAAACAGGTTGACTACTCAGGCAATGTGCGAGTTAATATATACCTAGTTCTAGTTAAAAACATCTTTCATCTTAGTATGTAAGATATGAAAAGTAACGTAATATTATATTTATATATATATATATATAATATATATATATATATATATATATATATATATATATATATATATATATATATATATATATATCTACTATATATATATATATATATATATATGATTGGGGTTCAAATGAAAACCAAGATTAATTGTAAAAACCAATAAATCTAATATTCACTTTGATGTACTAAGATCAAAATCTCATATTACTTTTTGCACATATGGTCTCACAAAATACAAGGTATTATTTTTTATTTTAGAAAATATAAGCAATTGTTTAATGGTTTCACAATTTCCCGTGTTTTTTATTTGAACCCAACCCAACCCAACACACACACACACATATATATACATATATATACATATATATATATATACATACAGATATATACATATATATATACACACACAGAGATAACATATATATACATATAGATATAGAGACAGATATATATATAGAGATAGACAATAGATACATATATATAGATATACATAATATAGATATAGACAGATAGAGACATATATATACAAGAGAGATAGATACATATATACAGACAGATATAGAGACATATAGAGATACATATATACATCCATAGATATATAAGAGAGAATAGAAGAGAGAGAGAAGATAGAGAGAGATGAGAGGAGAAGAATTATAGATTGCTTTAGGAGAATAGAGATCATACCGAGAGAGGAGAGAAAACATAAGAGAGAGGAGACAGAGATCTATAGAGAGAGATATATCTCTCAGAGAGAGATCAGAGAGAGGAGACCCTCTCAAGAGATCTCTCTCCCTCTAGAGAGAGAAGACTATAGAGAAGTAGATCTATCTCTCCATCTCTCTATCTCCTATCTATATAGATCTCTAAAGAGAGAGACCTCATCTATATCTAGATAGAGATAGAGATTCTCTATAGAGAGATATCTCTCTCTAGTCTCTCTCTCTCTCTCTCTCTCTCTCTCTCTCCTCTCTCTCCCCTCTCTCTCTCTGTCTACTCTCTCTCTCTAGATCTCTCATCTCTTCTCTCTCTCTCTCTCCTCTCTCTCTATATCTCTATCTATCTATATCTATATATCTCTCTCTATCTATATCTCTCTATCTCTCTCTATCTATCTATATCTCTGCTCTCTATATATATATCTATATATATCTATCTATCTCTCTATCTATCTCTATATATATATATATATATCTTCTATCTATATGTATCTGTATATAGTATATATACGTATACGTATATATATATATATAGGGTTAGGATCATTGCAGAACTCTTAAATATCTAGAGAACTGCAAGAACTAATCTAAGCCGTTAGATCTTTTGATCAATAGTCAATCAATAATGGTATTTTGGTAAATAAATGAGTTTTGAGAGATATTTTAATAAATTAAAAAGGGTATTTAATACATTTTAGTACGACTTAAATTTGGTAATTATCTTAATTATATGAGTTGCTTAATTTTCTCTCTATTGGTTAGGTTTATTTGTATAATCAAATCATATATATTCTTGTAACCATTGTGGTCAATCTTCATTTCATTTCTTGAACAGATTGTCTATCATCTTCGTACAAGTAGATTTTCTTTATATATCATCATCTTCCTTCCACACTTCTAAAGAAAAAATATGGACGTAACAATTATGGTTGCGGGCTTGCGGCCATCTGAAGTTCATGAATTTGTTGCTCCAATTGCAGCAATGGTTTCTCGAGAATAATCTAGTATGGCTACTAACTTAGAATGGTGGTTACAAAGACAATATTATTAGAAAATGATTGACAACATTTATGATTGGTATGTCATGTGTTTTACCATTTGATTCAATACTTTATTCGTTAGTGTGAACTTTTATATTAAAGACAATATTTGTGATTAGAGTTTTAGGTTTTTATTCTAGTTGAGACATTTCTATTGTTTATAAAATATTTTGAAATCAACGGAAAAGAAGACAACATAAAATTTATGTGTAGGTTGAAAATTAATTGTTTGAATAGGTTGAACATGCGCGTTTGTAAACATCTATTTTTAATTACCTACATGTATGCAAATGTAGACTTTGAATCATAATGTTGAGTTAACATAGATTTCTAACATGTAAATATACGATCAATTTAAAATTTAGACGAACAATATGAAAATTTACATATAGGCAAACATATTATAATTTTGAAAAATGAATGATAAGTATAAAGATTTACATATATGTAAATAAATGTTGAATTTGAAAAAAATTGCTCATTAGTTAAAATTTTACATAAACGTAAATATATTATAACTTTTAAAGGATTATGCAAGAATTACTTTGTACAGTATCAAGAACTTGTTGTGGTGGAAGATGTTCTGTCAGACTTAATTACATTTGATGAAAAGACGAATTGTTATTTGTTTTATATATATTATTATTGAACAAACAGAAAGGGTTTTGGTTCCCCAACTTTTGAAGACAACAAATGTTGAAGACAACAATGATGACGAAGATCGTATTGTTATAACGTTGTTTACTTGATAATACTATTTAAGTTTGTTCTAGATGTATATTTTATATTTATTATAAAGATGCTTTTGAAACTTTTTGCAAAGTATGAAGTAGTATCGTTAACGTATATGTATATAGATTTACATATACGTAAAAATGTATGTAAACTTAATTACATATACATATAGCTATATGTAAATTTGGTTACATATATGTAAACATATATTTAAATTTGTCTAACATATACATACAAATGCCATAGGCCATATAGATTACGTTTATGTAAATCATAGTCTATATCAATGAAATATACTGGTTATTGTTTTTAGTTTGACTGTGTAAAATTGATTACTATAAGGATTACATATATGTAAGCTTGATACATTAGCGTACATATACATGACCTGCATACTGATAACATATATCTTTCAAAATATACTAACTTAGGTATATGTAAATTGCTTAAGTTGTATAATAATCTCAAAACTAATGCATATGTAGCTTGTTATCATATAAGCATTTTTTATTGTAGTTGTTGTTAAATTAAGTATTATTTACATATATGTAAATTATATAAATTATACAATAACGATCTGATGCATATAAATCATACAAATTTATTTTTATGTAAGTGGTTTTATAGTTAATAAAATTTATGTTTAAGTTATTTTTTAGTTAATAAAATTTATGAATGAAGGTGAGAGAGGGAGTAAAATATGGGATCTTTCCTATTTTTGAGGGTTTCCAAAAGACATAATAATCTCATTTTACTAATATACCCTTAATGTTTTAATTACATAAAGATTTTAATATATTGACTTACATTATTATTTTTTTTAATCTCACCACAGATTAGTATAATCAATGGCGGAGAGAGTTCTGCGAGTTCTCATTTTAATAGGAGTCCTGTAAACACCTACCTATATATATATATATATATATATAGTATATATATATATATATATATACATATATATATAGATATATATCTATCTATATATATATATATAGATATAATATATCTATATAGATATATATATATCTATATCTATATAATATAGCTATCACACATATATATACACACATATATATACATATATATATCCATATTATATATATATATATATATATATATATATATCTATATATATATATATATATACTATATATCTCTATATATATATTATCTATATAGATAATTCATATATCTCTATATCTATCTATATATATAATCTATCTATCTATATTCTGTTATATGTATATATATATATATATAATATATATATATCTATAGATCATCTCTCTATATAGTATCTATATATATATTATATAATATATATACTATATATCTATATATTATATATATACTATATATATCTTGTATGTACTATATATATACATGTTGTATGTATCTATATCTATGTATGTATGTATCTATATATATATAATGTATGTATGTATCTATATATTATATATGTGTATATATATATGTATATATGTATATAATATATAGTATTTCTATATATGTTGTATGTATATATGTATATATATCTATATATATGTATATCTATCTATATATTATGTAATATGTATATATATATTGTATATATATATATATTCTATATGTATATATCTATATATATGTATCTATTATATATATGAATATATGTATATGCATATATATATGTATATGTATATATATGTCTATATAATGTATGTATATATATTGTCTATCTATATTATCTCTGTCTGTATCTCTATCTCTGTCTTCTCTCTTGTGTCTATCTCTATGTGTGTGTGTCTGTCTCCGTATGCTATCTCTATATCTCTCTATATCTATATATTATATCTATATATCTATCTCTATCATATCTATATCTATCTCTCTGTGTGTGTGTGTGTGTGTGTGTGTGTGTGTACATATCATATATAGCGTATATGTATATATTACATGTATATAGGGCGAGGATCAAATCTTAACCCTTTATTATTGCAATAACCGTATTAACTTTTGAAGATCAATCAAAATCATTACTTTTATTGGAATAACATCATTACACATTTATAAAAACATGTTCTTTTATGTATATGTGTAACTTACGTCTGTAATTATTTACCATAACTTATTTACATTTGTGAATTTATACATACATACATAAGAGAACATAACGTTGTATATGTGTAATAGACGTGGTTCACCCGTCACCAGGTTGCTTATTGATCCCTTGGAATAATAATTTTGATAGATCTTCAAAAATTAACACGATTACTACAATAATAGATGGTTAACATTTGATTGATCCTTACTCCATATATATATATATATATATATATATATATATATATATAATATATATAATATATATATATATATCTATATATATATATATATATATATATATATATATATGTCTATCTATATGTATATATATATATGTATTCTATCTATAGTATCTATATCTCTCTAGATTGTGTGTGGTGTGTGTGTGTGTGTATGTATTTGTGTGTCATCTAAAATGTAATATAACATAGAAGTATTTGTTTTTTATTTCAAACATAAGAAAATGTGATATAGTACTAATATCTGGAAATGTAATGTAGTACCAACATATTAGTGTTTTAATTGTAAAACCTAAATGGCTTGTTAATTATTATATGATACATATTAACACATCACAAGAAAAAGGCTTAATAGATGGCCTTATCATCTAACATGTGTCATTAACTCCTAAAAAGTTTATTATGTTCTAACTTGGCTTGTTATGTGATAAGATAACATATTAACAAGTGACAAAGCCCATGAAAACCCAATTGCTCATCTTGCATATGCAACTAACATCTAAATGGCATGTTATGAATAAATATGGCTTGTTATGCGGTTAAAAAAATATATTAACACAAGAAAAGCACATTACAACCAATTAGTAAACGATAACACCTCGATTTTTATGACCGGGTCCAAGAAAAATACAAAAAAGGACGGTTTAATGTTTCAAGAGAGTGTAGGGACTAAATATGTACAAATGAAAGTCCAACGCCCTAACACCCTCTATAAATAGAAGGATATCCGCCCAATGCAAGCTTTGTTACGAAAAAAGGGTGCTAGAGAGAGATTTTGGTTTTAGAGAGAGAAATTCAAAGGATTCAAGCAAAGATCTCGGTTCATACTCATCAAGTTAGGGTTTCTCTCAAGTTTTACGTAAAAGGTGAGTTCTAGATCACCACTTTTATACATTTCACTGATTTTGGAGATGATATGTATGCTTAAATATATTTTTTAATATATAAATTATTCAAATGACAAAACTTACCACCTTTATTACTTGGGTTCATATTATGTTAATTTTATTATGTTATTCAAAGTTATATAAGATCCCTAGATTTTTTATAAATATCCTAATGGTTTTTAAAGAAAGTAATGGTATAGCTTTCCTTGACTTCCATCTCGCCCGTAATAGAATTACCCACTTCTACCCCGCATTGCCTTCCCTATCCGCATTGAGTACTTCGCAGTCTCAGTGTAGTTAATACGAAAGAGTAGAAGCTTCTCCCGCATCATTGTTACCCGCATTCATTCCTTCATCTACATTGACCTATTAGTTAGTCCTAAGTATAGATGATGCGGAAGAGTGAATTACTATTCGCATTCAATGTGACCAATATTCACTGCTACCCTCATTTATTATTGCCTGCATGACCCAACACAGTTAACATAAAAGTTCACCTGCATTTAACCAAACCATCCGCATTAAGACAAAGTAACCATATTAATGAAACCTATCGACATTAAGTTAATCCATAATTATTGGGTCAGTACTTAGCCCGATAAAGATAACTATTCTTCCGCATTGGTCAAGACCAGTGTCATCTGCATGGGATAACTTTCATCCGCATTCACTTCATTTGAAATATTTTCATATGTTCACCTACTATCAAAAGCCAAAGGGTTCATGCTTATTGCCTACTGTTATTAAACATTCAAGTTGTTAAAAAGGATTTCAACGTTATTCACCATTTCACTCAGGCCTCGCTTTTGGCTAGCATTTATAGTAGCTTGCTTTGTGTTTGCATTCACAGGTCTACTTTGTGCTTACAATCATAGGCTTGTTTCAAGCTCGTATTTACAAGCATGCTTTGTTCTAATAATCATAGGCTCACTTTGTGCTCGCATTCACATGTTTGCTTTGTGCGAACAATCAAGGGCTTGCTTTATGTAAGGCCCCGTTCCCGGGACGCTTACAGTTGGTCATTCGTCGCACATATAACAAATATTACATTTAACTTTCATAAAACATTGCAGCAGAATTATCAAAATAGACATCTCATTACGTTATAAAAGCTTTTGCCAATTAATACATCGTGACTCAGTTACAAATATATGGTTGCATTACATCACAAAAGCCCTATTCAAATGGATGCCATCAAAAAGAACTGAGTAGCCACCTCGTGCCATCCTCAGCAATCATTACCTGCCAACTGGAAAACATATAAAAGTCAGCGTTGCTGAGTGAGTTCTAGTTTTATAATAAAACATACTTTACTTTCATCTAAAACCATTCGTTACTTTTGTATGATCACACATCATACGTACACATAGATAATATCTTTATTATCTCTTTCATTCATCCATTCGTTCGTTCATTATAACTTTACTTGCGCATCGGATATCATTCGTACCAATACCATATGCTACACCCCGAACATTTAGCTACTGGGCCGAAGTCAATAATTGAACAGCTGAACGTATGCTGCAGTACTAGAGGTAAGCGGTAGAGGTTCTACATAAATGGTCGATCACAAAGAAGGACCCGATACCCGATACATGCAAGACTTTTCATTTCTTTCCACTTTACGTTACATAATACTTCGTTTCATTCGTTATCATAACACGTAAAGCCAAGAAGATAATATAAGAAAACATAAGGAACATTAACATGCACCGACGTCACGTCATACAGGGCAACATCATACATACATAACATGCATCATGCACACACATGCAACATCATCATCATTATGCCCTACCGGCTCTCTAAAGTCATAACAGTTATCTTTCATACTCTTACGGGAACCTTTACGTCAAAACTTACATCTGCACTTTCCCCCGAAATTCAGAAGTCGAACTACACTTTACTTCGAGTGCAACAGCCCTATTCGGGCGTATGGACACCCTTCAGTCGCATGGCCTCCATGCGACTGAACATCATGCGATTGGACTCATGCGGATGAACATCTATTTAAATGGACATCCAGTCGTGCGTATGGACCTCATGCGGATGGAACTAATGCGAATGAGCACTTATGCGACTAACCTCATGCGAATGGACTCATGCCACTAGGCACATATGCGACTGGACCCTCAGTCGTATGACTCCCCATGCGACTGGACTCCCATTCGTGCGAATGAAACCTTAGTCGTGCGAATGAACCCTCAATCGTGCGTATGAATCCCAATCGTGAGAATGAACCTCAATCGCCTCTCAATCGACCGTATAGCCTCCATTCGGTCGCATAGCCCTAGCTGATGCAGAATGGAGTTCATCTCGAACCCAATCTGCCATTTTCGGCCTCCAAGCTCATCCAAACCCATTCTAAGCCTAAATCAACCATCTTAGACCTTAGGAATGCATACCTCAACACCATACAAGCACACACAAGCCTGGAAACATACTCTAAACGCATCACACACAACACACCCAAATGGGCCAAACACATACACATACAAAAATGGGTTTTTGATGCTTTCCAGCCCCAAAATCGGTTGAAAACAAGTAAAAGTGGGGTCCTAGAACTCACACAAACGAGCACAACGACAAGGGCTTCGATCTGGCTTGCTACACGACGATTTTGGCCACCCGAATCAACCCGTACCGGCACTTTTTCCCTCTTTTCTTCCTTTCTCTCTTCTCCTCTCTTTGGTGGCTGATTTGTGAGTGTGGGGGAGAGGGTAAGGGCTGCCCTCTCCCTTATATACTCCCACTCGCCCGACTTTCTTTCGTTGGCGAGTTTGGTCCCTCGACTTTGGACTTTATTTCTTTTTCTTCCTTCGTCGGCTTCAAAATAATAAATAACCGAGTGTTACACTTTATGCTTCCCTTCAGAGGTCTACCTTGTCCTACCAATCATAGGCTTGTTTTGTGCTCGCATTCATAGGTCTACTTTGTGCTAACAATCATAGGCTTGCTTTGTTCTTGCAATCACAGTTTCGTGCTAGCACTCATAGTAGTTAGCCTTGTGCTAGCATTTCATAGCCTTGCTTAATCGCATGGTATGATCACTGTATGAATGATATGTTTTCAGAGTAATTAATAATAAATGGTATGTCATGTTAATAAACAATTTTTTTTCTGGATCATTCTTCAAAGGTTTTAATGGACTTATGACCATATGTTCTAGAATTAAAACTAAAAGTTACTCGGCAACGCTAACTTTTAGTATGCATATCAGGTAACTCCAATCGTAGTTGAGCTTGTGATGTATTTGCATGAAGAAGCTCCTAATCAAATATTGGCATCATGTTTCAATGATAATCTATGTTATAAATATTTGATCAATGATTCATGATCATGTAATCAGATAATTGCTTTTGACTTGAATGTTAATGGAAGACTTGAAATAAACTCTATCGACCCCACATGATCCCCTCTCTCCATATCGCGCACTCCGTCCATTTCCACTCCCTCCATTCTCACCCCTTCCCCTTAAGCTCTCACACGAACTCCCTTCTCCCCAAACGTTGCTGCTAGAACAGGTCCACCACCAGGGGCGGAAGTAGGTTGCCGAGAATGGGGTCAAATGACCCCAGTGATTTCTTGGTAATATGTAGATCCCAGTGTACAAAACATGTAATTACCCCAATTTTTTATGAAGGTTGCCCCATAAATATTTTTTTCCGAATGTTGTAAACAAAATATATGCTCTGTAGGTTGCGCTTTCTATCCTCACTTTTGATTTTTTTTCCCAATTCTTACCTTGGCCTTCATAGAGAAAACACAGTGCCTAATTTATTACTAAATTTTTTTCAAAATATAAATACTCAACCATCCTTAACTATGGTTCATGAACTTTGTAGCCGCCATCAAATTGAAGGGATTAACGTGGACAAAGTAAAAAAGGCCAATGAGTGAAAAGTTTAGTTTAGTCAATTAGTAATTATCGGTTTGTTATGAGTAGATAATCATTAATTTATTTAATTGAGTTTGTATTATATTAGGAGTACTTTATTTATTATTTATGATTGTTTAAGTAGTGTTGAGTTTATTTAGTATTAGTTTATGTTTAGGATAAATATATAATTATGTATCTAGTTTTATAAGTCCATTTTAAAATAATAAAAGAGTCGAAATATGTTATTTCAAATATGTGTGTTTACATTTATTTTTAAGTTGATCCAATTGGTTACTCAAACAAAACCAAATTTATTCGGCTTAAACCAGTTTTTATGACCCGGCCCGATTTAAAAAGCATTTTGGTGACCCGTCACGGTAAAAATACATTCATATAGACCAAAAAGTTGTGACCACGGTGAGAAAATTCCTAGTTCTGCCACTTTCCACCACACACCACCTTCCCATTATCGACACTACAAATTGTCACCACTAACAAGTTGTTTGTCTTTTCCCAGTGTTGATTGCAAGACCTAATTTGTATGCACGCATGTATGTGCATGCAGTATTACTTCGGTTTAAAGCATTATGGCATGTATATATAATAAAAGGGATATTAAGGTAGTGTTAAATGAACTTGCTTTTAGATATTAATTATATACAATATTCACACATAGAGAATGGATGTATAGAAAATATGACATTCACTGACGGCTTAGCACTGAGTTGATCGATTGAATAAATGGCTTTTTGAACTTTGCTTACTCCAAGGAATGATACGCTCAAAGGAAAACGAAACTACTTAAGGGGCTAGTTCTTTGTATTAGATGTGATTGGTCTAAATTGTGTGTTTAAAATCACATAGAGAGGGAAGAGGTGAAGCATCACTTGTATAAATATAGACTAATAATAAAGGTAGCGAACCCGACCAAGACGAATTTTTCCAGTCCATCAATGTGGAATCACTCTTGAAGGTCGAAAAGTCATGATTTCGGCCACTTGTTCGGGCTAGAGAATATCCTGCTCCTACGCGTGGTATATATAGGAGATGGGCGAATCCCATAACTCATACCTAGCTATATAATCCGGTGGAAGCGTGCTAAAAAGACATTCTAAGACTCATTATCTGATTCAAGTTTCTAATCTGTTAGAAGATCGTGATGATAAATAACATCCAATGATACCTATATCAAAAAAGGCAAACCCTAATCCATATGTGATTGTTAACTCATCAAAGGTCTTTATCTTTCATTTTTGTAATCACCGGTTAGTCGATTCAAGCAACCAATTAAAAACCTTTGCACGCAAACTTAATCAATCTATTTTATCACATAAGAGATGTTTGTAAATAAATACAAGTTTGATACTCAAACAAATGTTATCGGTAGGACACACATAACAGTAACATATGTTTAAGGGAGGCTTCTTACAATTGTCAAAGTGTGACTATTATAGATTGCTTGATGAGGTTGTAGAGGTAGAATTTTATAGTGTCAATCGTCGCGTTGTGGAGGTCTTCAAGTAGATCGTCCGCCAGTAATCTGTGGATAAATGCACCTCATACTTATGACAATCAACGTTGTTGGTAATTAATCTTTCGCCAGGTGTACTCCTTGATGAGTGTTGACAAATTAATTACCTGCGTCAAGTTTTCCAAGGGAGTACCACAGAGTGATTACCAGTGGATTTCCGACGGATTCGTTTGTCCCTTAACGTCTAATGTTTTGTAGCATTTTGCTATTTCTCGGTACAAGCTTCATGTCACTACGACTATTCAGCTGCTTATGGGTAGTTTGTTATGTAACATAGGTGGTTAAAATAGTTGGCTTATCTTTTGCTATAAATAACGAAATACACATCGGATTAAAGTGTGAAAAATAACGAAAGCTGTCTCAAACCTTGACCTTTAAACATAATTAAAATTGAATCATCTAAAAAATTTTCTGGTTGCACTTGAGATAAAAGGAGGTCCAACAACAGGTTAATTGAGTCTAAAACTGTTACTAACTAGCTTCCACAAGTTAACTAATTAGGATTACATATGTCACACTTACTTAACATGAAAAGGTACTTAAGAAGATCATAATTAACGCGTGGCTGGTTGCTCAATCCATACAGACATTTAAATGAATATTTCAGAATTGTGTGTAAAAGAGGTGTGGGTTTGGAAGGGGGGCCATGAAGAAACAAAATCCAGCTATAATTGTCTGTGCCAACTTCTCAGATGACAAAAATGGTAGCAGCAGTGTCTCAGCATTGCAGTTACCAGCCCCCCACTTCCCACTGCATCCGACACACATAAAGACACAACCATCATACTCACTACACACGTATATTATCTGAACGACCTCGTTTTGAATTTTGTTCGTTGTATGTATAATGTATGTTTGTATGTACGCATGGATGCATGATGCATGTATGTATGTATGTATGTGACATATAGTGAAGGCTACACATTTGGCATATTATGTATATTTTAGCAACTAGCAAGTATGTGTTTGTGAGTGTGTTATACACGTATTCTGGTTCATATGTTTGTTCCTCGATCTGTTGTGTTGTGTTTATATATGCAAGTGTGTAGTTATTATTTTATCGTACTGTCCCCTCGTACACTACTAGAAAAAAGGATGGTTTACTACACTTTTTTGCGACACAATTTTTGCGTCGCAAACGGCGACAGAATTGCGAGAAAAAACACTACCAAAATTTACTACAAGTTTTGCGTCAATTTAGCGACACAATAAGAAAACCTAATTTTTTCCGTCGTAAAGTGTCGGAAATCTCCCTATTGAATATTTTATGTTTATAATAACCCAGATAACACAAATTAATTACAAAAGAAAATATTAATTTGCAACGTATCTACGACTCATACAATAACTTAGGCCACCTGCGTCGTAAATACGTCACAAAATATATATAATAACTCTAATAATCATTAATTATATTGATATAAATAACATATATATATATATATATATAAAAGGTTTAATCACACAAATGATTAATTAAATATGAAATAACATTTGCGACGTAGAGATTAATCAAATAAGAAAATACCTGTTATGTCGTAATTGCGTCGCAATAGGATTATATATATATATAGATATATATATATATAATATAGAGATATATATATTATTATATTATATATATAGATATATATATATATATTAGATATATCTATATGTATATATATATATATCTATCTGTATATGTCTCTTCTATATATATATCTATCTCTGATCTATGTATCTCTATCTCTCTATCTGTCTATCTATCTATCTCTATCTATCTGTATCTCTCTGTATGTATATCTATATATATGTCTATATCTCTCTATGTATCTATCTATCTCTATATGTCTATATATATATGTCTATATACTATATATGTATAGTATATATATATATATATATATATATATATATATATATTATAGCATTTGTTTGGATGGAAATAATAGTTATATTAATCTAATATTATAATAACACATATTAGTTATAGTACATTTTTTTCACGTCATAAGGTTATATAAATAGTGACTTCCCTGATAAAATATAACATAAAGTTCTAATGTATTAACTTGCTGACCTTACACATTTGACGCCATACATTAAGATGGATTTCATGGGTGTGAAAGTTACTAATTATAGTGTAGATCATACTTTTCTCAATAACATTCCCAGCATCCATAGCTCTCTTGATATCTTTGTGTCTCATTCTCAACATAATGTCTCTATAACGTGACTTTAGTACGTTTCTAAATCCCTCATAAGGCAATTGTTTGTTTCTAGGATCCCAACTCCAACGTGTCTATAAAAAAACTAAAGTTAAAAATATAAACAAAAGAATATAATGATATCATAAATATAAATAATTATTGAAATAATACCCTAAATGTAGCAAACATATGGGTCACCACATCTTTTGGGACCTTCTTAAATGTGATTCATGGTCTTTTAAAATATTCATGTAGTATGTCTGTTATGGTCTTTACAACTTTATTTGATCCAAACCTACAATATCAATATAAGTGATAGATTCAATGAGAAACTAACAAACTAAAAATTTTATACTTTAACTATTATTTGCAAATGTTTCGTGCTTCCATCCAACAACCCGTATTTACCTGCATTCAATGACACACCCACACTTGTTGTGTTTGTTAATGATTATCTAGATTAATAATGCAATAATACAAATCATGATCAGTTAATTGGTTTTACTTACTCGTTCTTGAAACCATTCAGCAAAGTGTTCATCTCTGAGAGTTAAACTGGTTCATCTGGATACAATTGGTCTACAGTTTCATCAAACTCATTGACGTAGCTTGTCACTTCTGAACAATTTAGAAGAGAGATAGTATATATGCTTTTTAGTTTCTTCAAAACTCATTGGTCTATGCTTTCCTTTGTTTTCATATAATCTTTTTGATGGAACGACAAAACACGCTAAGTTGAGAGTTTCCTCTCGAAAAGCTAGGATGTTGTGGTGCAAAGTTTCGAGGCTTTTAATTATGGCATGTCTCCATCATCGGGTCAAAGTATAGTGAACTGTATGTGGTAACTTCATTCACTAGGTGTTCCCTTGTGATGGAACCTTCAACCCTTGATTTGTTTCTATTCTTCTTTAATCATGACAAGCTTCCTACATTTAGAAATTATCAATATGTTAGAAATGCTTAACAGAGTTTAGAAATCATTTGATCTATAAGATAACAAACAATTTGATTACCTCTCATATTGATACATCCATCTATATTGCACTCGGCCACCAAGAAGAGCTTCACTCGCTAGATGCATGACTAGGTGTTCCGCGGAATCAAATAACCTAGAGGGAATATTTTTTCTAACTTGCATATGGTTGGAACAATAGTACACGTCATGCGACGCAACATTTTCGAGCATAAAACCCGAAAGAACATGCATAATTCTGTTACAGCCTCATATGTCTCTTTAGAAACAAATCCTTAATGGAAATTGAAAAAACCGTTGCATAAATACATGAGAGTCATGGCTTTTAAAAGGATAAAAGCCATTCTCTTTGATGTTTACACAACTCCCTATGTTTGACGCATACCCATCTAAAAATGTAAGTTTTTTCAACCACACACATACTTTTTTAACATCACTTTTTGGCAAAGTGTAATTTCCCCTAGCTTTGGCCATCTTCCCGTTATTACCATGAATGAGGTTTAAAAGAGGTCGATCACAGAGAAGCTCAAGGTCTTGCCTTGCCTTCATATTGTCTTTGGATTTCTTGTTCGTGTCCATAATAGTGTGAAAGAGATTGTCAAATACATTTTCTCGATATGCATCACGTCGAGGTTATGTCGAATCAACAAGTTACGCCAATACGGAAGATCCCAAAACATGCTTCTCTTTACCCAATTGTGTTTCCCCAAAACCTGGTAGTTTTTCATAGTCTTTATTACCAAAAGGGATACCATTGTAAACGACAGGGAAATGTTGTATAGTCTGCCATATTTCATCTCCGGTTGGCTCCGGAATACATATTGTTCGTGACCCTTAATGTTTTTCCTAAAGTTGATATTATCTTTTCGGAACAATGTCCGGGGGGGGAAGATATTGTCTATGACAATCAAACCAGCAAGGTTTCCCTCCGAATGATAACTAGAATGATCCTGATTGATTCGAACAATATGGGCAAGCTAACTTGCCATGTGTGCTCCATCCAGACAATATTGCGCTCGCCCTCGGTCCTTCACTCCCCGTATTCTTCACCCCGGAACCCTCAGCCATCGGCTTCTTATAGTCTTTACTCATATGACCGCTTTCCCCACAGTTGAAACATCTGCCTGCACGGCAATCCCTTGCCATATGCCCCATCTTCCCACACTTGAAGCACACATTCAATCCCAGCCTACATTCTCCTGCATGCTCCCTTCCACACTTGCCACACCTCTTCGACCCCACACCCGATGTGGCCACACGGCGGTCATCTACCCGTGCCTTCTTGTTACCCGTCGAGGCATCACCTCGACCAAACCTTTTCCCGTTCCAGTTCCGATCACCACCACCCTTCTTGTTCGCTTCAGTCACCACCACCTCCCGCTCATCATATAGCCTCCCTGCCAAATCCATCGCCGACCTAAACGTGCCTTGCCGAGCGGCGATCATATGCCTGCGAACATCCACCGGCAAGCCCTGAACGTACCTCTTGATTTTTCGAGACAGAGGCATCACTAGATCCGGCACCAGCCGTGCCATTTCGTTGAATTTGGTGGTGTACTGCTGGTGTGTCATGGTTCCCGCCTCCAGCTGCAGGAACTCTCTCTCGATCTTATCCATATCCCTATGAGGACAGAACTCCTCGATCACCATCCTCCTTAACTCCTCCCACCTCATCCTTCCTATCGCATGGTTACCCTCGGCTTTGACAATGTTGTCTCACCAACACAGAGCCGAGTCCACAAACGAGTGGGTAGCTAACTCATTTTCTGGTCCTCCCGGCACTCGCTGATATCAAGAACAGCCTCCATTTCCCTCACCCACCGGTGAGCAGCAGCAGCAGTGTCGTTATCATTGAAAGTAGGGGGCTTGCATCTCATAAACGCCCCATAGTTATAGCCTCGTGCCACCTCTTGCACAGGCTCATCTTCCTCTTCCTCGGCATCAGAGACAATCATTTCCGTCTCCGATTGTTCCCTTCCTCCAGTGGACCTGTTTCGATCCCTCCTCTCCTTCCTTTACGGCCTTGATAACTTCTGTCACCACAGACGGTAAGATTGTCTGCATGACTTGATGCACCTATTCAATAACAGCCTCCTTTACGAGGCCCTCATGTTAGCACTCTCATCCCCAGCCTCCGAATGAGGGGTCTCAGGTTCTTCAGGAACCACCTTTTCGACTCTAGGCCTTCCTCTTTTGGGCCGCGGTTCAGCACCAGGCCCACCATGACCTATACCCCTCGAAGCTTTTGAAGATCTACCACCGGCTATTCTCTAACACACTAAAAGATTCAAACACCAACACGTAATTCAAGGGAACAGCTTAGTTTATGTCAAGTATAGTAAGTCCCTAATTACAGTGGCCAGTTGTGATTAGCCACTTACTTTACTCTTCATACCTCGAGCATTACCTATCCTGATTACATCAGTATCTAAATCTACATACAACACATAAACCACATAACATGCGCACATAATACCGGTTATCATTAAGAAAATACCTGATGGCACGCAGCTACTCAGATTGGCATCCCATTCCCTTTTCCGACCTATTTTCAGTTTAAGTTAAGGTTTATTTAGAAATTTACCCATTTCACTTAAACTTTGGCTCTGATACCAACTTGTAAGACCCCATTCCCGGGACGCTTACAGTTGATTCATCATCGCACAAAAACATACATTTCCATTTATCATACATAAACATTGCAGCGGAAACATTTAAAAACGACATTTACATTTCATTATAATAGTTTTTGGCCAATAATACTCGTTAACCAGTTACAAAATACATTGTTGCATTACATCACAAAAGCCTTATATAAATGGATGCCATCCAAAAGAGCTGAGTAGTCGCCCCGTGCCATCCTCAGCAACATTACCTGCCACTGGAAACACATAAAGTCAGCGTTGCTGAGTGAGTTCTAGTTTTAAAATAAAACATACTTTACTTTCATTAAAACCGTTCGTTACTTTTGCATGATCACACATCATACGTACACATAGATAACATCATTATTATCTTCGTTATTCGTTTCTTTCTTTCACTTTTGATATCTTCCGTACCAATATCATGTGCTACACCCCAAACTATATGGCTACTGGGCCAAAGTCTATAAATAGACAGCTATACATGGTGCCGCAGTACCGGGGTAAGCGGTAGAGGTTCTATACAAATGGTCAATCACTAAGAAGGACCCCGATGTGCATCCTCCCGGGGTAGCGAACCCGCACGCCGTTGGGCTAACACCTTTTAATGGTGTGTCCCGATATCCAGTGCTTGCAAGACTTTCTTTACTTTCATCATTAATTAATGCATGCATTCATCATGTTCCTCTTTTCATCATCTTTCACTTTACGTTACATAATACTTTCAATTTATTCATTAACATAACACGTAAAGCCACAGGAAAGATAAACATTCATCATAATCAGGAACATCAACATATACAGTCATCATCATCATACAGGGCAAAATCATACATACATAACATACATCATGCATAAATATACAACATCATCATCATCATACCCAACATACCCTCTAAGGTCTCAATAGTCATCTTACATGAACTTATGGGAACTTCCATGTCAAAACTTATATATGCACTTTCCCCCAAAAGTCAATAATAAACTACATATTTTCCTCGGGTACAATAGCCCTACTTGGGCGTACGGACACCCTTCAGTCGCATGGCCTCCAGGCGACTGAACATCATGCGAATGGACCAATGCAGATGAACACCTATGCGGGTGAACACCCAGTCGTGCGAATGGATCTCATGCAGATGAACACCCAAACGAATAAACACCTATGCGAATGACTTCATGCGGATGGACTCAATGCGAATGAGCACCTATGCGAATGGAGCTAATGCGAATGGACCTCATGCGGATGAAACTAATGCGAATGGGCACCTATGCGACTGGGTCCTCAGACATGTGACTCCCCATGCGACTGGCCCCCAATCGTACGAATGAATCCTCAGTCGTGCGAATGAACCCTCAGTCGTGCGAATGAACCTCAATCGGCCGTATGGCCTCCATTTGGTTGCATAGCCATAGCTGATGCAGAATGTAGTTCATCCGAACCCAATCTGCCATTTTCAACCTCCAAGCTCATTCAAACCAATTCTAAGCCTAAATCAACCATCCTAAACCTTAGGAATGCATACCACAACACCATTCAAGTACACACAAGCCCGGAAACAAACTCTAAACACATCACACGCAAACACATACAAATGGGTCAAACACACGCATACAAAAACGGGTTTTCTATGTGTTCCAGCCCAAATTCGTTTGAAAACATGTAAATGAGGGGTCCTAGAACTCACACAAACGACCACAATGAGAAGAGCTACAAATCAACACGCTACACTTCGATTTTGCACTCTTGAATCCACTCGAACCAACTTTTCTTTTTCCCTTTTTCTCTCTTCTTCTCTCCTTCTTTTCTTGGCTAAATGTGGGTGTGGGGAGAGGATAATGGCTGCCCTCTCCCTTCAAATATCACCACTTACCCAACTTTCTCTCGATGGCGAGTTTGGTCCCCCGACTTTAGACTTTATTTCTTTTTCTTCATTCGCCGGCTTCAAAATAAATAAATAACTGGGTCCTATATACATATATATATATATAGATATAGATAGAGATAGATAGATAGAGAGAGAGAGAGAGATAGAAGAGAGAGAGAGAGGATATAGAGACAGAGAGAAGAGAGACAGGAGAGAGATAGAACAGAGATGATATATAGACATAGTTTATACAAATATATATATATACTAGATAATACACATATATATACATATATATATACATATATATACCATATATATGTCTATATATATATAATGTATATATATAGGTATATATATGTGTGGGTATATATCTCTATATTATATATATATATATATATTAGTGGTAGTATCCAACTTAGATAGTAGTACAATATACTTACAAATATGTACTATAATTACCTGTTAGTATCTAGTTTAAACAAGTAGTACTTTATGCATACAAATTAATACCGTAACTACGTCCCTTATCCACCTCAACAAGGTCATCAAATAGAGTTCATGCTAAATTCATAATAATGTTTATACGAATTTCAAATGCTAAATTCATAAGAATGTCATACTAATTTCAAATTATAAGTATGTAGTTTGACTCTTAAAGTGCAAACTAACACTGAGTTTTATTATCAAAACTAATATTAGTTTTGAAATATAAAAATATAAAACAATCAACAAACTCTACTTTCTAAAACATACATCAAATCATACAACTAAATTTATATTAGTGATAATCTTTATATAACTCTCAAAAGTTAAAATATCTCAGTAACCATTTCTCAAACACCATCAAATCTTTTTCAAGAGAATTCATCAACAAATAATGCAATAAAAATGCAATTTGATCTTGATTATAAGTTTATAACATTACCATGGATTTCGTCTTTGAGTAAAACAACCTCACAAAATTCGAAGTATCCTCTTCCTTAAACGTGACCCCAAACCCGATCGGATGACCCAAATCATACTCAGATATACAACCAATAGCCTAATTGATCAAAATCAACCCATCTACCCAATATTCTTTTGATCCAGCCGGTGATGGTGATGTGTAGGTCGACTGGGGTGATATGAAAACGGGTTTCGCACATCTCAAGGAGGAAGAACGTTGTAAGGGAGGTGTTGTGGCGGTGGTGGTGGTGTGCTAGTGATGGTCGATGGGAGGTGTGGTGGTGGATATCGATCGGTGGTGATAGTGGTGCGGAGGAGGATGGGTGGTAATGGTGGGTTTTGAAGAACGACAGTGGAAAAAGAACATGAACTTTAATGGTGTTACATGATGATGATGATGATGATGATGGCATCAATAGTAAAAAGATAAGTGATTCAAAATCTAATATGAATAGATAATACAGATGGGTGCGTATTCAGATGAATTGAGAGAGATGATATTAGCTATAGAAAGGAAAAGATAAGATATCTGACAGGTATAGTACAAACTAAAAAAGGTAAAGTATATTAGTTAAAAAGACTTATTTACCCTTCATATAATCTAAACCATCTATTATCAGAAAAGTACAAAAGTCATAAAATCAGTGGTAATGGGATGAGTTAAAGAGTTAGTACAATTATAGTGGGTTAGCACAAGACTCATTCCTATATATATATATATATATATATATATATATATATATATATATATATATATATATCTATATATATATATATATATATATATCTATATATATATATCTATATATATATATATATATATCTATATATATATATATATATATATATATATATATATCCATACACAATATAAAGGATGTTGTAAAAAAAAAATTATAAATTATGTGACCGGTTTTATTTGTTTTTTGTAGTTTTCACATAAAATTATGAACTTTTTAGGATCCATGCTCTATATACAATATGTAATATATGAAGATAATCTCTTGAGAACTAGTTTTAATGTGAGAACTTCTCCCATTTTTTTAGCACCTATTATATATTTTCATACGCTATTATTTTGAAGAAAATTATACATAAAATGAAGAATTGCCTTATCTTTAAATTACGTATATTATTCCTGTATTAAAAAAACAAAAAATAATAAATGTGTCAAACTGATTTATTACCACATATATATAGTATTATTTTATTATAATATTATACGTAGTAACTAATATTTTGTATTGTTTTTAATCACAAAGCAAATTAAAATCACAAAAACAATCCATTGAATTATGATCCATTCATCATGATCACATTGTATTTATCAAAATGATTATGTTATGGCAATCTTTGATGGTGCGCTCTTCTCACAAACAACTCAAAACCTTCCGCAAATGGTGTGTCGTAACTGATCTATTTTTAACATGCATATATTTTAGTACTTTAAAGATGTTTAGTAGTTTACTGGAATGATTTTATTACGTTTGATTTTTATTTCTCATTCTGTATACAATATTAATACTACATATATGTAGTATGATTTGTTGCATGTATGTAATTTATCATACTATATATATGCAGTACGTCATATTATATGTATGTTGTATCATAATAATATATATATGTCGTATCGAAGAATTACCCCGTATTATGTTGTTTTTTTATATAGCAATATTATACTCGAATTAAAGTCAAAAAATAGTTATTTAATAATGTAATATTTTAGAAACAATAAAAAACATATGAGAAAGTTATAAACATTTAATTTTAAAACAATTCTTTTTTTTTAAGTTTTTAAATTAAAATGAGTTTTTAAAAATCCTCTCCTGTGTTGTTTGTTAATATCTGATTCAAAACTAACGTTCCTTTGGTTGGAGGAATATCTTTCTAAATGGCGTAAACTTGACCAATGATATTAGAACAATTGAAATGACATTATGGAGAACCCAACCCACCCACATGCTTAATTTTCCTTTTAGAATGCCTGCCTGGTAATAAAAAGAGAGCTAGCGAGAGAGAACAAAGGTTTTGGCTCCCTTGCACAAACTACGTATTTTATCATGAAATCATATATACAATATGTGTACAACGAGATGATTTTCAGATCATAGAAAATCATAAGCTTAAACCAACCTCTTAGAGTCTTAGTGATCATTCGGTGGTTTTTTTTTTTTAAAGTTGAATTGACCATGCAAGAATCTTAATTGACTAGTTTCTAAATCCTATAATTGTTTAAATGATGGAAAACACGTGTAGGATTATTCTAAAAAGAAAATTAAATAGAGTAGAATGCATGCGTTTACTTTACTAAACTTCCAAGTGTAGTTAAAGAAAGCAAAAGTTTAGAGGCATTAATCAATCAAGTGGTTTGTTTGACTTCGTAGTGCTTAGTGATTTGACTATATATGTGGTCGGTCGGTCGGTCGGTTTTTAGTGAAAGCAAAGGAGGAGCAAAAAGAGTCCAAGAAGGCATCAACACCAATCATATATATAATTAACTAATGCATGTCCCACTAATGTTATATATCTATCTGACACTCTCCTAAAGTTCAACAATAACTTATCAACACTGTGTTCGTTGATGTTATTTTGTTCTTATAAACTATTATGATCAAACAGGAGAATTAACTCAAAACACGAATCTGATTGATGAGAAAACGCATTTAACCTATAAACCTCAGATCATTTATACATACAACCAATATGAGATAAGTCTGATATCTTGTCATGATTCAATCCATAACATAAAGCTAATTCTAATGTTATATATTTAAGCCAACCCAACTCCACATAGGCAGCTCTATGATTTCTAAAAAACACTCATCCTGAAAGGACATCATGATAGTAACTGTGTCTCCTCTATCAAAAAAATTAAAAGTTAAAATCATATAAAGTACAAATATTTGTAGCTTATAAGAATAAATCAAAAGTTCTTGTAAACACCATAGGAAAAAAAATTAAGGGAGGAAGAGGGGGTGTGCTTGGGGGCAAATTACTTTTTCTAATTATAGCTTTGGTTTTTATTAAAAATCAACCAATCTTCATTTTATGGGAAAATATTTTCAGATCCCGATGAAGTCTAAACTTTAAAATTATGAGAAATACTTAATATGATCATTTTTAAAATCTATACTATATTATTAAAGAAGGTTTTCTAAGAACAAGTGACAATTTCTGATGAAGTGTAGACTTTTGTTTCATGCATTTTTCTCTTATTAAATAAAAATGATTAAAAATAAGTAAATATATCCTAAATATAAATCTTCTTCTAATAAGTTATTAAAATATTGTCATTTTCATCCTTAAGTTTTAGTCTGATTGGTAATTTCCATTAAAAAATTATCTTCTAGGCCTCTGACTTTTTAAAAAGTTGTTATTTTCATCTATTTTCGTTAACTTGGATAATTGTGTTTGTTAAGTTAGTGGCATTTAAGTCATTATATAAATGAAAACATAAATTAAACGATTTGTATAATGACTTAAATGTCCTAATTTAACAAACACAATTAACTAAGTTAATAAAACTGAATGAAAATGATAATTTTTAAAAGTCAAGGAACTAAAAGAGAAAAAAAAGTTAAATGGAGATAACAAAACAAATTAAAACTAAAGGACGGCAATTTACTCATTATAATATTGTAATTATATTTTAACTTAAAATTGTTGTGAAAAAAACGACCTATTAGTAACTAACATATGAGGCATATAAATATAGGAACAATATGATCACATGGAAAAAATGATATGAAGTAGAACTCTTTCTTGTTGAGATAAAATGTCTAATACAAAGACCATTATTTATAGGGCTATAATATTAATATAAACATAACAGTGACAACCGTAAAATCAAGGTTAGGTAATTTAACTCTGTAAATTGATAGTAAATGCTTATATCTTATAAGAGATGACTAAGGTAATCTTATTTGATTATATGAGTTTTTGCATGCTTAAATTGGACATGCACTTATAATACATGAACATGCTTGCATGCATGAAAGTTTACGTGTGCATGTAATTCTTGTACGTGAATTTCATAATTATTGAATTTTTATGTCAAGTTACCAAATTGTGAGATTGATTGATTAGTTACTTGAATAATAAATATCCCATATTTACTCAATCAAACATCACCAAACAAGATTACATCAAGAAACGTTGTACCAAAACTAAAACTACTCAAACCTTAAGCACTCAAACACCAACATAAACACAACTTTAATCCAACTTTCGGTTCTTTACGGACACTAACCAACCCGCTTAATTACCTAATCCTTTCACTAATCCTAGCTTAATGACTAAGTGAACCATTAACACCAAACCGCCACCTAGCCACTAACCATTCCCATAATCCGCCACCTAGCATTGTCTTGACACTAATCTCTCCTAAAAACCCGCCACCTATCTTAATAACTTGACTAAGCACCCCTACAACCCCACCTCATCACCCTATATCCTAGACCTAATAATGAAATTTTCACTTCTTTGCAACCTCTCGGCCACAATGGATCACCAGAACACCACAACCGCAATCCACCACAACCACACCATCACAACCGTGAACCACCACAAACCACCGCACCCGCAACCATCTCTCGGCTTCCACTCTCTCTTCCTCTCGGTTTTCAATTCACCAACTCCAACTCTTTCATGCTTTCATCATCACCACTCTTGTTTTAACAATCATCGTCACCATCTTAGATTCAATTTCAACTAGCGTGTGATCAAACATCAAGGATACCACCTCAACCGGATCATCAAGAAGCAAATCCCTTAGTTTACTTCATTAAACAAGGTTAGATTTCAAAAGTCTTTAATTAACAAGTTTCAAGAGTGCTTATATGTTTAGATAAACACATACAACCTAACTCTTGGAAATTTAATCATCAAGAATATTCATAAGAATTCACATAACATCTGATTTTCTTTAAAAATCAGTGAGAAATAGAGGTACAAAATTTAAAACTTGAGAGCTTTTTATAACCAAAGGTTTAAACAAAATGATTGCAAATAAAAAGGCTAAAAACCTTAATATTCTTAATAAATTAAATTAAATACTTGATTGACTGTAATTTTGGGAATAAAATTAAAAAATTATTGGGAAATATTAACAATAGCATTCTGTAAATTTTGATGTAATAATAATAGGTAGATTAATTTATATAATTTAATCAAGGAAATAAAAGGAAATTGTCATATAGAAGCTTCGAACCTGGTAAAGATCTGGAAAAATTATATAATAATTCTTATATTTTATAGTAATTGTAGAATAAATTTCCTGATTTAATTCGCATATATGCCTGAGTTATATATTTTAGAATATTCTATAATTGGAAATTTGGGAAAAATATCTAGACAGTGAATTAAAGTATGAAAGATTTACATAATTTTTGATATTTAGAATAGAACAGTATGTATGAATTTAGAAATTTTTAGTGATGTTTTACTATTTCTGCCAATTTATATGAGACTTGTGAAAATTCTAGAAATTAGTCCGTTATGAGTTATTAATCTGAAATTTTATGAAATAATATAGATTTCATAATGTTTAGACAGGTAAATTTTGGTGAGTTTTGAATAACAGGAACTGCCAAATTATAATTTTGGTAATTTTATGATTTAAATGCTGAAAATTTTAAAGAAAATAGCTTTATTCTAACAAATAATTATTTTATAGGAACTATTTGACTTATTGGTTGAACTAAGCTGAGTAACATAACCTCTTTTTCTTATAATTTTTGAGGGAAAAAGCATACTGTTTTGTGTTAAATTGGATGCACATTTTTGAGAAATTGATTTGTTACTGTCATATTGACACAACCATTATTTCGGATGAGGAACCGTCAAATAATATAGGTAGCGCTACTTAGAAATGTCAACCTGCATATGCTGATATGAGGGCAACGGTGTTATATTATTTTATTGTGTAATTTGTATTTGATAGTTATAAATCACTTGACATGTATGCAGGTTTAGTTATGAGTTTGATTATATTGCATCAATTTGTAACACCGGAAAATTTTCTTTAAAGTCGACGAAAGAAGAAAAGAAATAAAGTCCAAAGTCAAGGGACCAAATGTAAGGCCCCGTTCCCGGGACGCTTACAGTTGGTTCATCATCGCACATAAAACATATATTTACATTCGTATTTCATAAAACATCACAGCGGAACATTAAAATAATCTTTCATTTCCATGTAAATGCTTTTGCAAGTTAATACAACGTTCATTACAAAACGCAGTTTGTTCGCATTACAATGCAAAAACATTAATCAAAAGAATGCCATCCAAAAAGGAGCCGAGTAGCCGCCCGCGCCATCCTCAGCAATCATTACCTGCCAACTGGAAACACATAAAAACTCAGCGTTGCTGAGTGAGTTCTAGTTTTATAATAAAACATACTTTACTTTCATTAAAACCTTTCATTTCCTCGTGCGATCATACATCGTACGTATACACAAATAATATCATTATTATCTTCATCATTCATTCATACTTTAACTTTTATATTCTTTTATCATTACAACTTTTTCTTTCCATCAATCATAAACCTTACCCTTCTGTTCATGGTACTGGACCTAGGCCTATCATAGACCTTCTATAACGGTGCATCGCACCTCGTGGTCACAGCACCTAAGGTAAAGTTTAGGTGTACTATACAATACCTTTCTGTTCATGGTTCTGGACCTAGGCCTATCATAGACCTTCTATAACGGTGCACGCACCTCATGGTCACAGTACCTAAGGTAATAAGGTATGAATATAGGTGTACCATTGCCATATGCAATACCTTTCTGTTCATGGTTCTGGACCTAGGCCTATCATAGACCTTCTATAATGGTGCATCGCACCTCGTGATCACGGTACCTAATGTATGAATATAGGTGTACCATTGCCATATGCAATACCTTTCTGATCATGGTTCTGGACCTAGGCCTATCATAGACCTTCTATAACGATGCATCGCACCTCGTGGTCACAGTACCTAAGGTATGCAGCAATTGTTCTATACAAATGGTCAATCACAAAGAAAGACCCTGATGTGCATACCATGCTTGCAAGACTTTCTTTACTTTCATTACTTATTAATGCATGCATTCTTACTTCATGTTCCTCTTTTCTTTATCTTTCACTTTACGTTACATAATACTTCATTTTGTTCATTAACATGACACGTAAAGCCACAAGAAAGATAAACATACATCATAACAAGGAACATAGCGTACATAGTCATCAACATCATACAGGGCAACATCATACATACATAACATCATGCATAAACATGCAACATCCTCGTCATGCCCAACATAACCTCTAAGGCCTCTATAGTCATCGTACATGAACTTACGGGAACTTCTACGTCAATGCTTACATCTACACTTTCCCCCGAAAGTTAAAAGTTGAACTAGGCTTCTCCTTGGGTGCAACAGCCCAACTCGGGCGTATGGACACCCTTCAGTCGCATGGCCTCCAGGCGACTGAACATCATACGATTGGACTCATGCGGATGAACATCTATGCGAATCAACACCCAGTCGTGCGTATGAACCTCATGCGGATGGAACTATTGCGAATGAGCACCTATGCGACTGACCTCATGCGAATGGGCTAAATGCGAATGAGTCCCATGCGATTGGAACCAATGCGACTAAGCACCTATACGACTGGACCCTCAGTCGTATGACTCCCATGCGACTGGACTCCCAATCGTATGAATGAAACCTTAGTCGTGCGAATGAACCCTCAATCGTGAGAATGAACCTCAATTGTGCGAATGAACCTCAATCGCACCCCAGTCAGCCGTATGGCCTCTAGTCGGTCGCCTAGCCCTAGCTGATGCAGAATGGAGTTCATCCCGAACCCAATCTGCCATTTTCGACCTCCAAGCTCATCCAAACTCATTCTAAACCTAAATCAACCATCCTAAACCTTATGAATGCATACCACAAAACCATACAAGCACACACAAGCCCGGAAACAAACTCTAAACGCATCACAAGCAATACACCCAAATGGGTCAAACACACACACATACAAAAACGGGTTTTCTATGCTTTCCAGCCCCAAAATCGGTTGAAAACAAGTAAATGAGGGGACCTAGAACTCACACAAACGATCACAACAAGAAGAGCTTCGATTTGACTCGCTCCTCAACAATTTTGCTCACTCAAACCAACCCGAACCAACTTTTCTTCCTCTTTTCTCCCTTTCTCTCTTCTCCTCTTTGTTTGGCAGAAAATGAGTGTAGGGAGAGGGTTATGGCTGCCCTCTCCCTTTAAATACCACCACACTCGACTTTCTCTCGGTGGCGAGTTTGGTCCCTCGACTTTGGACTTTATTTATTTTTCTTCACTCGCCGGCTTCAAAATAAATAAATAACCAGGTGTTACAAGTCCACCCTCCTTAAATAGGTTTCGTCCCTGAAACCCGTTATTCCTCGAACAAACTAGGTAATGTTGCCTCATTTCTTCTTCAGTTTCTCACGTTGACTCGGATCCCTTCCTGTGCCTCCACTGTACACGCACAAGAGGAACCGTTTTATTCCTCAACCTCTTCTTCTTTCGATCGATGATTGCCACTGGTTGCTCCACATAATTGAGTCGTTCGTCTACTTCGAAATCTTCCAGTGAAACAATCATATCTTCATCTACCAAGCACTTCCTTAGATGAGATACATGAAATGTTAGGTGAATTCCATTAAACTCATCCGGTAACTCCAGTCTATAGGCCACCTCTCCTACTCGAGAAATGATTCGGAAAGGGCCTATGTACCTCGGGCTCAATTTTCCCCGCTTTTGGAAGCGAATGATGCCCTTCCAAGGTGAGACCTTCAACATAACCCGGTCACCCACCAGGAACACAATCGGTCTGCGTCGTTTATCAGCATACGACTTCTGTCTATCTTTGGTTGCCTTCATGAAGGCTTTGATCTTTTCAAACTTCTCAGTTGTAGCCTCGATCACCTCGACGCTCCCTAATTCCTTCTTACCAATACCACCCCAACAAACAGGTGTTCTGCATCTCCTACCGTATAGTATCCCATATGGGGGCATACCGATGTTGGCATGATAACTGTTGTTGTACGAGAATTCAGCTAACGGTAGGTGATCATCCCAGCTTCTTCCAAAATCAATAACACATGCCGGAAGCATGTCCTCCAATGTCTGAATGGTCCTTTCTGACTGACCATCAGTCTGGGGATGATAAGTCGTGCTAATACGTAACCTCGTCCCCATGGCGTCGTGGAATTTTTTCCAGAATTTGGATGTAAACCGGGTGTCACGATCAAACACAATAGACACCGGCACACCATGACGAGTTACGATTTCTTTTATGAACAGATCAGACAACCTCATGAATATGTCTAGCGGATCGGTAGAAAGTGAGCACTCTTCGTCAGACGATCAACTATCACCCATATGGCATCATACCCCTTCGGGGTACGCGGCTGCTTCGTAATGAAATCCATGGTAATGTGCTCCCACTTCCATTCCGGTATATCCAAAGGTTGGATCTTCCCACACGGCTTCTGGTGCTCGGCCTTCACTTGCAAGCAAGTAAGGCACTTACTCACATACTCCACAACATCACGCTTCATACCCGGCCACCAATAATCTTTTTTCATGTCGTGGTACATTTTCGTAGCACCGGGATGAATAGATTATCGAGTCTTATGAGCTTCGTCCATGATCTTCATTCGTAGATCCCCAAAACGAGGAATCCACACACGGCCGAATCGAGTTCTAACACCGAGTGTGTTTTCACCCAATTCCGCAACCAGACCTCTCATTCTTTCAGAGTTAAGACGATCTTTTTTCAATGCCTCATCTTGAAACTCTTTGACCTGCTTCATCACATCCGAGGTCATGATCAACTGGTATGCTTTCACCCGAATCGGCTCGGGTCTCTCCTTTCGGCTAAGGGCATCCGCCACCACATTGGCTTTGCCCGGATGGTAATGGATCTCGCAATCATAGTATTTTATGAGCTCCAACCATCGTCTCTGCCTCATGTTCAGATCCTTCTGCTCAAAGAAGTATTTCAAGCTCTTGTGGTTAGTGAATATGGTGCACTTCGTCCCGTAAACATAGTGTCTCCTAATCTTCAATGCAAAGACCAAGGCGGCTAGCTCCAAATCATGAGTAGGATAATTGACCTCATGAACCTTCAACTGTCAGGATGCATAGGCTATGACCTTTCCTCTCTGCATTAACACACATCCCAACCCCGAGTAGGAAGCATCAGAATAAACCACCAGATCTTCGCTTCCATCAGGTAATGACAGGTCTCCTTAGCTTGAGTTAACCTCGCCTTCAATTCCTCGAACGCCTTCTCTTGAGCTTGAACCCATACAAGCTTCACATCTTTCCGGGTCAACTTAGTCAGTGGAGAAGCGATCTTAGAAAAGTCTTGAATGAATCTTCTGTAGTAGCCCGCCAAACCCAAGAAGCTACGAATCTCGGATGGCGTCTTTGGTGACTTCCATTGCATAACCGCCTCCACCTTTGCCGGGTCCACCATAATCCCATCAGGATTCACCACATGACCCAAGAACTGAACCTCGCGCAACTAGAACGCGCACTTGGAGAACTTGGCGTACAACTTCTCCCTTCTCAACGTCTCTAGAACTTCCCGAATGTGACCGGCATACTCTGTCTCGCTCCTCGAGTAAATCAGGACATCATGAATAAACACGATCACTGATTTATCCAACATCAGCCGACACACTCGATTCATCAGATCCATAAAAGCAGCTGGCGCATTGGTCAAACCAAAAGACATGACAAGGAACTCATGGTGACTATATCGCGTGCGGAAAGCTGTTTTAGGGATATCTTGCTCCTTCACCTTCAACTGATGGTAGCCCAATCGAAGATCTATCCTTGAAAACCAACTGGCACCTTGCAGCTGATCAAACAAATCATCGATTCTCGGTAAGGGGTATCGGTTCTTTATCGTCAAATTGTTCAGCTCACGGTAGGCAATACACATCCTCATACTACCGTCTTTCTTCTTCACAAACAGGACCGGAGCACCCCAAGGAGAGATACTCGGTCTAATGAACCACTTGTCAAGCAGCTCTTGCAACTGCTCCATCCACTCTTTCATCTCTGTCGGAGCCAGCCGATACGGTGCTTTGGCAACAGGTTGGGCACCCGGTATCAGATCAATCTGAAACTCGATCTTTCGGTCAAGTGGCACTCCTGATAAGTCTTCTGGGAACACGTCTGGAAAGTCACACACAACCGGTACATCGACTAGTTGTGGTGTTGGTGTATCCACATTCTTCACATAGGCCAAGTAGGCACTACATCTACGCCTCATACACTTTCCCGCCACCGCCATCGAAATTACTTTCGGAATCATCGCGACCCGATCACCATGAACCGTTACCGAACTCCCGTCAGGCGCTGTCAACCGAATCATCTTCTTGCGACACACAAGGTTCGCCTCGTAGTCCGCTAACCAATCCATCCCAAGAACCAAATCGAAACCACCTAAGGTCATCACAAACGGTCTAACAGGAAACTTATGACCCTCTAGCTCCATATCACAGTTCTCTATCATCTCAGAAATCCTGGCAGACTTACCTATGGCAGTTTCTACATCAAAGGGCGCTTCAACACGTCTACTACTAACAGGCAGCTTAGCACAGAAAGAAGCAGAAATAAAACTTTTACTAGCACCAGAATCAAATAACACAGAAGCTAAAGTTTGGTTCACTAGAAACGTACCGAACACAACGTCAGGGTCCGTCCTAGCCTCCGTCTGCGTCATGGTGAATGCCCTGGCACTCGCCCTCGATCCCTCATTCCCCATCTTCTTCGCCTCGGAAAGCCCTCGGCTTCTTACAATCCCTACTCATGTGGCCCTCCATGCCACAGTTAAAGCACCGGACCGTACGCGGTTCTTGGCTATATGCCCTGGCTTCCCACATTTGAAGCACACATTCAACCCCAGCCTACATTCCCCGCTATGTTCTCTCCCACACCTACCACACTTGTTTATACTAGCACCCGATGCGTCCACACGGTGGTCGTCAACCCGTGCCTTCTTGTTACCCGTCGAGGCATCACCCCGACCAAACCTCTTCCCATGCCAGTTCCGATCACCACCACCCTTCTTGCTACCTCCAGTCACCACCACCGTTCTCTCATCATACAGTCTCCCCGCCAAATCCACCGCCGAACTAAACGTGCTCGGTCAGGCAGCGATCATGTGCCTGCGAATATCTGCTGGCAAACCCTGAATGTATCTTTTAATCTTCCGTGACAAAGGTGTCACTTGGTCCGGCACCAGGCGCGCCATCTCATTGAACTTGGTAGTATACTGCTGATGTGTCATGATCCTTGCCTCCAGATGCAGGAACTCTCTCTTAACTTTATCCATTTCTCTATGTGGACAGAACTCCTCAATCACCAACTTCTTCAATTCGGGCCATCTCATTCTCCCGATTGCCTGATTACCCTCTGCTTGGACAATATTGTCCCACCAGCATAAAGCTGAGTCCACGAACGAATGAGTGGCAAACTTCACTTTCTGATCATCCCGGCACTCGCTGATGTCGAGAACAGCCTCCATCTCTCTCACCCATCGGTGAGCAGCAGCAGCAGTGCCATTACCGTCGAAAGGAGGGGGCTTGCATCTCATAAACGCCCCATAGTTACAGCCTCGTTCCACCTCTGCACATGCTCATCTTCCTCTTCCTCATCTTCATTATCAGAGAAAATTGTTTTAGGCTCCGGTTGCTCTCGTCCCCCCGAGGCCCTGTTTCTCTCCTTTCTTTCTCCTTCTTTCACTGCCTTGATAACTTCGGTCACTACAGACGGTAAGATTGTCTGCATGACCTGATGCACTTCTTCAACCACAGCCTCCTTTACCGAGGCCCTCAAGTTAGCACTCTCATCCCCAGCCTCCGGATGAGGGGTTTCAGGTTCTTCAGGAACCACCTTTTCAACTCTAGGCCTTCCTTTTTTGGGTCGTGGCTCAGCATCAGGCCCACCACGGCCTACACCCCTAGAAGCTTTAGAAGATCTACCACCGGCCATTCTATCACACTGAAAGATTCAAACACTAACACGGTCATTCAAGGGAACAGCTCGGTATATGTCAAGTATAGTAAGTCCCTAATTACAGTGGCCAGTTGTGATTAGCCACTTACTTTACTCTTCATACCCCAAGCATTACCTGTCCTGACTACATCCGTATGTAAATCTACATACAACATATAAACCACATAACATGTGCACATAATACCGTTATCATTAATAAAATACCTGATGGCACGCAGCTACTCAGATTGGCATCCCATTCCCTTTCCGTCCCATTCTCAGTTTAAGTTAAGGTTTATTTGAAATTTTACCCATTTCACTTAAACTTTGGCTATGATACCAACTTGTAAGGCCCCGTTCCCAGGACGCTTACAGTTGGTTCATCATCGCACATAAAACATATATTTACATTCGTATTTTATAAAACATCATAGGGGAACATTAAAATAATCTTTCATTTCCATGTAAATTCTTTTGCAAGTTAATACAACGTTCATTACAAAACGCAGTTTGTTCGCATTACAATGCAAAAACATTAATCAAAAGAATGCCATCCAAAAAGGAGCCGAGTAGCCGCCCGCGCCATCCTCAGCAATCATTACCTGCCAACTGGAAACACATAAAAAGTCATCGTTGCTGAGTGAGTTCTAGTTTTAAAATAAAACATACTTTACTTTCATTAAAACCTTTCATTTCCTCGTGCGATCATACATCATACGTATACACAGATAATATCATTATTATCTTCATCATTCATTCATACTTTAACTTTTACATTCTTTTATCATTACAACTTTTTCTTTCCATCAACCATAAGCCTTACCCTTTTGTTCATGGTACTGGACCTAGGCCTATCATAGACCTTCTATAACGGTGCATCGCACCTCGTGGTCACAGCACCTAAGGTAAAGTTTCTATATGTACCATTGTCATATGCAATACCTTTCTGTTTATGGTTCTGGACCTAGGCCTATCATAGACCTTCTATAACGGTGCATCGCACCTCGTGGTCACAGTACCTAAGGTATGAATATAGGTGTACCATTGCAATATGCAATACCTTTCTGTTCATGGTTCTGGACCTAGGCCTATCATAGACCTTCTATAACGGTGCATCGCACCTCGTGGTCACAGTACCTAAGGTATGCAGCAATGGTTCTATACAAATGGTCAATCACAAAGGAAGACCCCGATGTGCATACCATGCTTGCAAGACTTTCTTTACTTTCATTACTCAGTAATGCATGCATTCTTACTTCATGTTCCTCTTTTCTTTATCTTTCACTTTACGTTACATAATACTTCTCTTTGTTCATTAACATGACACGTAAAGCCACAAGAAAGATAAACATACATCATAACAAGGAACATAGCGTACACAGTCATCAACATCATACAAGGCAACATCATACATACATAACATCATGCATAAACATGCAACATCCTCGTCATGCCCAACATAATCTCTAAGGCCTCTATAGTCATCGTACATGAACTTACGGGAACTTCTACGTCAATGCTTACATCTGCACTTTCCCCCAAAAGTTAGAAGTTGAACTAAGCTTCTCCTCGGGTGCAACAGCCCCATTCGGGCCTATGGACACCCTTCAGTCGCATGGCCTCCAGGCGACTGAACATCATGCGATTGGACCATTGCGGATGAACATCTATGCAAATGAACACCCAGTCGTGCGTATGGACCTCATGTGGATGGAACTAATGCGAATGAGCACCTATGCGACTGACCTCATGCGAATGGACTCAATGCGAATGAGTCCCATGCGATTGGAACCAATGCGACTAAGCACCTATGCGACTGGACCCTCAGTCGTATGACTCCCCATGCAACTGGACTCCCAATCGTACGAATGAAACCTTAGTCGTGCGAATGAACCCTCAATCGTTTGAATGAACCTCAATCGTGTGAATGAACCTTAATCGCACCCCAGTCGGCCGTATGGCCTCCAGTCGGTCGCCTAGCCCTAGCTGATGCAGAAAGGAGTTCATCCCGAACCCAATCTGCCATTTTCGACCTCCAAGCTCATCCAAACCCATTCTAAGCCTAAATCAACCATCCTAGACCATAGGAATGCATACCACAACACCATACAAGCACACACAAGCCCGGAAACAAACTCCAAACGCATCACAAGCAACACACCCAAATGGGTCAAACACACACACATACAAAAACGGGTTTTCTATGCTTTCCAGCCCCAAAATCGGTTGAAAACAAGTAAATGAGGGGTCCTAGAACTCACACAAACGATCACAACAAGAAGAGATTTGATTTGACTCGCTCCTCAACGATTTTGCTCACTCGAACAAACCCGAACCAACTTTTCTTCCTTTTTTCTCCCTTTCTCTCTTCTCCTCCTTTGTTTGGCTAAAAATGAGTGTGGGGAGAGGGTTATGGCTGCCCTCTCCCTTTAAATACCACCACACTCGAATTTCTCTCGGTGGCGAGTTTGGTCCCTCGACTTTGGACTTTATTTCTTTTTCTTCACTCGCCGGCTTCAAAATAAATAAATAACCAGGTGTTACATCAAACTTGCCAAAACGGGGAGAAACTTGGATGAGTGGGGGTACAAAAGGGGGAGGGCAGCCCACACCCTCCCCATTCTTGCAAAATACTCAGCCAAGGGAGAAGAGAAGGAGAAAAGAGGAGAAAAGTTTGGTTCGGGTGGATTCGAGCGTGAAAATCGAAGTGTAGCGTGTCAAATCAAAGCTCTACTCGACGGGATTTTTTGTGTGAGTTCTCGGACCCCTCTTTTTTACGTTTTTAAATGATTTTAGGGCTGGAACACATCTAAAAATCGTTTTTGAGTATTTTGAGTGTAAACCTGTTTGTGTATGTATGTGTATACGTATGATTCGTTTGGGGCTTGATTTCAGGCTTGGTTGTGCTTGAAGGATGTCATGGTATGCTTCCTTAAGGTTTAGAATGGTCGATTTGGGCTTAAAAGAGGTTTGGAATAGTTTGGAGGTCGAACTTAGCGGCTGCAGTTTGGGATGAACTGCATTCTGCGCCCAGTTAGGGCTATACGACTGGAGGTCCATGCGTCCGAATGGCGTGCGACTAGGTCCATACGCATGAAAGTAGTGCGACTGAGGTTCATTCGTATGTGAGTAGTGCGACTGAGGGCCATACGTATGAGGGCTATGCGACTGGAGGAAATGCGGATGAGGGTCATGAGTCTGAATGAAATGCGGATGAAGGTCATACGACTGAAGGTCATGCGACTGGAGTCTATACGGCTGTGAGCCGTGCGATTGAGGTTCATATGCACGAAAGGTGTGCGACTGAGGGCCATTCGCATGAAGGTCAAGCGACTGAGGTCCATACGCTCGGATGTCATGCGACTGAGGTTCATTCGCATGGGAAGCATGCGATTAGAGGCTATGCGACTGGCGGTCCATTCGCCTGAGTGTTCTCATACGCATGAGAGACCATGCGATCGAATAGGGTCCATACGCCCGAATGACCATAGTATTGTCTGACTTTCGGGAAGTGCGGACGTAGGCTAGGACCTTTAGGGTTGTAGATGATGTGATGGGCATGGATTGTAACATCCGCCATTTTCAAGTTATAAACCCGAACCCGAACTAAAATTGAACTTTCTTACGATATGAATTTCTTTATTTAACTTATTTTATTTATATTAATAAATTATATAGATTAGACGTGTAGTTTAAATTGATTTATTCAATTTATCATTTAAACAACTTATAATAACTTGTTGATTTATAAATAATTCTTTTTCATAAAATTATAAAGTTTATTAATCATGCTACAACAAATAACTAAATGGAAAAGACTTATTAAAACTTATAAAGTTATAAAATGAATTTTATTAAACTTATAAAGTTTTATAAGTAATTATGAATTTTAAATATTGAAAATAAATAATCAAATTATAAAGTTTACAAGTTTTATAAAAGTTATAAAGATTAACAAAGAAATAATTTGATTGATTATTCAAATTGGTTTTATAAAGTCTATAAATATTTTATAAAAAATTTGTTAAAATTAGAGTCTTCAAGAATTTAAATTTTAAATTATAATTATTCTTTTATTTATTTAAATTATTTAATTTTATATTTATTTCAAATTCCAATCATAACCCCCTTTTAAAAGACTTATAAATCACCATTAACACCATTCATAACCTCCTCCTAACCTCAAGTATAAAAGCAAGGCTTAGGCCTCACTTTTCATTTGCTCATTCTCTAAAAATCTCTCACACAAACCTTTCATCATCCTTTGGTTATAATCAATTTCAAGAATTTTCTTTTACAAATAATTTCAAAAATCTTCTAATACTAAGGTAATCTTATATTGCTTTTATATTATACATTTCTATATTGTTTAATCATCCCAACATCCAACTAATCTCATAACTTTATGTTCTTACTTTTATTCTTTGTTCTACTAAATATCTTTTAATTTTAATCATTATCATTTGATTATTAACCTTCTAACATTCACTAATCTTATAACAATCACTAACATTCCTAAATCAAGCTAACAACACACTAACATAAACAAAGAATCCCGTTTGCATATGGACGGCTATGCCGCCGCATTCGGTTATTCCACAAGATTATTTTTCTAAATGATGGCTATGCCAAAGACTTAGAATATTTTTATAACTCAAATAAATACTAATATATCATATATCAATATAATAAATTTACACTAACTCGTTTCATGCTTTAACGATTTTAAAAGTGCACATAAGTGCCCTACTACAATTTTGGCAGAATATAATCTGACTTCAACCAACCATAACTTGATCATAACAAACTAAATTTGAGTAAAATCAGACTCCAATATTAAGTTCCTTGAATTACCTTTTTAACGACAGTTTATACGTCTTCAAACTCAATCGGACGACTCAACAATAGCCTTCACAAGATAAGTGCGCATTTCAGTACCTTCTGTCTTGTGTTGCTTGTTTGACCTATTTACGGATCATTTCATAAATATGTTTCTGAATGAAAGTTGTTCGGGAGACTTTGAACTAGTCAAATATAAATTTTTATAATTTTATGAAACCGTTTGCTATTTTAAAAACCTGTTCAAACACGTACCAAACATTCTGTCCAGAATCTAAAATTGGTACAATAATCGTTTAACAATCTACCTTTCGCTTATTGGCATTACTAAGCATCATAACTTCTTGTAATGTATTCCAAACTCAAGTTATTGTTTCTTTTTATCATTTAGGACATCACCTTTGACTCTTGAACATCCAAGCTTTCTTATGTACTATACAACCATCACTATTATTGTGAGCTTTCCATGTGAGTTTCCCATGCCCCTTTTTACTTTATTTCACACCTTTTGGGGTGAAACATGTTAACCTTATAAACTTACACTTGTAAACATCTTGATACTTGTAAATGCACATGCAATTCATCTTTATATTTTTGTCATGGTTATTTGTGTTATTGTAAGTCTTATATGAGATACATATTTTGTTTACAATCATTAACCATTGCTAGCCTGGCGACGTCTTAGATCTTTGGGCCTGACAAGCCTATTTGGTGCTAAAGTCGATGTATTGCCGACTCCTGATGACGTATGCTTGTTCATCATGGGAACCAAGTACACTTAGCCAATCTTATATACTTGTAATCAAGTCGAGGTTTGGTTGTAACTGTATGTGTTCTATAAGCTTGCTAACTTGTAACCATGGACATGAATTGCTACTTGTAACCCTTTTATATATATACATATATGCGTGTGTTTAAACCATGGGAACTCGCCAACTTTATAGTTGACCCTTTATTTTTAACATGTTTCAGGTTTCCTACTTGAAGATCTTCTTGTGCTCATATAGGACTTGGACCTAGATTAATTGAAAGACTTATGTTATTGGTTGTATCTTGATTGATTTGTAATTGCATATTTGTCTTATAATGTTTAATTAATAATGACATTTAATATTATTTTAACTTGATTAGTTTCATGTGCTATGAGCAATCGTCTCCCATTCGTCCGCCCCGATGATTCCGCCGTCGGTCGGGGTGTGACAGATTGGTGTCAGAGCCATGGTTATAGGGAATTAAGTTATAGAAATGGAATGACCTAGACTATAACTAAGTACCCTTACACATGAGTCCTCTCATGTATTTTATATGCTTAGATAGGATTTTATATGCCTTATGTGTTTATACTTGATTATGTGATTATATGCCTTATGTGCTTATGCTTATACCTTGAATCTTATCAATGTATACACGAACCTTAAATAATATTCTAAGGCATTATATGCCTGATTCAAATGGTTTTTAAAATGTGCTTTTGAATCGTTATTCGTGGTTTTCAAGTCTCGTCAAAGTCTATGTCCTATAACTTGAAACATGTAATGCTGGAAGAGTGGGATGCCTGTATCTCGAGGTGTTCTGTCTAGGCAAGGTATTCATATAAATCCAAATCAACCGATGGATCCGTTTACCTTATATGGGAACCCTTGGGATGAGTGTCCGTTTATAGGTACGCATGTCTTCATTAAAGTTGTAGTCGACTTAATACTTTGATAAGTCAATGTAATGTTTTTGGTTTGTGAACCGAATGTTACACTCGAAACATCTTGTTATTTTGAATCGTTTCATTATTGATATTGTCCTCTAAATCTTAGAACCCATTATCCCATTTCTCTTAATGTCCCTTAATAATCTTTCTAAACGTCTTCCCTCAAAACCGCACTTATCCTGAAAACCTATAACAATGATACTCCCTGCCTAAATTGAATCTTCAATCTTAACAAACACGGTTCTCGTAACAACTTAACCTAATAAAACTTTGAAACCTCAATGACATAAGTAAACAAGAATTGATCATCTAAGAACCTTGTTAAATTTATCTGTTTGAGAAGCACTTATGAAATTTATAACCCATACAAAAGTGTCTTGACTTATTCCTCATGTTTGCTAAGTCGAGTCTCGAATTGCTTCAATGCTTGGTGCTACACTCATGGTGAAACCTTCTTAATCATCTCAAACTGTCTGAAATACAAAAGCTTATCAATTAAAAATTCTAATTTAATCTTGTACCCCCTTTGCCAATAAGAACATAAAATCATAAATTATGAATTTTAACAAACTTAAGCATAGTAAAACATCATAACTAAACTTATTCAAACATGCAAGTGTCACTTGCAAATATGACAAGGAAATCCAAGTCTCCTCATATCCTTGAAATTAGTCCTTTCATGATTAAATTTCGGGACGAAATTTCTTAAAGTAGGGGACACTGTAACATCCGCCATTTTCAAGTTATAAACCCGAACCCGAACTAAAATTGAACTTTCTTACGATATGAATTTCTTTATTTAACTTATTTTATTTATATTAATAAATTATATAGATTAGACGTGTAGTTTAAATTGATTTATTCAATTTATCATTTAAACAACTTATAATAACTTGTTGATTTATAAATAATTCTTTTTCATAAAATTATAAAGTTTATTAATCATGCTACAACAAATAACTAAATGGAAAAGACTTATTAAAACTTATAAAGTTATAAAATGAATTTTATTAAACTTATAAAGTTTTATAAGTAATTATGAATTTTAAATATTGAAAATAAATAATCAAATTATAAAGTTTACAAGTTTTATAAAAGTTATAAAGATTAACAAAGAAATAATTTGATTGATTATTCAAATTGGTTTTATAAAGTCTATAAATATTTTATAAAAAATTTGTTAAAATTAGAGTCTTCAAGAATTTAAATTTTAAATTAAAATTATTCTTTTATTTATTTAAATTATTTAATTTTATATTTATTTCAAATTCCAATCATAACCCCCTTTTAAAAGACTTATAAATCACCATTAACACCATTCAACCTCCTCCTAACCTCAAGTATAAAAGCAAGGCTTAGGCCTCACTTTTCATTTGCCCATTCTCTAAAAATCTCTCACACAAACCTTTCATCATCCTTTGGTTATAATCAATTTCAAGAATTTTCTTTTACAAATAGTTTCAAGAATCTTCTAATACTAAGGTAATCTTATATTGCTTTTATATTATACATTTCTATATTGTTTAATCATCCCAACATCCAACTAATCTCATAACTTTATGTTCTTACTTTTATTCTTTCTTCTACTAAATCTCTTTTAATTTTAATCATTATCATTTGATTATTAACCTTCTAACATTCACTAATCTTATAACAATCACTAACATTCCTAAATCAAGCTAACAACACACTAACATAAACAAAGAATCCCGTTTGCATATGGACGGCTATGCCGCCGCATTCGGTTATTCCACAAGATTATTTTTCTAAATGATGGCTAACTCATAAGGGGACATAGAAACAGTAGGGAGTTCAGTTTTGGTAACTGCTCCGACACGTGCGATGTGGTATTTACTGTGTGCTATGTAGCGTGCGATTTTGGCTACCTCATGTGGATTATGTAGTGTGCGATTTTGGCTAACCCGTGAGATGGCGTGCGATTCTGGCTAAACCCCAAGAGTTCTCACACACAAAGGGGGATTCGGTCTTGGTGACCACTCCTTTGGTTCGATTTGTGCGATATGTACGATGGATATCATAAGAGACTATAGACACAGTGGGGGTTCAGTTTTAGTAACTGCTCCGATACGTGTGATGTGGTATTTATTGTGTGCTATGTAGCGTGCGATTTTGGCTACCTTATGTGTGCGAGTTGTGCGATATGTACTTTGGGTACGAAGATGCGAATGTGCGAAAAGTGCGACATGTATGAAATGAACAAACGGAAGAAAAGATGTTATAAACGAATGAAGCGAATGATAATGTACCATGCGATGATTAGTGAATGAAGAATGTAATGAATGTAATGGAAGATAATAATTATATTATCTGTATGTACGTATGATGTGTGGTCATGTATGAAAGCGTAGTATGATTTGAAAGAAAGTAAAGAATGGTTTTAACGAATGAAAAGTATGTTTTATTTAAAAGTAGAACTCACTCAGCAACGCTGACTTTGATGTGTTTCCAGTTGGCAGGTATGTTGCTGAGGATGGCACGGGGTGACTACTCAGTTCCTTTGGGATGGCATCCAATGTTATAATGCTTTTGTATTGTAATGGAACATGTATTTTGTAATTGGAAAACGATGTATAATTTGGCAAAAGCTATTATATTGAAATGAAAGAAAGTTTTAAATGTTTCCGTTGTGATGTTTTATGAAATATAAATGTAATTATATGTTTTATGTGCGATGAGGATCCAACTGTAAGCGTCCCGGAACGGGGCCTTACAAGTTGGTGTCAGAGCCAATGTTTAAGTTAAATGGGTAAATTTTCAAAATGAACCTTAACTTAAACTGAGATTAGGACGGAAGGGGATGGGATGCCAATCTGAGTAGCTGCGTGCCATCAGGTATTTTTCGTAATGTTAACCGGTATAATGTGTGCATGTTATATGGTTTATGTGTTGCTGGTAGATTTAGATACTGATGTAGTCAGGACAGGTAATGCTTGGGGTATGAAGAGTAAAGTAAGTGGCTAATCACAACTGGCCACTGTAATAGGGACTTATTATACTTGACATAAACTGAGTTGTTCCCTTGAATGACCGTGTTAGTGTTTGAATCTTTCAGTGTGTTTAAAGGATGGCCGGTGGTAGATCATCTAAAGCTTCTCGTGGTGGAGGTGGTGGTGGACGTGGTGCTGAACCACAGGTCACAAGAGGAAGGCCTAGGGCCGAGGAGGTGGCTCATGAAGAACCTGAGACCCCTCATCCGGAGGCTGGGGATGAGAGCGCGAATTTGAGGGCCTCAATGAAAGAGGCAGTGGCAGAGGAGGTTCATCAGGTCATGCGGATGATCTTAACGTCTGTGGTGACCGAAGTGATTAAGGTTGTAAAGGAAGGAGAAAGGAAAGAGAGGAACAGGTCCTCGGGAGGACGGGAGCAACCGGAGACTGAAACGGTTTTCTCTGATGATGAAGAAGAGGAAGAAGAAGAGCCTGCGCCGGAGGCGGCACGAGGATGTAACTATGGGGCGTTTCAACGATGCAAGCCCCCTACTTTTGATGGCAATGGCACTGTTGCTGCTGCTCACCGATGGGTGAGGGAAATGGAAGTTGTTTTAAATATCAGCGAGTGCCGAGAAGATCAGAAAGTAAAATTTGCTACCCACTCTTTCGTGGACTCAGCTTTGTGTTGGTGGGACAACATAGTCCAAGTTGAGGGTAGTCGGGCTATCGGAAGGATGAGATGGTCAGAGTTGAAAAGGCTGGTGATTGAGGAGTTCTGTCCTCACCGTGAGATGGATAAAGTTGAAAGAGAGTTCCTGCAGCTGGAGGCGGGAACAATGACGCACCAGCAGTACACTACCAAATTCAACGAAATGGCACGGATGGTGTCGGATTAGGTGACACCTCTTTCGCGAAAGATCAAGAGGTATATTCAGGGCTTGCCGGCGGATATCCGTAGGCACATGATCGCTGCCCGACCGAGCACGTTTAGGTCGGCAGTTGATTTGGCAGGAAGGTTGTACGATGAAAGAACTGTAGTGGTGGTGGCTGAAGACAGCGAGAAAGGTGATGGAGACCAGAATTGGAGGGGGAAGAAAACTGGACGTGGTGGTGTCCCGACGAATAATAAGCACGCATGGGGGAATGACCGTCGTGTGGTCACACCCGGTGCGGAGTCGAACAGATGTGATAAATGCGGGATGGAGCATTCGGGAGAATGCAAAAGGGGACCAAACACTTGCTTCAAGTGTAGGAAGCCTGGTCATGTGGCTAGAGAATGTGGGACTGTGAGATGTTATAATTGTGGAGAAATTGGCCACATGAGCGGGGACTGTAAGAAGCCAAGGGTGGAAGGTTCGGGAGTGAAGAGGACCGGAGGAGAAGGACAGAGGGCGAACGCAGTGCCTACACGATGATGCAGAAGGAGGCTAGGGCGGACCCCGATGTTGTGTCAGGTATGTTTCTAGTAAATCAATCCTTAGCCTTTGTGTTATTCGATGCTGGCGCTAGTAAAAGTTTTATTCCTGCTGCTTTCTGTTCTAAATTTCTTGTTAGTGGTAAGAATATAGATACGCCCTTCGATGTGATCCTAGGAGTGGATTGTTTGGCAGACTACGGAGCGAACACTGTGTGTCGCAAAAAGATGATACGGTTGATAGCGCCTGACGGGATCACGGTGACAGTTTAAGGTGATTGAGTCATGACGATTCCAATTGTGATTTCGATGGCAGTGGCGGGAAAGTTCATGAAGCGTGAAAGTATTGTCTACTTGGCCGATGTAAGGTATGTGGATACACTAATATCCTAACTGTCAGATGTACCGAGACCTGAGTAAAGATTATTGGTGGCCGGGTATGAAGCGTGATATGGTGGAGTACGAGAGTAACTGCCTTACTTGTTTACAAGTGAAGGCCGAGCATCAAATGTCGTATGGGAAGTATTGAGGTGATCGAGGCCACGACCGAGAAGCTCGAAAGGATCGAATCCTTGATGAAGGTAGCCAAAGATAGACAAGAAGTCGTGTGTGGATAAACGACGTAGACCGATTGAACTCCAGGATGGAGACTGGAAAAGAGATGAGACAGTATTGCCCGCGATGGTTTAAGGAATAACATGTTTCGGGGACGAAACCTATGAAAGGGGGGTGGACTTGTAACACCCAAAAATTTTCTTTGAAGCCGACGAAAGAAGAAAAGAAATAAAGTCCAAAGTCGAGGGACCAAACTTGCCAAAACGGGGAGAAACTTGGATGAGTAGGGTATAAAAGGGGGAGGGCAGCCCACACCCTCCCCATTCTTGCAAAATACTCAGCCAAGGGAGAAGAGAAGGAGAAAAAAGGAGAAAAGCCTGGTTCGGGTGGATTCGAGCGTGAAAATCAAAATGTAGCGGGTCAAATCGAAGCTCTACTCGACAGGATTGTTTGTGTGAGTTCTAGGACCCCTTTTTTATACGTTTTTAAACGATTTTAGGGCCGGAACACAACTGAAAATCGTTTTTGAGTATTTTGGGTGTAAACCCATTTGTGTATGTATGTGTATGCGTATGATTCGTTTGGGGCTTGATTTCGGGCTTGGTTGTGCTTGAATGGTGTCGTGGTATACTTCCCTAAGGTTTAGAATGGTTGATTTGGGCTTAAAAGAGGTTTGGAAGAGTTTGGAGGTCGAACTTAGCAGCTGCAGTTCGGGATGAACTGCATTCTACGCCAAGCTAGGGCTATGCGACTGGAGGTCCATGCGTCCGAATGGCATGCGACTGGGTCCATACGCACGAAAGGAGTGCGACTGAGGTTCATTCATATGTGAGTAGTGCGACTGAGGGCCATACGTATGAGGGCTATGCGACTGGAGGAAATGCGGATGAGGGTCATGCGACTGAATGAAATGCGGATGAACGTCATGCGATTGAAGGTCATGCGACTGGAGATTGAGGTTCATACGCACGAAAGGTGTGCGACTGAGGGCCATTCGCATGAAGGTCATGCGACTGAGGTCCATACGCTCGGATGTCATACGACTGAGGTTCATTCGTATGGAAAGCATGTGATTGGAGGCTATGCGACTGGAAGTCCATTCGCCTGAGTGTTCTCATACGCATGAGAGACCATGCGACCGAATAGGGTCCATACGCCCGAATGACCATAGTATTGTCTGACTTTCGGGAAGTGCGGACGTAGGCTCGGACCTTTGGGGTTGTAGATGATGTGATGGGCATGGATGATGTAAGATGATTTATGATGATGAGCTGATGATGATGATGATGCGATGCATGATGATGTGTGATGCCGTATGGTTTTATATGATGTGATGCGCGTGATTCGTGTGATGTTTGATGTCGTGTGATTGTGCATGATGTATGTTATGTATGTATGATGTTGTCATGTGTGATGATGTTGTATGTTGTTATGTTCCTTATTGTTATGTGTGATTGTCTTCCTGTGATTTGCGTTGAACGTTAATAAATGTAATGAAAGTATTATGTAACGTAAAGTGGAAGATAATGAAAAGAGGAACGTAATGAATGAATGCAAGCATGAACGAACAAATGAGAGTAAAGATGGCTTGTAAAAGAAGAAGGGAGGTTCACGACTCACTAAGAGTTGTTAGCTCAACTGTGTGTGTATTATAGCGTGCGATCTTGGCTAACTCATAAGGGGATATAGACACAGTAGGGAGTTCAGTTTTGGTAACTGCTCCGATACGTGCGATGTGGTATTTACTATGTGCTATGTAGCGTGCAATTTTGGCTACCTCATGTGGATTATGTAGCTTGTGATTTTGGCTAACCCATGAGATGGCATGCGATTCTGGCTAAACCCCAAGAGTTCTCACACACACAGGGGGAGTCGGTCTTGGTGACCACATCTTTGGTGCGATTTGTGCGATATGTACGCTGGATATCATAAGGGACTATAGACACAGTGGGGGTTCAGTTTTGGTAACTGCTCTGATACGTGCGATGTGGTATTTACTGTGTGCTATGTAGCGTGCGATTTTGGCTACCTTATGTGTGCGATTTGTGCGATATGTACTTTGGGTACGAAGATACGAAGGTGCGATTTGTGCGAAAAGTGCGACATGTATGAAATGAACAAACGGAAGAAAAGATGTTATAAACGAATGAAGCGAATGATAATGTAACATGCGATGATTAATGAATGAAGAATGTAATGAATGTAATGGAAGATAATAATTATATTATCTGTATGTACGTATAATGTGTGGTCATGTATGAAAGCATAGTATGATTTGAAAGAAAGTAAAAAATGGTTTTAACGAAAGAAAAGTATGTTTTATTTAAAACTAGAACTCACTGAGCAACGCTGACTTTGATGTGTTTCCAGTTGGCAGGTATGTTGCTGAGGATGGCACGGGGCGATTACTCAGTTCCTTTGGGATGGCATCCAATTTTATAATGCTTTTGTATTGTAATGGAACATGTATTTTGTAATTGAAAAACGATGTATTATTTGGCAAAAGCTATTATATTGAAATGAAAGAAACTTTTAAATGTTTCTGTTGCGATGATTTATGAAGTATAAATGTAATTATATGTTTTATGTGCGATGAGGATCCAACTGTAAGCGTCCCGGGAACGGGGCCTTACACAATTCAAAATGATTATATCAATTAAACTTATGTTCTCACTAACTATTTGTTGACTGTTTTGAGTATACTTTTTCATGTCAGCAAAATCTATTATAATCTCGTGTATTTCTTCAACATGTATAGTGATCGGCACGGCTACATAAGAAAGCTGTGCGCTTGGTTGACTATTGACTTGTTTGAGTTCAGCCTATATGTGGACGATCACGTTCACAACTAGCTGAAGATATGTGATGTGTTGAAGATGTACTTTTGTTTAGGATTACAAATGTATAAGTCTAGATGTTAGACTAAATTTTGTAAACATGTAATCCTATAAATCATCTATGAATTAATATGATGTTTGAATTATTGTTATGAATTGTATCCTCGATAATCAATGTGTTTTGAACTAATGAGTCACACCCAAGCATTTCACGCTTCCGCCGGGATGTGAAAATAATAACTTTGGAAGTTACAAAGTGGTATTGATAACCACATTAATAAAATAATATAACACTCCCCCTTGGTTATCAGTACGCTTAGAGACGCTGACTCGTTGAAAACCTTGCTAGAAATACCCAGTGGGACAAATCATAGCTAAGGAAAAAAGAGCACAATGTGTATTAATCCCCCTAATTTATATAACCTCAATTAATGAATTTTGAACTTGAACGAAATTTTCTGTGAAACTTTTATAGTTAACAATTCATCGCTTGATCTTTTAATGACAATTCCTTATGTAGAGCAATGATGTATTATCTTCATGCAAGACTTGAATTGACTCCTCTCGTAAATAAATACCACAAGATCCATGATCTTGTTGTATCACGTCCCCTGCATAAAACACTTTTATAAGAGATGATCAGATTATATTAAATGTTTCAACCATCTCTTTTATATAAATTATGTGATGCATAAAATTACTTCATATGCCAACTAATACATAGATGTAATATCATCTTTCATTTCAAATTCATTCTTAATAATTTGAACTTTTGAATTTCTTCACGAGATCAAATGCATCAACATATCTTAAAATCTTTGTAAACATGATATTGATGTTTTAATAAAGACACATGAAGCAATTGCATCCATCTTTCTTTTTCAAGATAAACCATGAGTCGATTATAGCACCATTTTATTTGACTTTATACATTTCTCAACTTAATTGTTTCAAACATTACAAACCATCATAGAAATCATTCATCGTGACGAGTTATGTATGTTCAAGCACCTTTTAGAAGTTTTGACATATAACTTATTCATTTCGCAAGTCAATTTCTACATCATATGTAAAAACTGCATCACTGTTTTTTAATTTATAGTATTTATATTGTACAAATTCCTTGTTTATCAATATATGATAATCATAAAATATATTTTTTTGTTGATGTACAAGGATTGCATCTTAAAGATGTTTAACTTGTAGCTCAATACAAAATTATAGTTTTATCAAACTTTTTCATGAATCACATTTTAAGGATTCAACTATCTTAGAAAACTCATGAGGAGTTTCAAGTATACACAACTCAACATTCTATACATATAATAATAACATATTCAAATTTTTATTTGTATTAATGGTCATATTGTTCTCGAGAACCTTATTTACATGATTTTAATTTTATATCCTTCATAGATTTCATGTAAGTCTCATTATCATGTGAGTTGCAATATTCACAATACACATATCAAATCCCTCTTACTACTACCAGACTAATAAGATGTTGCAATAACATTGAATCCATCATTTGAGAATATATCTTCTCATAATCAATTATAGGCTTTCACAATAATCATTGTGCCACCAATTTCGATTTATTTCTTGTACTATTTCACATAAATCTTTCGCATAAAGACCTAACTTATATTCAATATATTTGTTAACTACATGTATATTGTAAGGCCCCGTTCCCGCGACGCTCACAGCTGGTCGATCATCGCACATAAAACATATATGCATATTAACTTTAATAAAACATTGCAGTAGAAACATTTAAACAACCATTATTTTCATTATAATTGTTTTTGCCAAATAATACATCGTTGAATGATTACAAAATAACTTGTTGCATTACATCACAAAAACATTATAATAAATGGATGCCATCCAAAATGAGCCATGTAGCCGCCCCGTGCCATCCTCAGCAACCATTACCTGCCAACTGGAAACACATAAAAGTCAGCGTTGTTGAGTGAGTTCTAGTTTTAAAATAAAATAAGTTTTTCTTCCTTTTAAAACCATTCTTTACTTTCGTACATGATCACACATCATATGTACACATAGATGATATCATTTTTATCTTCCTCATTCGTTCGTTAACTTTTGTTCATTCATCGTACATCATTATCATTCACTTTCATTCATTTTCATTCGTAAACTTCCTTACTTATCTTTCGTACTTTCATTACTTCCGATGACATGTACAGTACCCCGAACATTATGCATGAAGCTGGTTACTGGGTCTGAGGTCTATCAAAGACCTCGAACATTGTGCACGAAGCTGACTCCAGTACCTAGGGCAAGTACACTCATCACTATCTTTTCTCTTTCATTCCAGACCAATGTCATATGCTATACCCCGAACATTGTGCACGAAGCTGGTTACTGGGCCTAGGTCTATCAAAGACCTCGAACATTGTGCAAGAAACTGACTCCAATACCTAGGAAAAGCGGCAAGGATCCCATACATATGGTCAATCACAAGGATTAGACCCAGTGTGCATCCTTCCGGGGTAGCTAAGCCGCACACAGTTGAGCTAACACCCTTCATTGGGTGTGAACCTCCATACTTTGCTTGCAATACTTTCTTACTTTCATTCGTTCATTTATGCATGCATTCTTTCATTATGTTCCTCTTTTCATTATCTTCCACTTTACGTTACATAATACTTTTCATTTCATTCATCAACATTCGACTTAAAGCCATGGAAAATAAACATACACAACAAGGAACATAATCATAGCCATACAAAACATCAGCATATAAGGCACCATCATACATGATACATGCCATAACATACCCCATACATCATCAAAAGTCAACTTACTTCGCCCACGGGAACATCCCAAGTCAAAGCCTACATTTCACTTTTTCCCCAAAAATCAGAAAATAAATCTAAGTCTTAGACGCATGGGCACTATTGGGGCGCATGGGCAACACTTAGCCAATTCTGGGCAAATTCTAGGCGCATGGGCACTATGCATGTGCATGAGCGCATGGGCACTATGCATGCGCATGAGCGCATGGGCACTATGCATGCGCATGAGCGCCTGGGTGCATGGGCTTCCTAGGCGTCTTGACACTTAGCCAATTTCAACCATTTCCAGGCACATGGCTACTATTTGGGCGCATGGGATTTTGGGCGCATGGGAACACTTAGGTAGTTTATACCGTTGGGCGCATGGGCAGTCTAAATCATCCTTAGACAACATAATTCAGTCCCCAATCATCATCTAACATATTCTAAGCTTAAATATTACATTCTAAGCTATAGAAACACATTCATAACATCATCATAATCGTAATAACACCCAAATCAAACCCCACCCGAAAATACATACACATGTACATACGGGTAAAAACCCATCTTAAAATAAAACGTTCATAAATGCATTTCCAGCCCCAAATCAGTTTAAAACAAGTAAAAAGGGGGTTCTAGAACTCACGTTAGCAGCTCTTGGGTATGACTTCCTTCAAAACCCGAATGCAATTGAGTTTTACCACCTTGAATTTGAATTCCTTCTTCTTGTTCTTCAAAACCCGGAAGTTTCAGCTCCTTCTTCTCTCTCTCTCTAAAACCCGATGACAAAAAGTGAAGTGTAAGACACAATGGGCGGTCATACCACCTTTATCACCAACTTTTAAAAGTTTTTGTCCTTTTGGACACTTTTTACCCCTCAACTTGGGTTTTATAGTTTTTTTTCTTCTCCTTCACTTTTATTCTTTCTTTCATAGCTTTAAAAATAACCGGGCGTTACATACGTCTTTTCATTTTGGCCTATCTATTTTCATTTATAGGCAGATCTTATTTTTTTATCATTTTTATTTTCATCATTTCAAGCGCTATGATATACAAAATTATCATCGACGTCAATTTTATTTCAATTCCATATATTCAAGAAATAATATAATTTATTGAGATCTCTTTGTTTACAAGTACTTGAGATTATTCGAGAACCATTATGTCTAATCTATTTTTAGTGGACCATTTTACTTTTACCTCGACTTGACCATCTTCATTTCTTGGTCCAATTTTCGAGGATATTTATTCTTGGAATCGACTAGTTTACCATGATTTAAACATGCTTTAGACTTATGACCAATACGTGTTTGTCCTTCTTGGACTTATATCTAATTAACTGGAGCATTAGCAGTAGATATATATGACTTGGTCACCCTTTTAATGTCAGTGAATATGTCTAGTAAGTAATTCATAAATCTTTCAAAATGAATTATCATTTAAACTTCTAGTTCACGTTGTTTTGAAACGTTGATAATTCATTTTAAGCTTATTTCATTCCCTAACTTCCTTTTATCTCCCCCTCCCCCCCTCATGTTGGGAATGATGATTCTTTAATAAGAAAACCAATAACCCAAGCCGTAAGTAAATCTCTCGTTAATGGCTCGAGTTAGGTAATTATAGAAAGTTATTCATACCCAACATGCACTCACAAACACATTTGAGGCACCATCTTTGTGTGTTGTGATGAAATATTTATATAATATATTGCACAACATAATAACCTTAGATGGTATATATGTTGTTCCTGACCAAAAACTAATTGTAGCGGGTAGGAATACAACAACACATAGACCTGATGTGAATTATTATTTTCATATGTAAGTAATGGTCCCAAACACGAACATAATTTTTTCTCTCATTATAATTGGCTTTGCAATCAATTGGAAATTTAGAGTTCGTCTCAACAAAAGAAATTTGTGTTTAAACATATGATATTTACCACTTATTCCAATAATCATTGGTAACTTGAGATTAATCTTGTCATATTACCAAAATAAATATGTTACTATGGAATAAGGTGTTTGCTACCTTATTAGCTAAGTCACATATTACGCAAACGTCAAGTTGCGAATTTGATAACCATTTAGATAATACATCAATTTAAACACTAAATGGGATACTCTTTATGATAGATATTTTATATATATATATATATATATATATATATATATATATATATATATATATATATATATATATATATATATATATATATATATATATGTGTGTGTGTGTGTGTGTGTGTGTGTGTGTGTGTATATATATATATATATATATATATATATATATATATATATATATATATATATATATTATCAATTCTATAATATTTAGAGATTCACACCCTATTTTAGTTAGTAAACAATTAACCTTCATTGATAGCAAACATTACATATACAATTTATTAGTTTAAAGACTCTCCGATTCTTTAATACATTTCACATCATTATTGACTCAGGATAATCTAACTGGTCATGCCAATAAAATATTCATGTTCATAAACTTCTAGTGTATGAGCATATATCTTTTACTTGTGCTTGTTTAATGCACGGTATAATACACACGACAATAGTGTACTATTATTTCAAACATATTTTATTTATAAAATCACTCTCTTAGTGTGCCACTTATTGTGATTAATTTCATTATGAGCATGGTTGATCTTATGAACATGATCACCATTACAATTTCCTTAATTACTTACTTGATCATGAGATCATTATATATATCACATTCAGACTAGGGAATAGATTAGAACCACACAAACTTTATAATGGTTTTCAAACTTTCAATATTATATCCACTTTTGAAGCAATATAAGAGTGATAAATGGAAATTGCATTCAACATTTGCTCATAAATAATCTTCTCATCATAAAATATCAAATAGAAAGTGATTTTGATAGAGTTATGCTCATTTATCTTTCCAAAATAGTTCAACTTTATGTAAGTTTATAATAAGCTTTAGAGATTATAATACATAAGGTGTCATTTATTTACACCAATTTATTCTAATAAAACAGTGGATCGCTTACTATAAGCAAAATATATTTACAAACATTTACGATATCGATAAGAAAACACAAGTTAATCTTTTTATTTTTGTTATTATATATGTTATAATAATTAATCTATAACATATAATAATGCATATACCTTAAAGTTAAAATCATATGATTTCTAATATCAAACATACCATCATACATACACATGTTAAGAATACCAATTACTAAATCACACATTCAACCATCTTACAACATGTTGAAGACAAGCATAAAATTTTATAGCAAGTTATATTCAGTTTTATAATCTCATTAATGAAATTTCATTTGTAAACTTCTTACAATAAAACACTAGGCATCATCCGTATTAACATGATTTGTATGTAACCAAAATATTTAATTTCAATGATCGTAGAATGTATTCGTGATAAAAAAAAAATTGTGACAATATATTATCAACAATGCGTATAATTTGCTTAAGTCACGTTAATTAAAAAACCAATCAAGTGACATATTTTTTTCTATGATTAAGTAATTTTATAATCAATAATAATATATATGGTTTAGTGAAGTGACTATACAAATATAACATTTAGTTTATCTCGACATTTTAAAAGATATCATATTTAGTTATATGTAGAAATGACATAAATCTCAAATCTAGTCAACAACATAAGTTACAATTTATAATAACATTAAGATTCATAAACTGTTAGCATGATAATCAAGTCATCATTTGCATTTATTCTATATTATCTTACTTTTAAAATCTTCATATGATGATTTATTAACTAGACAAATGATAAATCAAAGTTATCATATCTTTCATATATTTTGAAAGTGAACCAATATTATAACAATATTATGTATTTTGAAGACATTATTTAACAATTATAATCTAAGTAATATTAATAATCATCTTATTATGTTAATGTCATCAATAGGGATTAAGAATATTATCTTCTTTTAAGTAAATCAATCACAAATTAAGTAATACATGTATAACATATGTAACCATCATTTTAGATTTAATATATAATAATTATCATATTTGAAACTACCATGCATTATATGATATTAAATATTATGAATATGAAACATAATAATTATTAATTTATAATAAATTGTCATTATAATTGTAATACTTTTATTTTCCTTTTTGTCACTTTTCATAACAAAGAATTTAATAAGTAAATTTATTAATATATGAAACTTTAATGATATGGTATGTAAAACATAACTAATATCAATAATCATTTTGCAATATATATATATATATATATACACATCGATTCTTTGTTGATAAATAATAATTTAACAACATTGTTTGAGATCGTCACAAAATCAGGTCGAAAATATTTATTAGTAAAGGATTAAGAATTTCACAAAGTAAGATATTTATTTGTTTAAAAACATATTATTAATAATTTAAAAAATTAAATATAATTCTCAACATAACCCAAAATAGTATGAATTACAATATGGATCTTATATGAGAGAATTAAACAGTAACAATGATAATATGTCTAGACATAATCCAAAATTTATAAATTACAAAATGAATTTTTATTTAAATGAATCTAGACAAAAACAAAGAATTTGTTAGCTTATGATAATAATAGTGATCATCAAACTTAGAAACGCAACTCGTTTTGATAACGTGTTATGAAACGACTTATTAGCTACTATTATAAGATATATATATATATATATATATATATATATATATATATATATATATATATATATATATATATATATATATATATATATATATATATATATATATATATATATAAACATAGGGACAATATGATCATAGGATGAAAATGCTATGTAGTAGAATTCTTTCTTTTTGAGATAAAATATCTAATACAAATATCACTATTTATAAGGCTATAATATAAATACAAACATAATGATTTTAGAAGTTACAAAGTGATATTGATAACCAAATTAATAAAACAAAAATAAAATTTTATAATTTGTGATTTTTATTATTTGGTATTTGAAATTTCTTAAATACTCACTCATTGTTATTTCATTAATGGCTAATTACATGTAAAATACAAAATATTAATAAAACCTAATGCTTTTAATATATTGAATTTTTCCTACGCTGACCTAGTAAAAGTAAAAAATAGAAAGAATATATGCACATCAACTTCAATTTGGTCCAGTAGCATTAATAGTTCCAGAAAGTATGGTAAGAACATAATGTGAAGTGTACGCAACCACTGACTACATAACAATAACGAATCTACAAGCAAACATGATAGTCTAATTCTACACAAACACAGCAACCCCAATTATACACAAATACTTGTTCTAATCCAAACATAATTCCAAACCTATAAATAGAGTGTACGCACTATATGTTGGTTGCATTCCATTTCATTGGTGGTTAAAAGTTGCATTTTCTTACCTTAAAATAATGACTCGTACCAAAATCAACTCAAACCTTACAGTTAACTATTCTCATCTCATTTTACATTTTAATACTAAAAAATAATAATATGGTAACAGTAACAGGTCTTAAGATTTATTTATAAGCCACTTCATCATCATCAGCTTCTTCTTCTTCCTCTGGGAGCTGTATTTCATCCACATCCTCAACGCCTCCTCCATCTTCACTATCGAAAGCAACTGCAACTGCACCCAACCCCATACAAACTCAATATGTAACCCAGCTCATTTATAATATTCACAAACATTAGATCAATACATTCATTCTACGTTTCAAAATAGATCTTATATTGTCAAATCCTGTTATTATCTCACACAGAATCATAACAACAAATGAAAACTAAAACACTCTGTTAACTAGTCAAGTAATTTGCCGGGGCGCAAAACAGATTCATATGAAAATCCATTTGTAAACCCATCAACATTAGTTGAAGAACCATAAGCCTCAAAATGCAGCCTTGCCAATAATTAATA
>CM046031.1:8145887-8289635 GCA_025215565.1 Flaveria ramosissima
TAATACTATACACAAGTGGGGCAATTAACTAACCTAAATGATAATGGTGAGACTTGTAAATTCCTGACAGACCACCAATGCGAATGCTTCCAAACTTGACCACTCCTGCAAATCCCAAGAAGTATATATAAGGTGCTGCCCATCCTCCATAGTATCTACAAAAATTATTAATATGTTAGTGATCTTCAGCAGCTTATCAATAAGAAACTATAAATCAATGACCAGAAGCAGCTATGAGAAAATATCAACAAAATAAGGTCCACAGGTTTGTCATATAATCTATCTTTTGGTAGAGTATGATGCAGATTGATTGTAGGGTTTGGGAATAATAACAATTAAAATTAAAAAGAAGATCAATTAAACGAAATATGTGAAGGATTGTATTGCAAGAAATGATGAAATCAGAAAAGGACATGTTAGACAACTGGATCAAGAAAAGCAAACAACAGCAGCATTTTTTGTGGGAAAACACCCCACGACTCTTTTATTTTATTGAATAAAAACCACACACAAAACCCTTAGACCATGACCCTCTTTTATACTAATCCTAACTTAATACCTATGAAAACTCCACTCAAACACAGCTGGAATGACAGCCCATTCACAGCCAAAACATGAATACTAATACCTTAAATAAAGCTAATTAAAACTTACTAAGAGCATGTTTGGCAAAACTTATTAAAACTACTTTTGACTTTTTGGAGGGGTGAAAAGACAAAAATACCCCCCAAAAGTCACCAAAAGTTAAAAATTTTAACTTTTATTGACTTTTGGAGGGGTATTTTTGTCTTTTTACCCCTCCAAAAAGTCAAAAGTAGTTTTAATAAGTGTTGCCAAACATGCCCTAAATAAAACAAACCTATCTTTAGACTCTTGACGATTCTCCCCCCTAAACTTCCACATATGACCACAATTAGGATTAACTTCTAATAATCACCCCCTTAATCCTAATGTGGTCTTCCTTCTCTAAAGTAGAGTTGGCTCATCATCTTCACAAACTAAGTTGGCCTCCTCATGCTTTGGTTTTGACTTTGGACACTCATATGCAAAGTGTCCGAACTCTTCACATCGATAGTATTGAACCCAAGACTTGTCTTGTTCTCCCATTGTCTCCCATTTCTTAAACCGGGTCAATTTTCACGACCCCTTCCTCTTCCCAAACTTCGGCCTCTACCCAGTGTTGCAAAAATCGGACCTAGGCGCCGATTAATCGGCGCCGAATCGGTAGTCGGGAGTAGACCTTGCCGATTTCATGTAATCGGAGGAAATAATCGGTAATTGGTCAAAATTGGTCAAAATCGGACCTAGGCGTAGGGGTGTCATTCGGGTTTTTTAATCGGGTTTCGGGTTCCTCGTGTCGGGTTTCTCGGGTTTTTAGATGTAGAAAATCAACCCGAAGACCGAACTAAATAAACTATATTTAATCGGTATTCGGTTTTGGTTTTCGGGTTTATTTGGGTCGGGTTAATCGGTAATCGGGTTGGTTCACTTGTAAATTTAAAAATCAAAGACAACATATTTTAAAGTGTTTCGGTTTGGTAATTGAATTTGACATCTCTTCACAAACAAGTTTGGTAGTCATAGTTGAAAAAAAAAAAATCAACCTCTAAATCCACATATTGCTCGAACAGACGCTTAACCAACCAATCATCATAACTGTTATTGCTCGAACAAAGGTAAAACAATAACACGTTACTAGGCATATACAACGTGTTTCCTTTATATTATTAAGCTCGGACATATAAGGAGTAACAAACATATATTTAAAACAAATGTATGATAATGCTCAAATATGGAATCACTATACCTTGTTTGTAATCGGTTTAAATGGTTTAGTATAAACAAATGACTGATGGAATGATCGACTATAAAATTTGTGTCATGGATTGACATAGAGTGATGGAATGATTGATCGAGTTCAGAAAAAGTTAAAAACAAATGACGTAGATTAAAATATTAAAATATGATATATGGATTGTCAATTATGATGATATGGTATTCGGGTTATTCGGGTCAACCCGAATTGCCAAAACACAACCCAAAGACCGACTTAAATAAGAATTTCATATTCGGGTTTGATTGTAATCGGGTTCGGTTTTTTCGGGTTATGCCTTAATCGGGTTCGGGTAGAGTATAATCGGGTTAGGTATTCGGGTTCGGGTAAAAATGACACCCCTACCTAGGCGGTCTTAATCGGCCAAAAATCTGTGATTCCGGCGAGTTTCCGGTAGGGTTCCGGCGAGATTCAAAAATTCCGGCCAAAACTTGGAAAATCCGGCAAAAACTTAGAAAATCCGGCCAAATATGTACATTTATATATAAAACTGAACTTTTTTATTAAAATTACATATTAAAATGTGTATATTTATATATTAAATTAAAAATTATATATAAAAATTCCATCCTTACCTCGCCGCCCGACTAGCGCCTAGCAATTTTTACAACATTGCCTCTACCACGACCTCTTCCATCCCGATTAACCCATCCATAACCTTGTTGATAATCACTACCATTTCTTGGTTTAGGATGTTCATCATTACAAGTGAGCATCAAATTACTTTGCCTATCTTCAATTTCATCTTGGGATTTTACCCTCTCCTCATAAGCTTTAAGTCGACCCACCACTTCTTCAAATGCCATTTTCTCAATCTTCGAGTATTGGTCAATCGAAGCAACGATTTGCAAATATTTCTTGGCATGGAATTCAGGAACTTTCTCACCACTATCTCATCATCAAGTGAAGATCCAAGACTTTTTATACTTTGATTGTAGCCCACTAATCTTACCTGCAAATTCATCAATAGTCTCTGTTTCAGTCATCTTTATTGCTTCCAACTCACTTTTAAGTGTTTGCAAGCGAGCCTTTTGAACCCTCTCGGTTCCCACATATCTGACCTGTAATGCATCCCAAACATTCTTCGAATCCTTATGCTTTGACACTTGAAGTAACACATCCACCGGTAGTGACTGAAAGATCAACGCCTTCGCCATGTACTTTCTTCTATCATCAATTTCATTTTCTGTAACAGGTTCTATGGCCTCTCGCAGACCATGTGCACCTAAGATGGTCTCCATCATAATTGACCATGCAGGTAGTTTGTTTTGGTCAGTTTTGGACATTGCAAAGTCACATTGCTTGGTTCTCGGTGGGGTACAACAACTGCTCCTGCACCTTTGGTCATCTTCTTTCTGACTGAACACCCAACTTTTTACAACCTAAATCAGCCCCTACTTGCTGATTACACGCACCGCAAGTCGACTTGTCTCAAGTCAACCTATTTCAGTTGTTGGAATCGTGTTTCTTCCCCGATTGATCAATCACTGATCTTCAAAACTGCCTCACACAGCTACTGTTCTGCTATAACTTGGGTTCACCCCTTTTTCTTCTTCTTTGATCAATCACAAGTGAGTTTTTCTCAAACCTGCTTTCAAAGCAAACTTGGTTGCTTCACACAATTTCCTCTACAAAATCGTCTCACACGAATACAAACCTGGATCGCACAGGTCTTCTATTGCGGTTGCGTCACACAACTTGTCTTCAATCGATCAGTCACAGATCAGTCTTTAATTCACCCTGTTTTGATTGCTTCTCCCAAAACTCCAGCAGCAAAAACAGAATCTGTTTTAAGTCATTTCTTCTCCCCAACCAGTGAATAGATTGGCTAAGTTTGATCAATCCTTCACGGATTGATAGACTTCTTCAACACGGTATCGCACCACACCACCTGAGTCGCACAGGTTGTCCTAACAGCACCTTCACAGTTCTTGATTAGGTCATAGCAGCTTTCACAGCTCTTCGTTCAGACCGTCACAGCCTTGACAAGCGATCTATCACATATCAGTTTCTTGTTTAAACCGGTCACAGGTTCTTCTAGTCTTTAACAGCACTTCGATGGGTTTTTTTTTCTTCGCAGATCTGGATCGAAGCAGCCTTCTTAACCTGGCTCTGATACCAATTGTTAGACAACTGGATCAAGAAAAGCAAACAACAGCAGCATTTTTTGTGGGAAAACACCCCACGACTCTTTTATTTTATTGAATAAAAACCACACACAAAACTCTTAGACCATGACCCTCTTTTATACTAATCTTAACCTTAATACCTATGAAAACTCCACTCAAACACAGCTGGAATGACAGCCCATTCACAGCCAAAACATGAATACTAATACCTTAAATAAAGCTAATTAAAACTTACTAAATAAAACAAACCTATCTTTAGACTATTGACGATTCTCCCCCCTAAACTTCCACATATGACCACAATTAGGATTAACTTCTAACAGGACAACCATGGACAACCAGGGAAATACCCTCTATCCTCTCACAGAGTAGGAGCCTACAAAATTCCTAACAACTTTCACACACCAAAAAGGCTATCTACTTTATATTTATACTCTCTTACTCTCTCATCCCTTACTCTTTTGAGGAAACTACCCTTTTAGCCCTCCGAGAATAAACTTGAACTATTTCGGGTTTGTCTTTTGTAACACTGCTTCCCCCTTCGAAAGAAGTCTTGACCTCAAGACTTACATCTGAAAATTTTGGAACAACACCAGCTAGGTTTTCAAGGATAAAATCTCCCCACCCTGCATCGTCTAGAACACACAACATTTTAGTTGAGAAATACACCACTTACCATCAAGATGTCCCCTTAGGGACTTGAAAAATTAATTAATACAAAATCCATATCAAACTCAATTAAGTACATGTCAGCATGTTATCTCCTCAACATAGTTGAATATTGGAAGTTAAAACAAAAATAGTAGCATTCAACAAATAGGCATGGTATTACTTCATAATAACTAGCTGTCTTCAATAGCATTACGAATAAGTAAATAAGAACAACTCACAGTTCCCAGAGGTAATTGGATGCTTCATGATTTCCTCCAATGAATATAGTTGGAAATGGGGCTACTTTTTCTCCTGAGTAATACTTCCAGAAAGAATTCATGCTCCTGTATTTAGGTGGTACACTTAAGCTTTCCAAATCCTTCTCATTCCTAACAGCCTAGTCAAAGATACAGCACTACCTCAGAGGCTCAGATTGACACTATTTCATAAAGTTACAATGAAAAGGTATTACATGTGTATTTAGAAAAATAAAACAAATAACAGTAAGTTATATCATATTGTATTCTGCTATATCATCATTTTAATGCGATAAAAGGGGGGTATCAAACAGACGAAGATAGATGATTCTATTAAACATCATATGTTTCAAACTAAGAAGAAGACCAAAGGAAAATAAACTAAATAAAGTACAAAATATGGGTCCTAATTTATCCTTTGTTTTTCACTGCTTGAGGTTTTTCTATGTTATATATATGTACATACATGGGTGTGTAAGAATAGAAACAAAAAATATAACACTATGTTGGAATTTGGAAAGAGAACTGAACCATCAAACCTAACCTGGAAATCACCACAACAAATTAGAAGATCAATTTTTGTCCTCTCAACTTCTTGTAGATGCAAGAGAGTTGCATAAACATTATCCAGATCCCCGTGCATGCATCCTTCTATAGCAATCTTCATCAATATCTATTAATTTAAACAGTCGGATAAACTTATTAGTAAAAGTCGAAACAAAAGCTAATTTGAATCATTAAGTCCAGGCAAGGTTTAAAAGAACGGAAACGAGCCTCGAGGCGTTTTCCTTACGCCTCACGAGGCGTAAGCATCGAGGCGGAATGAGGCGTAAACCCGAGGCGGAAATAATAAATTAATAGAAAAATTATATATCTTATAAAAATAAAGTATTAAAACATCAAACAAAGCATATTCCTAAGCAAATTCATCATCAAATTTAAAAGTCATCACACATAACGTATCACAAAGTCTAAAACATAAAATAGATACGAAATTAAGCACGCATTATAAGTTTGTAATCTAATTCAACTTCAAACAGCATAAAAGGCATCACTTTCTAACTCGTTATCCTCACAATCATCTTCTTCTACCCGAATTCGTTTCACCATCTTCATCCTCATCCTCATCCTTGTCACTCAAATCTATTTGAACGCTTTTTCTTTTCCTAGATGACGAACTTCCACCTGCACCGCTACTTCCCTCCCCACATGCTCGGCCACCTCCGTCCACACTTGCATCGCCACCTCCAATTTTCTCTTCATCAGCATTAATTGGGTCAGCTAACCACTCATCATCAGACAACACATCTTCAACAACCAACGGATCATCTTCTTCTTTTAACGTAGTCCTCTTCAAGAATTTCTGCATCAACTTTTTATTGTACATAATGTAGACCAAAGTTGTTCATTCTTTCGGTTGTCAACCAGTTTCGTCTCTTTGTATGGACTTGATTAAAAGTACTCCAATTACGTTCACAAGCCGAAGCGGAACACGTAAAACCCAAAACTTTTATTGCAAAAGCCTTGAGTTCGGGAGTCTCATCTCCATATTCGCCCCACTATTTTGCTACACATATTCACAACTCTAGTGTATAAACTAATAAACCTTAAACCCATACACATAACACACTAATTCTAAAGTATATAAACATTCACAAATCAGATTCCTTTTGCTCCATTCACAATTCACAAATCTGTTGTATAAACTAATAAACCTTAAACATGATAACAAGCACAAACAATAAACATCAACCATTCACAAACCACAAACATCAACCATTCACATTCACAAACCATTCACAATTCACAAACCATTCACTGTTCGGTTGTTCACATACCATTCACAAATCATAAACCTTAATGCACAAACAATTAAACAAAACAACAAAACATGTCCAAAATCAACAAAACAAACTCTTGAATCAAATTTACAAAAGTAACATCAACAATATTAGAAAATCAGAAAGAAGAACCTCTGAAAGTCGCGAAATCAGAAGAAAATCAGGTGTGATGTCGGCTTGTCGGGTACTCGGGTCTATGCCTTCTGCAGTGGGTGCGATTGGGGTGTCGGGTCGGGTGTGCGATGGGGGTGTGGTGTGCGATGGGTTCGGCTGTGAACCTCTGAAAAGTCACGATGTTACTTTAGGGTTTTATTTGTGGCTTAATTTACAAAAAGTACCTCAACCCCCCCCCCCCCCCCCCCCCCCACCCCACCCCACACACACGTACGCCTCACCCCTTTCATACTGCCTCACCGACTCACGATCCGCCTCATGTGTCAAGGCGTACCTATCTGTAATCCCCTCTGAGGCGCCGCCTCATATACGAATTTCGACCGTTTCGCCTCGAGGTACGCCTCTTCCATTTTTTGAAACCATGAGTCCAGGTAATCAATAAACGAGACATGAGAAACTAAATAGTGTTAATCTCTCGTTGTAACCTGTAACAAGAATACTATAACACCCAAAAATTTCAAACAAAATTTAGAGTTTAGACAACAATTCTTAAATAAAAAATTTGCAAGCATGACGTTAAAATATTACTTATAAGTAATTTATACAAAGATAAATACACAAACATATGCAAAAGATTTTGTTTAAAAGTATCTATAGGTGACGTAATTGATATACAAAAGTATGTATACGACCCAATACAAGACTCGTCATCTAGTACATCAAATCTGAGATGCTTATCCTGAAAATATACACATTTAAAACTCGTTAGTAGAAGCTAAGTAAACCTGATATTAATAACCATTCAAAATTAGAATTGCATCCCTAACGGGTGTATGGCCCAATTGCATACAAGGTCATTTAATCCTTATAAGTCAAAAGTCAAAACAACTCCGGTAAAAGTCAGCGGGTCAAAGCAAAAACTCAGGGGAAGATTCGAGCAATTTTTAGTTAATGTTTTAGTCGATAATTAGCTAATTACTAGGAATAAGTTAAACGTCATCTCTACAACAAGGAAAGCAGTGTGATTCCTCGGTCATCAATTCTGGAGCTGGTTTCATGCTATCCATAATTGCGAAGCATTACATAATCTAGAAAAGATGATTTTGGTAAGGTAAGACTAACGAATAATGATATTATTGAGGCTACGGGTATGGCTGGCAAACCAGCCCAATTGCTTAAATTTGGGTCATTATGGGCAACTATTTTTACGTATTGGATCATTTTGGGCCCAAGTAACTTATAAGTGGGTTAGCATGGGTAATAATTGGTGGAAGCCTTAAAATACCATGGGTCGGAATGGGTGGATGATTATAAATGAACAAGTCACAAGTTATTTTAATCTGAATTTTCCATTTACTCACCCTAATGAGTAATCACCATTTTTGTTCATCAATATTTGTTCATTGTTCTTTTGTCATCGGCTCTGTCGGCGTGTTCATTGGTTGTTCTTCTTCTTCATCTCCCAAGGTAGGTTCATCACTTGTTAATCTAAGAGTTTTTAACTCGGTTCCAATTAACAGTTGTTTCTCATGTGAATCACTTGAAGATTTACGAATCGCTAAAATTAAGGTAACTTTTGATCGATTTTTGTTTTGATTTTAAACGGTTTTGTTTGATTATCGGTGGAAATTTCAAGTGCGGGATGATTGGTATGATTATAAATAAGTTGGTTTTAGATTTCTTGTGACAAATGAAGTCGGCTTTTGTTTTTGTGATAGGTGATGGCGTTTAACTAAGTGTGAAATAGGAAACTCTCGTATATGTGTTGGTTATTTGTTTCGAATATGATTTTTGCTTTCTGTATAAGAAAAGGTTGTGATTAAGTTGTGTTTTCACTTTTGATTGTAATGGTTCATATCTCTGAAGCACTGAAGCGGCCCAAACATGGGAGTTCCCGTTTCGGGTACTTTCCGGGGACAGAAACGCATCTGAAACGGCTCCAAAGCGTTTTGAGGGCATACCAGTTTTGGGGGTAACATATGGGGACGTTTCGGGTGAGTTTCGGCAGAGTTTCGACTTAAATTTAGGGTTTCCTGTTGAGTTTATGGAGTCTTGATTTGGGCCCGGGTTAAAAGACAACTTAATGGTGGATTAATTAAATTAAAGACTTGGCGCGTTTTTATTTAATTTTAGCCCATTAAGGTTTCTTGGGGATTTTATATTGTGTATTGTACCCATTAATTAAATTAAACTCTAATTTTCCCTATTTATTTTGTGTATTGTACTTGTAACTCCTTACGAGTGAGGCAGAAAGCAATAAAAGTATTATCCTAGTTGCAGCCCGTGGACGTAGGTCACATTGACCGAACCACGTTAAATCTCGCGTGTTCATCTTTGTTATTATTTTCTCTCGTGGTTTAGTTGTGTTCGTGTGTTGATCTACACCCGGATCCCTAACAAGTGGTATCAGAGCTATGGCTCGTTACACACGGGAGAAATACAACGCGAGAGAAAGAGGTTGTTGATCTAGGGTTTCGGTGTCGGCAGCTAGTTGTCATAATCTAACAACCAATAAAATAAGAGACAAGAAGCTGTCTTGTTCGTGCAGTCAAAGAAAAAGAAATCTGTTTTATTTTGTTTCGGACTTGTCGTCTAAGAAAATAAAAGAAGCAGGTGAAGATTCTTTTTTGTGGGTTGTGAGTGCTTGATTTGTTTTGGCCATCGAATAAAAAAAACAAAGCAGTAGCTTACTTGCTAGCTTGTCATGACATCATTATTGATCAAAGAAAAGGAGGGTGCAACTTATTTTGTCTTTTGTGGTTCTCAAGAAGAAAAGTAACAATCATATTTATTGTTGCTAGTCCATCGCCCACCAAGAAGAAAAATAATAATATTTTTTTGTGTGTGTCGCACAAAGAGAAGTTCTATTTTGTCTTGGGTTTTTCTTGTTTTACTGTGATCATTGGTTCGTTTTGGTGTGATTGACAAGATATGTGGTAGTGTAGCCAAGATCAGTAAGGTTTATTTTGTTATCCAAGTATTGTTAATATATTTAGTGAGATCCAAAGTCAAAAATTCTCAGGTGCATTATTGAACTAGTTTGTTTACTTATTTTTTTAAGACTAAATTCCAAAGTCAATAAAACAACACTCAAATTCAGGCAGCCGCCCATAGTTGTGTTTGACACTACTTTCAGTCTTGACTCGATTAGTAAACAGATTGTGATTTGAGATAATGGTTGAGATCGGAAAACTTCAGATTGAGAAGTTTAATGGAAACGACTTTGGTTGGTGGGAAATGCAAATGTAGGATTTGCTTGTTCAGAAAGACTTGGATGTTGTTTTGGGTGATAAACCAGAAAAGATGGTAGCAACTGAGTGGGAAACTTTAGATAAAAAGGCCAAGGCGGTTATTAGGTTGTTGCTGACAAGGGATATTGCGTTCAACATTCTGAAGGAAACTACAGCGAAAGGTATCATAGATGCGTTATCTAATATGTACGAGAAGCCTTCGGCATCAAATAAAGTTTTCTTGATTCGAGAGCTGGTTGTTGGGGGCGTTGGCCGTCTGATGTGGCACCCATCCACGCCCTTTATCGCCACCATAACGCATGGTCTTAGAAGAAGTGGCTGTACTATTAACAAAAAGAAAAAGTGGTTGTAACCCAAAATAACTATCAACTTAAAATGATGTACTACATGCTATAAAAATTATAAAACTCTTACATGTAAGGCCCCGTTCCCGGAACGCCTACAGTTGGTCATTCATCGCACATAAAACATATAATTGCATTCATAGTTCATAAAACGTTACAACGGAAACATTAAACATCATTTTATCATAAAAACTTTTGCAACAAAATACATCGTTGTTCGATTACAAAATATTTATTCTATTACAATGCAAAAGCATTATGAATATGGATGCCATCCAAAATAAGCTGAGCAGTCGCCCCGTGCCATCCTCAGCAACTTTACCTGCCAACTGGAAACACATAAAAAGTCAGCGTTGCTGAGTGAGTTCTACTTTTTTAATAAAACATACTTTACTTTCTTTTAAAACCATTCGTTACTTTTGCATGATCACACATCATACGTACACATAGATAATATCTTTATTATCTCCTTCATTCATCCATTTATTCGTTCATTATAACTTTACTTGCGCATTAGATATCTTCCGTACCATTACCATATGCTACACCCCGAACAATTTAGCTACTGGGCCAAAGTCAATAATTGAACAGCTGAGCGTATGCCGCAGTACTAGAGGTAAGCGGTAGAGGTTCTACATAAATGGTCGATCACAAAGAAGGACCCGATATCCAATACATGCAAGACTTTTCATTTCTTTCCACTTTACGTTACATAATACTTCTTTTCATTCGTTATATCTTTATTTGTGCATCGGATATCTTCCGTACCAATACCATATGCTACACCCCGAACCATTTAGCTACTGGGCCGAAGTCAATAAATGAACAGCTGAGCGTATGCCACTGTACTAGAGGTAAGCGGTAAAGGTTTTACATAAATGGTCGATCACTAAGGAGGACCTTGATATCCAATGCTTGCAAGACTTATCGGTACTTCCCACTTTACGTTACATAATACTTCATTTCATTCATTAACGTTCGACGCAAAGCCATGAAAAGATAAACATACATAATAAGAAACATAAACATACACATATTACCATACAGGGCATCATCATACATACGTATCAATCATACATCACATCATACACACTATGCATCACACGCACCGCCATGCCTAACATCACCCATAACGTCATATATATCATCTTCATCTGCATGCCCAACATAACGACTATGACCTCGAAAGTCAACTCACACGAGCCTACGGGAATCTCCCGAGTCAAAACGCATAACTTCGATTTCCCTCGAAGGTCATAAGATAAACCGTTATCTTTTCGGATGCATGATCCCTACTTGGGTGTATGGACACCCTCCAGTTGCATGGCCTTCAGGGCGACTGAACAGTTAAGCGAATGGGCATCTATGTGAATGGACCCTATGCGAATGGACTATGGGCGAATGGACATCTATGCGAATGGACTATGGGCGAATGGACATCTATGCGAATGGACTCTCAGTCGCATAACTTTCATGCGTATGGCCTTCAGTCGCATGACTTCAGGCGCATGGGCTTCAGTCGCATACTCTTCATGCGAATGAACCTCAGTCGCATGGCCTCCAGGTGCATGGACTTCAGTCGCATAACCTTCATGCGAATGAACCTCCACCGCACGCTCCTTCAATCGCATGCCTCACAGGCACATGAACTTCAGTCGCACGCTCCTTCAATCGCATGCCTCACAGGCACATGAACTTCAGTCGCATGACCTCATGCGTATGGACCTCAGTCGCATGGCAATCGTGCGCATGGACCTTAGTCGCACTCCAATCGGCCGAATGGCCTCCAATCGTCCTCCAGTCGGTCGCCTAGCCCTAGCTGATGCAGAATGCAGTTCATCCCGACCGCAGCCGACGGGTTTCGGCCTCTAACCCCTTCCAAACCTCTTTTAAGCTCAAATCAACCATCCTAAACTTTAGGGAAACATACCACGACCTCATTCAAGCATAACCAAGCAAGAAATCAAGCCTCAAACGCATCATACACATACATACATGCATAAAAACGGGTTTTTACCCAAAACTCGAAAATAGGTTTTCAGATGTGTTCCAGCCCCAAAACCAGTTGAAAACGTGTAAAAGAGGGGTCCTAGAACTCACCTTAACGATCCCGTCGGGTAGAGCTTCGATTTGATCCACCACACGACGATTTCCACGCTCGAATCCACCCGAACCAAGCTTTTCTCCTTCTCTTCTCCTCTCTTGGCTGAAAATGGGAAGAATGGGGGTGTCTTCCCCCTTTTATACTCACATCCTTCGAAGTTTCTCTCGTTGGCGAGTTTGGTCCTTCGACTTTGGACTTTATTTCTTTTCTTCTTTCGTCGGCTTCAAAATAAACAAATATCCGGGTGTTACATTACATTTAAGAGATTTGATAAAATAATCATTTTGCCCTTTAATATATATTATAATATAGTATATTTTGATTTTGGTTTCTACATTTGTGAAATTACAAGTCTTGTTCTTACTATCAATAACATATTTGGTCATTAGAGTGGATATCATACAAATCTAAGGGCCTCATGACCTCTATCCAAAGGCGGATCATTGTCCATTTTCTTATCGTGACCATCATTTAGTTGCCAAAATCTAAGGTTGTCTATTGAAACTCCATTGCTAAATGAGTTTCACGTCTCCTCCACCGTTCTTTTCCTCCACAGATTCATAATTACCAAACCTTCCCAATCCCGATTATATAACTCTCGTATTTTAGTTGTGTCATTCATTTATATTTCACATCACTAAAGTATTAATGTAGAGTAGATTTATTTTTGTTACGAGTTTTCTTAGAATTAATTGTTTTAGGTATCTTGATTTTGTTTTAGTGTTGTTAGTATGCATTAAATAGGTGCCGAGGATTTGTTTTTGGTGATGTTAGTATGCATCATTTATAAGAAATTATGAAAAATGAAAATGTTAATTCCTACTTTATAGAATTGTAATTTTTGAATGAACATCCATAAAGACTTGACATTATGGAAACCTTTATATCAAAAATCTCCTCTTTGGATAGTATAAGCATCTTAAAGCCAATCCCCCACTCTAGAAACTTCTATACCAAAAATCTCCTCCTTTAATTTTTTTTTCATGTTCCATTTTTTAGTTAGGTTGCTCAATAAACATGTTTTCAAATACATTAGTTTTATAGTTTTAGGTTGTGGTTAGTTTAGTATATTATTCAAACATATCTTCATTATTTTGACCCCGTTTTCATCGGTTTTTTTACTACATACTTGACTTGTTTCAATCGGTCCATAATTTTCCCCGTCAAGGAAAATTCCTATATCTGTCATGATCCACACCCTCTTTTTAGAGGCCTTAGTTTATTTGTAAGGTTTATATCCCGTATTTGAAGAGTGCCTTTAATTCAATGCTTTGCTAACCAATTCTTGCAATCCATCAAAAACTTACCAAAAGCTATATAGTCTAAAGGAGCTACAGTCATAATCAGTGTGATGTCCTTTGAGAAGTATAAGATAATGTGACCATTCTCAAAGGATAGTAGTTATAGAGTTTGTAGGCCATCTGGACAATAATCTTATTCAAATGAGAAATCAATCAAATATACTCAAAGCCACACTTGATTCATATGTAATTCGTTAAAATTTTTTGTTGTCTTTGCACCAAACTTCCCGTGTAAAAATCTAAATTCCAGGAAGGGATAATATAAGATAAGACAATTCAATCCAAAGATGTTTCTTCCAACACAGGAGCATAGGCTTTAATAAAGTTAGCTATCTCACCCTCAAACGATTTATTAGAATTTTTTTTATGTTTATGAATAAGGAAAACAACCATATGCTTCCTATATACATAAATGGCCCGTTATCCAAACCCATTAGAAGTGGGATTTCAATGATCCAGTATATAAGGTTCTTGGATATTGACATAGTTAATATGGTCATGCCTCTTTATAGTTCTCAACCAAAATGATTTATCATCACCTCTAACACATCTATGGTTAATAGTTAGAAAATTCGGTGAGGAATAATAAATTCAAATTCACATTTCTTTAAGAGCTTATATGATCCTACTACATTAATTAATACCTATAGCATTTTCAAATTCAGTTGTCTTGTGAATTTCCTTTGTAGTTGAATTTATGAATACAAGGGAAAAAATGAATCAAGGCAAGAATTGAAGATATCTGATCCATTCATCAAGTATGAAAAATGAAGAGTAACGTTAAGAACACTAATATATTTGATTATACACGTGAAAAGACCATTAACATTCAATAGGAAAATAAATCAGATAAAATCTTGACATTCTTGACCTCCCCAACCAAAGTAATTGTTTAAAAACCATTTGATCTAAGGTTAGTTATGTTCAGGATTTCTATCCAAACTAATGGAGCAATATCACAATCTAAGCCAACCTCCACTATTGTTTTCTTCCTCTCACACGTGGTTCTATTGGCCGAGTTCAATGGAGGCCAGTTGGTCTGAGCTTGGACCGAAAATGACGATAGATGTCGACGTTTATGTATCAATGAAGATAACTGTGTGTTCGAACGGTCACCTCCACCGCCTCTAGATGCCACGTTAGCACTAACTTCATCTTGCCACCATCTTTAAGCTTCATTTCCACCTCAAATTGACAACTATATTTTAGACAGTTTCATTCAAAATCAATGTCACCCTTAATCAACAAGAATCAAAGTATGCAAGTTTGGTTTGGTGTGGTTGTGTGGTAGGCTTGTGGTGGTGGATCGACAATCGACCCTCCGATTTAGTCTTTTCACAAAACAATAACATAATCTTTTAGCAACAGTTAGTGCTAAATTAAAAAATGATAAGAGTAAGCAAACGAGACTCAAACCCTTAAATTCAGCAGATAAATTCAAATTGTAACCTGAACACACCATGAGAACTATCTGTGTGTGTAAGTAGCTTTTTGCAGGACTGGTTATGGTTGTTCAACAACAGTCTCACAGTTAGAGATAAACACACTTACTAGATCAAATAGGGAACCAAACAACGAAACAAAGAACAAAAGCTAAGAACATTCAGAACACAAAGATTTGATTTTCAAGGATGATATATATTTCTATAAAGTGTTTTACAATTGTTACAATACTTAGTCTTAAGACTGGTTACATGAGATATTTTATATACATTTACAACCGACCATACTTTGAAGTCCAGCGGACACTAATCTAGACAACAAGATCATGTAAAGTCAAAAGGTAGTAGATATTTTGACATGTGACTATGTAAAGCGGAAAGGTCTTCTGCTTTTGTTAAAAGTACGCCAGAGAAGCATGTATTCTCTGTATTTGGAAGAAATCAGTCTTCAGGCTTCGGAAGACTTTGTCTTTAACCTTCGGAAGATTTCTATCTTTGGTTTCGAAAGATTTAACACTTATTTTTTTTTTGTGTATTGTCAAATATTCCGAAGTAAGTAACTTATTGTACTTTAATGTATATTGAGAGATATTTAATTAGTATACAAGTTTGAAATGTAAATAGAGATTTAAATACAACCATGTTTTAGGGCTCAATGTAAAAGATGATGGTGGTCTGGGCGGTGTTAAGATGAATCCAAGTCAAGTGGTGGTGTAAAAAAGTTTGATAAAATAAACGCGGTTACAACCTGGTAGCTGTGCTCTCGTCGTTTAGCTTCCAGATCCAAGGGAACCCTACGAGTACCATTCGAAGCGTGTGAATCTGAATCTGAATCAAAGGCATGGGAATAGAGTGATTCCGACTCCGATGGCTTCCATTCGAAGAACGCTTTCTCCGTATCAGGATCGGTCGCATCAGAACGGAGGGAGCACGAGCCCCTTTTCACTGAATTCGCCGTCGCACAAGCATAGCAGGTTCGCCTCCCCCCTCTCCACCTTCGGCGTCGACAAGCACATCCCTCCGAGGAAAGGCTACCGGACATGGAGGAGATCAGTCTACAGCTGTATGCTCTTCTTCCTCCTAGGCTTTCTCCTCGGACTCGCACCCTTTGGGGAGTTCGAGGACGTCAGGACCCGTGATTTCTCATTCGAGGTCAACCGCCACGACCACGACGACATTGTGGTTGATAAGGTCGAATTGGCTGTTGAAAATCCCAAGGACAGGTTCGATTACGTTGCTAGGAAACAGCTAATCGTCGTCACGCCCACTTACAATCGACCTCTTCAGGCCTTTTATCTAAACAGACTAGGCCAGGTCCTTAGGCTTGTGCCTCCACCACTTGTTTGGATCGTTGTGGAGATGAATCAGGCTTCTGCAGAAACTGCAGATATACTTAGGGGGATGGGAATTATGTACCGCCACCTCGTATGCACCAACAATCTTACCAATATAAAGGACAGGGGCGTTCACCAGCGGAATAGAGCGCTCCAACACATCGAACATCATAAGCTTGATGGAATCGTTTATTTTGCAGATGATGATAATGTCTATTCTCTACACCTGAGACAATCAGACAAATCAGGTATTTCTTCTTATATCCTTCTGTTTCTTTTCATGTGTGAACTTTGATATGTTGCAAACACAGATGCTCAGCGTATTGACGGCTTACTTTAACATGTGTTATTGTGATTTATTCTACACCTTCAGTTATATGATCTCTATCTTGATAGCATTAGAGCTAAACCAAATACCAGTGTATGAGCAGTATATATAATAAAAAAACACATTCATTGGATCAATGTGCGCAAGTGCACAAGCACTATTATTTCCTCCCTCCATGATCCATCCATGTCTAAACTCTAAAATGCTTTTTTGGTTTGCAGTCGTTTCGGCACTTGGCCAGTCGCCATGCTTGCACAAAGCAAAAACAAGGCAACCTTGGAAGGTCCTGTATGCAATGGAAGTCAAGTAATCGGGTGGCACACGAATGACAAGAGTAAAAGACTTAGAAGATTTCATGTTGACATGTCAGGATTTGCATTCAACAGCACCATCTTGTGGGACCCTAAGAGATGGAAAAAACCCTCCTCAGCTTTGATTCGTCAATTGGACACCATCAAAGAGGGATTCCAAGTACGCATCATCTTTTTGTCTTTGCCTAGCTCCCATTAACATTCAATTTAAATATTAAATGTTTGTTTACAGGAGACCACATTTATACAACAATTGGTGGAAGATGAGAGCCAAATGGAACCCATGCCCTTGGGATGCTCTAAAGTCATGAACTGGCATCTTCATTTGGAAGCTCATGACCTTGGCTATCCGAAAGGTTGGTTGCTTCAGAAGAACCTTGATGCTGTTCTCCCTATTCAGTAAAGGCAACAACCATAAAGAGGTATGTATAAATTAGTTGCATATATTTAGTTAACAAAATAGGTAATAACATCATTAAACATCCATTTTTTTTTTCATTTACACATCCATTAATGGTAGGTAGATGTGCAATTGTTAGTCACACAATGCTTGCAGTAAATCACGACGACATTATTGTTACGTTTTGAACTTGATAATACTAATGGGTTGAGCTCTAGAAAAACTATGGGTTCACCAAAATTTTGGTATAAAACGATCCCATAGTCGCAGGATTCGCTCAATGTCCAGCGATTTTCGAATTGGTTCGAATCGTTCCCATTCGGATTCAATAGCGACCCATTCGCTCGCGGTTCGCTCAAGGGTTCGATTGTGGTTCGCTCGGTGGTTCGATTGTGCTTCGTGGCTGCAATTCGCTCGTAGTCCAAAGAATTTGCTATCGATTCGAGAATCGGGTAACCATGATTCGCGATTTCTATAACTCTGAATTCATGAAATTGGTGGGAAAATTAATTTCCCCTAGACCAATCGAATTCCAGACTTCCAGTAGTGTTTAATGACTGAATTTCAATTGAACATTGAAAAATTAATTTCACCTTCAATGTTCCAGGTTTTTTAGATATATAATTATGTTGCTTTTAAACATGCCTTGTTTTTAATTATGTGGAGTGAACCGAATTGATTGGTACACCGAACCGGATCGAACCAGAATGAACCTACCCCCTTACGAATCGGATTCGTGGCCCCTAGCGAATCGCGAACCCGTACCTCGTTTTTGAACCGGAGCGAACCGCGAGTTAGGTGACTATGAACGGTTCACTAGTAGCTCAAAATTAATGAGGTCACTTGACCCCGTTCCTTGAAGGTAAGTTCCGGCTTTGAATGCTTGTATGAAAGTAGGCCCTATGAAATTGATACACGGCAACATTGAGCAACTATTGCAGAATAAGGGTGTGTTTGATTTTGGCTGACCGGGCTGACCCGGCTGACTCGGTCAGCGGGTCAGCCCGTTTGATATGCAAATGGTAGCTGCTGACGGGTCCTTTGCAGCTGACCCAAACCTGAAAAAAATACATGCTGACCCATTCACTCTTTTGCGAACACAGCAGATTCACCCCACCCACCCACCCCCCTTTGCGTAGCCGGTCGATCCACCCCACCCACCCCCCTTGCGCAGCCGAAAGATCCACCGCTGAGTGCCTCCCCTGCGCGATTCCTCCCTGCGTGAGCACTGCCCCACCGCGATTCCTCCCCTTCACGACCAAATCCCCTGCGCGATTCCTCCCCTTCGCGACCAAATCCCCTGCGCGAGTCAGAAGATGCGTGATTCCTCCCCTGCCGGTGGTGGTGGTTGTGGTGGTGGAGGCCGGTGGTGGTCGGGAGGGGATGTAGAGAAGGGGTTTTGGTTTTTGATGGTGATGGTAGTGGGTGAGAGAGATAGAGATGGTGATGGTAGTGGATTTGTTTTTTTAATGGTTTTTTGTGTGTTAAAATAATTTATAAAAGTTACATAACACCAGGTAAAATACAAGGGTAATATGATTATTTTTATCATTCAGCAGAGCCAGTCAAATACTGAATCAAACAGCAAAGTTTCAGTCAGATGTAGACTCTGTCAGAACTTCTGACTGGGTCAGCTTCTGAATCAGTCAGATCTTACTGAGTCAGTTTTATCAAACAACCCCTAAGATTTAGGTTGGTACGTTATATGAAAAATGTACGTTATATAAAACTCCGTGTAAATATTTTTTCATTCCATACCTATAAATAGTGAACAATCGTATCTCCCTTCATTTCATACCATTCCATAGAAATAAATAGAAAACAATGATGACTTAGCAAAGACTTTTATGTTTCAAACATTGTAACTGCTAGAATTTGTTTCTATAATATTTTGAAGATTTACATTTGCTTGTTTGAACCGGGAGTCTCGGTCTCCTAATCCCCTAGGATAGAGAAAACATTTGGCCTCGTCCCACCCTCCCCAAACTCTTAATGTAGCTTTGTATGATTGAGATTTTTAGTGGATACGTTTGGTTATTTGAAGTTTTACATTCTTGGTGATCCAAATGTTTGGATTGTCCATACCAAGGGATAAGATGAAGTTATCCATACAAACCTGGTACTTGTATGTTAGCATATATCATTAGTTCTTTTAATTTTTTTTAAATGTAAAAGTAACCAACCACACATTCATGAGGAGCATTAAAACCTAGGACATGGTTAATCAATAACATTACAAGTCTTGCTGATCTTTGTGTGACAGAGATAATGTGATGAGACAAGACATGAGTTTGCACAAGCTACGTATGACCAAAGGCAGCTCTGTTTTTTATTATAAGCAGTGCCAAGGAAGGAATGATTTTGTTTCTCCAAATCAAAGTTGGGATATAGTTGTATGCTCTGCTTCCTGCATATTCTTTTTGACTATATGGGTTCGGTCTGAGGTGCCATTGCCTTGTGAAATTCTTTTCCTTTGTTTTTTTCACTAAACATGTGAAATGTGGTAGCTTTTTTGTAGACTTGGTGGAAATCTTGTTATATAATTTCATGTTTTGAAGAATCTTTTTTTGTTATCTTCTTAATTGACAAGGGCATCATTTCAAAATTTGAGCTTAGTTTTTGGATATTGTAGTTGATTCTGGATCAATGAGTTACTTATCTTCTTAGTTTTTGGATATTGTGGTTGAAGAATCTTTTCTTGTTGTCTTCTTACTTTTTAAACCTTTATTCTTATACTTGAGATAACAAACAGTTATCCCTTTTATTATTTTTTATTTTTTTAAACCGGCTTCCTTTTTTGTTTATTTGCATTCTAAGACGTTAACACTAATATTATTCTTATATTTGAGGGAACAAACAATCATCCCTTGAAACCCAGCCACAAGTTGAATTATATGCTACCGTGCTATGAAAATACTTATTTTGATTATGTGTTTGATTCTTGTATTTTGAGTAGAAAGCAAGTTGGCAAAACATAATCCTAAATTCCTAATCTTGCTTCCTTAATAGTACCCGCGTCACAAAGCGAGCAAAGTAACAACACTTGAAAGATATATAATCTTTGGGAGTAGTGAATAACATAAGTTATGCAAACACATCCAAAAAGGGAAGAACTATAAATAGGTATTGTACTAAAATGAATATATCATCATAATGAAGAGTGATCAAACCAACATAATTATATTTGGGTTGGGTTTCCAATCATTGCCATCAACCTTTGTCACAATGACCTAATTACTCTCTACAACTCACAAGTAATAAGTTCATTCATGTGCAAAGGCAAAAAAAAAAAAGTCATCCACTTGTTCTCCTAAAATCTTTCATTATTGTATGATGGTTTGTTTATAAAACTAAAAATAGAAATTAACGTTAGAAGTTGTAACTAAAGTTGAGTTGTTTTACAATCTTTTGTAATTTTGTTGTAAAGTAGTAATTTTGAAGTATTAATATGTGAAAATAATATAAACTTAAAAAAATTAGGCTAAATTGGTTGTATTCACGTTAACTCATGAATTTGTTCGTGTCATATTCGGCTTCACATGTTTGATATTTGGCTTTGGGTCGTGTTCATGTTTATGCAAAATTTTCGGGTTCGTGTCAGGATAGACCCGTCAATTTGTGAACACAATCCGTTTAACACCCCTAAATTACGTGACATATTCATAATGAGATTAATTACCTACAAAAAAAATAAGTAACAAGATGCAAAAGAAATTTACTAATTTTGACACAATAATGACTAGCTAATGTTGTAGTAACATTTTACATTGTTTATATTGACACGATGATTACTTTTTAGAGATTATGGGTAATGTTGGTGTGTCTATCTTGTTTATATTGTAGTTCATTAGTTTCCCTGTAATGTTTATTATTATTATTATTATTATTATTTATGTTATTCAAGTTAAGGAGCATGTAGAAGTTTGAGCCCCGTATCACCGTGCGTGTTTAATCATATATATGTATATCAGCTTCAAAGAGTGTGTGTTTGTGTGTGAAGTTTCCACAAAAAAGGTTATTTAATATGAGTGTAGATATTTGCCACGACTGGACTTGAGCATAAAATAGTGGTGGAGAAAGAAGAGCAAATCTCAATCACAACCACCCAATCTCTTTCTTTCTGCTTGTTATCCTTCCACCATATTTTCTAGTTTCTATATTATTGATATTTTTATTTTCAAGATAACCACCCATGCATTTTTATTTTATTTTATTAATTGTGTTTCGCCATCAGACACATATCATGCGATTCGTTGCATAAATGGCGAAGTGGATGGTATTATAAGAGTAAAAATTATAAAAAATAAGATATTACTTGGACTTTGTTTTAACATAATAAATAAACTTATAGACACAAACAAAATAAAAAAGAAAAGAAAAGAAAATACATGTATGTTCTTGAGTGAATATATATAATGATACGTACGATATTTAACTTGGGAAATTGTTGTTATGAAACCCAAAACTGCCTTTTTAGGGTGAAGTTTAATATTTTCTTATGTTTTTGTAATGTAAAATGAAGATGTGAGTTAGTTTGACGTAGATGATTAAAATGATTAGTGTGGTGTTGTAAAAATAAGAAATAATTAATAGTGATTTAGTTAAATATTATTATTTATTTAATTGCATAAACTAGTAGTTTAAATGAAAATATAAATATAAATAAATAAATAGTTTATATAGTATAACGGAAAGAAAAAAAAAAAGAAAAAAAGATTTTTTTTATTTTTTGTTAGTGTGTTGTAAGGTAATTCATAATGGGGGCCAGAGGAGAGGATGAGATTGGGGGAGTGTGGATAAAACGTGGATCGCATCGGCCAATGAGAATGCACCGAAATCCCTTCTTTCTGGGCCCCCCGTAATTCTCTATTTCGCCATTGCTTATTGACACAAGAGAACAGAAGACCATAGACCATCTTCGGAGTGGAGATTCAATGGCTGTATCTCGTGCTTTCGCCGGAGCAAAGCTTGAATCGCTCTTCCTCAGCAACGCCAACGCGAATGCGAATGCGAATGCGAATGCGAATGCTTATGCGAATGCGAAAGCAACTGCTCATCTTCTAATCAAACCTACAACAACAACAAGAAGAAGCAGAAGACCAAACATCAGGTGCCAATCCTCCGATGCATCACCAAGCACTCTCTCCGCTCTACAACAGCTCAAGACCTCAGCAGCTGACCGTAACCATTCCATCTCTCAATCAATTAACTTCATTTTCAAACTTTGCTATACCAATTATTTCTTCCATTTATCATTATTATTAGTAGTAGTGTACTGTACTATTAAATTAACAACCACATGAATGAATTTCTATTGACTGTGTTTTGTTTAATGAAATCAGGGTATACTAAGGAAAAGAGTAGCATTATTGTGATCGGTCTGAGTATCCACACCACCCCTGTAGAAATCAGGGAGAAACTTGCGATCCCTGAAGCAGAGTGGCCGAGAGCAATCAAGGAGCTTTGTGGTCTGAACCACATAGAGGAGGCTGCCGTCCTCTGTACCTGCAACCGCATGGAGATCTATGTTGTGGCTCTCTCTCAGCACAGAGGAGTTAAAGAAGTCACCGAATGGATGTCAAAGACCGGAGGCATCCCCGTCTCCGACATCTCCGACCACCGTTTCCTGCTCTACAACAAAGACGCAACACGCCACATCTTTCAGGTCTCTGCCGGACTCGACTCCCTCGTCCTCGGAGAAGGCCAGATTCTTGCTCAGGTCAAGCAGGTCGCCAAAGTCAGCCAAGGAGTCCCAGGCTTCGGCAGGAACATCAGCGGTTTGTTCAAACACGCCATCATGGTTGGCAAACGCGTCCGAACCGAGACTAAGATCGCTGAAGGAGCTGTCTCCGTCAGCTCCGCCGCAGTCGAGCTCGCACTCATGAAGATTCCCCACTCCTCCCACTCTACTGCTCGGGTCCTGCTCGTAGGAGCAGGCAAAATGGGAAAACTTGTGATCAAGCACTTGGTCTCAAAAGGGTGCACCAAGATGGTCGTTGTGAATCGGTCCCTACAACGGGTCGACGCCCTTCGTGACGAATTCAAGGACATCGAAATCATATACAAACCGCTTGACGACATGCTGGCTTGTGCTGGAGAGGCGGATGTGATATTCACCAGCACGGCTTCTGAAAGCCCTTTGTTCTTAAGAGAACATGTGGTGGGCCTCCCTCCCGTGGGCCCAGACGTTGGTGGAAAGCGCCTTTTTGTTGATATATCGGTTCCTAGAAACGTGGGTTCCTGCGTCAAAGACCTGGAGGGCACAGCAGCATACAACGTGGATGATCTGAAAGAAGTCGTGGCTGCTAACAGGGAGGACAGGCTAAGGAAAGCCATGGAAGCGGAAGCAATCATCGACGAGGAGCTGAAAGCATTTGAAGCATGGAGGGATTCCCTGGAAACGGTTCCTACGATTAGGAAGCTAAGAGCTTATGCGGAAAGAATCAGAAGCAGCGATCTAGAGAAATGCCTGCAGAAAATGGGTGATAACGCAAACAACAATACAAAGAAAGCAGTGGAGGCGCTGAGCCGGGGTATAGTGAACAAGCTTCTACACGGGCCGTTGCAGCATTTGAGGTATGATGGAAGTGATGATCGGACGTTGGATGAGACGCTTGAGAATATGCATGCCCTTAACCGAATGTTTAGTCTGGAGACTGAAATTTCTCTCTTGGAAGAAAAGATTCGAGCAAAAGTTGAACAACAAAAGTAAAAGTAAGCAAGCTTCTCTTCATCTCTTGTAATCCACCAACAAAGATCGACAGATGTTTTTTTCTTTCTTTCTTTTACTTTTGAATTAGAGGAAATTTTCCTCGCATTGCCTGTCTGTATGTCATTCAGATGGTTTACTTTTGTATTGAGGAATGTTCCCCCAACTGTATTACATAATTGTTCATGAAACGCGGTTGTTGTTCGTCTTTCTTTGTAATTAATCAGATTACTGATTATATAATATATAATCTTATCTTACGTACATTTTCCGATCCCAATCACATTTCATGCATGCATGTAATACATACACACAAATGTTATTATACAAGTATTATTAATGGTTTTGCATTGGTTGGAACTGTTATATTCTAAGTGTTCTTTGACTCTATCTATGTTTATTGCAAATGAAGTGATATGATCCGATGACCCGACCAACTGAGTGAAACATTACCCAGTTGCATGTGTTACTTCAAGTCTCCATCCCTCGATCAACTGTAAACTAGTAATATACAACAGAGCATGCAAAATCTATAAACCAATTACAACATTAACCTTGGATCGGATGTCTGTACAAGGCCTTGTGTTGTGTTTGTGTTGTGATTGTATCAGATTTTGAGCCAGACCTATTATCTAAATAGTGGATCCCATCCCATGACATCTAAATGTAGGTCTGGCCCAAACGTCTTATATCAAGTCTGGCCCAAACCAAAATTTTGGACAACCACCGTCTACATTCTACAATCCACTCGGGTTACGGTTTTAAACTTTTAAATGGCAAATATATTTAGGGGCGGACTTAGGAACAAATCTTTCTGGTTCTCGCATATATCTCAACACAATAATAATTCTAAAATGAGTTTAAAAAATACAATTTCTTTAGAAAGTAATAAAAAATTAATTTTTATAGTAGTTATCTAGATTTTATTATTTCTTGTAAATCATTTTATTACATTTAAGTGGTGTCTAAATTTTTTAGGCTTATTATTTTTAACAAAAATGAGCTCTTAATTTAGCATAGAGTGGGTTAAATTTTTCAAATTATGTTGCGTAGGGGTTACTAAAGTTTTTATGCAGGATCAACATTTAAAAACACACGAGGTTGATCAAAAACTCTTAATACATGATAGATATTAAAAAAAATACTTTTGCATGGTCAGTAGACCTCTCCATCCTCTTCTCAAGTCTGCCCATGATTGTATTATTTGCTTTGTTTGTTACACTCATAATTACGACACCCATAGTCTTGTCTTCTAAAAACAAGAACATCTACGAGCTAAGTCAAGACCGATGTTGTGTTGTGCGTGATGGACCAATTGATGAGTTGAACCCAAATCATACATGGATACAATGAGATCATTTAAAGTGTGTAAACTTTGTTATTTTATATATACATAATTTTGTAAATAGTTTCGGATCGCTCAGAGGATTGTGCACAGAAGTCCCTCCCTTAGGCTGGGTTGAGCTAACCGTTTATAAATAATTTAAAGTAATAAATCTTGTTTAAGAAATTGTTACCATGCATACTAAAATACGAGTGTTGTAAGAAATCAAAACTTCACTTTGGATTTAATCATGAATCAAAGTTTAGCATACAAAGTCATCTCCCCACGTGCATCCACGTGCCTCTTTGATTCCAAAATATATCTATATTTCTTCCTTCATTAACAATTTTCCTCTTTTTTTTTTTTTTTCGTTTTTGAAAAATGTTCATATTATTTATTATTATTATGATATGATCTAAAACCTAGCATTTTCAAAGCCGTGCATATCGGCGACTCGAATGTTGTGAGGAGGGTTGGAAGCTGATGTGGGCGTTAAGGGGTGATCGTCCAGCTGGTGGTAGTGGAGTCTCGATTCAACATCCAGCAGCTCAGAGTCCAAGGCTTGAACAAAGTGTTGAGCGGAGGGGGAGTGCATTAGCAGAGCCCGAGCCGAGGAGAGCAGGTGACGAGCCGTGGTGAGCTGATTATGTAGTCGCAGTGGGCGTGACTCAGCGACAGCCCGCGTGGCGATGAAGAGGTTTCTGAGGCGTTGGACGTTGGATGATGGGAGGGGTTGAGGCCTGGGAACCAACAGGGCCTTTTCTCCGCCGTAGATGACCTGCTGCGTAGCCGGGTCCTTGTAAGAGCAGCGACCAGATAACACCACATGATTATGATGGCCGACTGTCGTTGTGTTTGTGTTTGAGACCACCCTGAGCTCCAGCAGGACCTCCCTCTCCTCCTCGGCGTAGAGATCTCCCAGGCGGACTGAGTTGCTGTTCAACACCATCGGTCTCCCGTTGCATGAATACACGCCCGTGATCTCCGCCGGGTCAGACCCCGCACCCACACTCACCTCCACTCTCAAATCCTGAGCCACCACGCTAAGCAAACCGCCCACACACTTGCTAAAATCATTCTCCGTCGCCTCATCATACCCACCCCCACCGCTGCTTTTCTCTAAGCTGTGAACCGGTATTTCCACGTGAGCGAACCGGGTGTGCCCAGATGCCTGCCGCTGATTTGAATGATTAATACTAGTATGAGCGTCGTGGTCTTCATGACCGTCGGATAATAGAATGATGGTGGCTACTGGATTTCTCTCGCGGCGGTCTTCAAGGACTTTCGTGGCTTTCCTCAGGGCCTCACCGGCGCAGGTACCTCGGCTACAAGTGAGGTGGTCGATGATACGTCGAGCGGCGCGTTGACCTCTGGGATGCATCCTTCTCAAAGGGAGCAGCCGTTTGGGGCAGGCTGAGAAAGCCACGATGGAGAGGCGGTCAGCGGAGCCGAGGGAGGATATGACAAGGCGCATGGCTCGTTTGAGCATCTGAAGCTTTTGTCCTCCCATACTCGCACTGACGTCGAGGACGGCAACCAAATCAATAGGAGCTCGTGTGGATGCGTTGACCATGTGCGGTGGGGGTGGGGGAGGAGCTTTGACTTTTAAGACGAGGGCGTATGTGTGGTGGGAGTGATTTGAAGAGATGAGAGCAACATGGGGCAGCAACATGACCTCCACGTTCTTCAAGTCATCAGGGGAGGATGAATTAGAAGCCGGATAGGCGAAGAACCCTTGGAACTCTTCTTCATCAGCGTCTTCCTCCTCGGGTATGGGAAGGATCCCAGCTGCAGCGGCGGCTCTGGGCGTTGTTGCGAGTGGCTCGTCGTCGTCGTATGTTTTTGGTTTGATGATGATATTCTCATGCTTGGGCCTGGGAGATGGAGAGGGAGATGGGATGAGGTTATCGTTTTGGATGTGATGGTTTGGTTGGAGGCTGAGGAAGGAGGCATCTCTCCAAGTGGTTTTGCAGAGGGGGCAAGCGAGAAGGTTCTCCTGCTTCACATGTTGAGAAATACATGGAAAGTGGAAGGTGTGTGAGCATTCCGCAGTGAATATGGCCGTTTTGTGACCCGTCTTCACGCTCTGAAAGCACAATCCACAATTACTCTGCACCACAATTCAAAACATAATCATCACCTCCCCCAATTACTATTATTATTATTATACATGAAAAGAAGAAGAAAAGGGAAATTGTAAAGACGTTAGGAGGGAATTGAAGAAATTGACTTACTCTTGAGAAACCTAAAGAGGTTTTGAAGATGGAGAAAGGAGATCTGGGAGAGGAAGGATTAGAGCCCAGCTGCAGAGAGGTGGATTTTGGGTTTCTGGTTTTGCATCTCAATCTGGGAGTGATGTTGAGATTATCAATCACCGAAGAATGGAACTTACCCGTGCCACTGTCATCATGAGCTTCACCGTTGTTGGGTTTTGGTCGCAGATGCAGTCGAGGAGTAGCAATCTCCTCGTTGACATTGACATTGACATTGACATTGACATTGTTGGTGCTTCTGGAGCGTAAACTCCATCGAGGGGTGGATGGGTTGGAATTAGAATTAGAATTAGAAGAAGAAGAAGAAGTCGTCGTCTTGAAGAACGGAAGCTTTGGAGAGGATCTGGAGGGGTTGTCTCCGAGCACCGGAGAGTCTGATGAACTTCTGGGAATTGTTGTGCAGAAAGCTCTCCGCCATCCAGTACCCATTATTCAAATAACCAAGATGCTGATGCTGATGCTGATTTAAAGAATACAAATGGGGAAGAAGGGGATGCGGGTATCTCAATCTGGAGGGAGAGGAAGAAGAACATGGGGGTGATACCGGATAAATTAAAGGACGAGTTATTATATATATATATTCACTAGTAACATCAACCTATAATAATAGTATTGTGGTATATGAATCAATGAATGACTCGTAACATCAACCTATAATAATAGTATAATATCGTCTCCTCTCCTCTGGACTTGTACCCTCTTTTCCTTACGCTATTCTTTAAATCTCATCATCAACTTATTCCATGTTATTTAATTCTTAAAATATATGTTTTTATTTTATTATAAAATAAAATATGTTTTTATTGCATGTGCTAAACGTAAACTAGGTCTTGTTACATCACATTAATTAACACATTTTCTATCATAAAAATGGATCTACGCAATAATATCTACATATATTACGTAAACTTAATTCACATCCCAAACACAACCATCTAACCGATTTAAAAAAATCAACTAATCAACATGTTTATCAATTATTTTATGAACATAAATATTGAATTTTATTTCTTACGAATCTATAAATTCAAATATTATGACTTCCTCCTTTAAATTTGTTTAACAGATCCAATTGATGTTTAATAATTAAACCGTTAGAAAAATGAACCTAATGCAACCTTTCGTTTAAAAAAATAATCTACTATTAGTAAAATGACCCTAATGCAACCATAAAAAAATTGCATTTGCCATAAAAAATTACATTATCTAATAAAATGATAGTTTAGATCTAATGTAAACTTTACTTAAGGGCTGTTTGGCAACTTCTGAATGATTAAGTGTTGAATCAATAAGAGCTCTGAATCATTAAGTGCTGAACCATTAGGAGGTCTGAACCATTAAGAGCTAGTATATCGTTTAACTATTCAAATGCAAATGTCTGACCAATTTAGATAAGAGATCTTAACCATTCAACATTAGACCTCTTAACCATTCAGCACTAGTATAATGCTTAACCATTCAAACATTTGTTCGCGAAACAAACAGTCTGAACCATTAAATGCTGAACCATTCAGACATCTGAACCATTAAGAGGCTGATTAGGGGGCTACCAAACAGCCCCTTAATGCGGCTTGTAACAAAAGAGTTGCTTTAAGGTAATACAATATTTTATAGTCATAATGCAACCTTTTCAAGATCTAATGCAACATATTACAAGCGTTGCATTAGCATCATTTTGTTGTTTTGATACTTGTAGCCAACCAATAAATAAGATGAGGATCAAATTTTGAGTAAGCCTACAAACAAAATATTCTGACTTCTTTAGAGTCCAATTAATCCAAACAAACTTTCTCCTATGAGCAGCATTATCAATAGTTCTTCCAAGAAACATTAATGATTTCAGTTAGTATATGGGTCCTGCTGAGGACACCGCAGGTGTTTTTAGGAGAAACCGGATCTAACCGTCACGGTTTGGTCTAACCGTCACGGTTTGGTCTAACCGTGACCGTTTGAGAACCTAGAGGTGACGGTTTGCCCTAACCGTGACCCTTTGGTCTAACTCCTTACAAAAGTACTCTGATAAAGATGCATGAATCTGAAACAAAAGGTCACGGTTTACCCTAACCGTGACCTTTTAATGTTTTAAAAACTTTTTTTTCTCTCTTTTAATTGTATTGGATAAAAAAACTTTTCTATTTAAAAATGTTTATCAACAAAACAAAAGTAAAATGTGCTAAAAACTTTTTTACTAATTAATTTATCATTGAAAAAATTATGATGTCTTTTTTTATTCTCAATATTTGATGTTACAGTTTGTCCAGTAGTTATAATAATTTTAAATTGATTTTATCGTTCACTTTTATCAACGGTGAGTGTTATAGATGATGACCCAATGTCTGCTAAGAACTTTGCTTAAATAAAAAAATTCATAAAAAGTATGATTAAAAAATTAAATATTAAAGTTTCCTGTTAACTGCCTAGCTTCCTGTTAACTTCTGATTTAATATAATATGTTTTTTTAAGAGCTTGAACAATGTCCCCATAAAGTAGGAAAACTGAATGATAGAACCGCAAATTTAAATTCAAAACTTGGTTTTCAAAAATCTAAAATGTATTTGATGTTTAATATTCTTATAACACTTTTCTAGTTTCTTACTTCGTTTCCTTATAAGTCGTACCATGTTGGTGCAATGAATAAACTCTTTCAGAAACGTTGTAAGTACTTGTCAATATTTTCAGAACCGGATCGATCGTCGAACCGGATGCCTTACTGGTTTGGTGGTCGGACCGGTTGGACCGGATTTAACTATATTTTAATTATATTTATATATGTAATTAAATATAAGTAATTTATATATGATTTATATATATTTTATAGTTATACATAAAACTTAACTATATTTGTATATCAGACGTACTAATTTATGGTTTAACACCCCGTTTTTACCCATTAAAAAAAAATAAATACCAAAACGGTCCGAACCGGTCCGGTTTCCCGGTCCGACCAGCGGTTCGGGATAAACCGACCGGTTCGACCACTAAAAACCGATTCACACCAGACCGGACCGGACACGACACCGATTCCCGGTCGAACCGGTCGGACTGGCCGGTCCGATCCGGTCTAAAAAACATTGGTACTTGTTTAAAATTTAAATTATTTATGATGAGAGAATACAGACAATACAAAGCAAAAGAAGGTGAAAGAGAAGTAATGTAAAGATACTTTTTGCCTAACTATTTATTCATATTTTAGATCAGATGGGGGATCAAGTGTCAACTTAAACTTGGAGTTTTACCTAAAAAGGTGGTTTGACCATTTAAACTTACCGACCTGGCAAGTGATAAAATATTTATTCGTTTCTCAAAGTATGCACGCAAACTTTCACCAAATACATTACTAATTATAAAACCTACAAACACATAATTTGATTGAACGAATAACCAGGTCATGCGTTAAACGTAAGAAAAATGAACCTGGATAGTCTTTAATAGCATTTGAAATTTTATATAAAAATCGTAACCATTACAAACTCGTGTGTTGATCATATTTCAAACTTTATATAAAGAAAGAAAATGTTTATAAATATTCAAACCGGAATGCTAATAAACATCGCACGTCACAAAAGGAAAAAAAAAAGAAACAATTAAAAATACAAACGTTAATAATAAAAAGCCAAACAATTTGGATTTTATAAAATTATATGAAAAGTATGAGGGGAAAAAAGAAAACGATATTGTAAAAAAGATCAAAATCTTCATTTAGCTTGACGACTGGCTTGTATGTTTGTACGTCGATGACTTGTACTTATGGCGTATGTTTTAATTAAAATTTACATCGAAACAAAAATTAAAATAACACGACGTAACGATATAGTTAAAATATTATTAACATTAAATTTTAAAATTTATAAGAGAAAAAAAATTATAAAAAACAATATGTGAAATAGATATGTTACAATACAAAAATGGAAATATATATATAACCAATATGCTTAACTAATGTGTAATATGAACTTTAAGAGATATATATATATATATATATATATATATATATATATATATATATAGTTTATATTTGTTTTTCTACATGAATATATCATTATTGTTACTTTCATTAAACTAGTTGAGTTCCAGTTCGCTCATTGCGCAAAATTGCTTTCCGTTTTTTGTCAATTTCGTGTTTTGTGTTTGAGCCATTAGCTGATTTCAGAAGCTAGTTATTGCATATGAAACATATACATCTAGGATGCTACATCTAGGACTCGTAATGTTTCTTTACAAAAGATAATATCGATGTTTTGGTTAGCTAGTTATCACATGTTAAACATTTACAAAGTCATAAGACGACACAACACGGGTACACACAACAAACAAATCATCTGGTCCAACGTTGGGTAGAAAAGAAACACCACCATCGGTATATGAACCCCCTCGTACGGACGACCGAAACACTGAATCACGACGTAAAGACTGGCGTCGCGTCTGAAATGCCGCCTCAAAGGATGAGGTGAAAGATTATGCGACACCCAAAAGAACCTCATCCCAGCGCCTTACAATCCTGGGTTTGATTACTAAAGCCATCTTATTTAACATTAATGTTTTTATTATCCCCTAACTAACTATGAAGTTTGACTTAATATGATTTATGGTTTATGTAGAAGACATTGGGTGTTGGCTGTACTTTACATGAAAACAAGTACATGCTATTATCTTGATTCTCTTAAGCCTAGCACAATTAATTCACAGTTGAGGCAAGCTATTGATGCGTAAGTAATACAAATTAGTGATAGGGCAATGCTCTTGTACGTTGCATAAATTGGTTTATAATATATTTTGTTAATATTTGTAGGGCAATGCACTTGTACAATGTACAAATGGGATTTAACAAAAGGGTTAAACTCAACTGGGTTAATGTTAGGGTGAGCATTAAATTCATTACTAAAATAGCAGCTTTAACTTCGTTATTTAGATCAAAGTTAAAATAATCATTTATTATGCTACTATGTAGTGTCCGTATCAGCCAGGAAGACTGAATGTGGGTACTATATGTTGAGGTTTATGAAAGAGATAGTTGATGAATGAGTTGTAGTACTACTCAATGACAATGTAAGTATGACATGATTTTGAGATTTCTCAAGACTATTGGGGTGAATGAATAAAAATGGTAACTTTGACCCAAGTGTGTAAGTTTGGGTTGGTTCGGGGATTAAATATGAACTAAGGAGTAGATTCGGTTAGGCTATATTCATAAGGGTAAAATGGCCAAACGAGTCAAAATGGGTCGACCCCTTTGATCATACTTAACACTAGTTCTTGATTTTATAAATTAGTACATTTATATATGCACAATTTGAATCTCAGTTTGTTTTTATATGAATTTGATGCATGTGTTTAGTAACATTTGAATCTCCAATTGTAGATGACTTTATGTAACATCCGTAATTTTTCAAGTTAAAACCCAAAACCCAAACTTAATTTTGAGTTTCCATTATTAAATTATTTTAATAGTTTTAATGGATTAAGTGCAACTTACATTGTGAATTATCTATTTACTAAGTATTTAAAACAACTTGTAATAATTTATAGGGTTACAAATTATTTTTTTTGTATGTTATAAAGTGTTATTAATTATTTTTTTACAATAAATAATTAAATGAAAAAGTTTACTTAAAATTTATTTAGTTATAAAATGACTTTTAATAAACTTATAAAGTTTAATTAGTAGATATGGATTTTTAATATTAAAAAATAAATAACTAAATTATAAAGTATACAAGTTTTATGAAAATTTAAAAAAATTAATAAATGATTAATTTGATTTATTATTTAAATTAGCTTTTATAAGTCAAGGGTTTAAATGGTTATTTTTAAAACTTAATATAAAAACTTCATGCATAAAATAATAAAAGATGGATACTTCAGGGACCATATATGTAAATTCATTTAAAACCCAAACCACCCCCACCTTCTACCCGTCGGCCCTCCTCTTGTCTCTGGCCACCCTTGGCCGACGTCCGGTCGAGCTCCGGCGAGACCAATAAGACCGAATTCGTTGGAATCAAGTAAATCGAACCGTTTCACTTTGTTTGTTCACCATGTTCGAACCTTTAGACATCGTTAATCTGAATTAAACACTATTATGTCGTTCATAATCTCAAAACCGAAACTAATGCTCGAAATCAAATCGGTTACAACACGATTCTTGATCAATTGTTTAAATTACCCAATCTGAAACGCATCCTCTCGCATATCGAATTCAATGGTACACATAATTGCCACTAAAACAGAGTAATCGGTATCAATAATCGAAATAAAACTCTCACACCCAACCGTAACTCATTCGAGATGAAACGACATCAATTGACCCTAAATAACATAGGGATTTTGTTTTGGTTGATTCCCTAAAGCTTTCTGAATCATCAATCGCACAAACAAAACACTCAATCAACCCAATCGATCATCATTTTCATTCGCGACCTGCAACTTAATCGTTATCCATGTTCGGAGCTCTATTAACCCGAATTGACAGAGGGCATTTGATTAACTTCGACCTTAAAAGCTTTCTGCAAGGTTAATTTGATTAACATCAACATTTGTGTATCAAATCGACTTCAACATTGTCGCGGCTGCACTCGTGCTCATCTCCATCGATTCGTATCAAATCACGTAAGTTGTGCATATCAACATACTCGAAATTATATGGGGAATCAAAGCCCCATGTTTATTTCAGTAAATGATATCGAATCAAACCTCAATTTGATCAATGTTGATTCTAGGGTTTATGTGAAATTGGGGGAAATCGAAATTGATATTTTTAAAAAATTTAAAGGAGCACCTTATCAGATCTGGGCTTCTAGCCCAACCGGTTATCATGTCACCCTTGAATGCAAGAGGGCCCGGTTTCGAACCGGGCCTCTGCCATTTTTGTTTTTAATTAGTTTTTTTGTATAATTTATAATTCAGAAAATTAATATTATATTAAAAAATTACAATAAAAATTATTTTGTTAATTAAAATATTTCAGAAAATATCAAGTTAATTTTTAAAGGTTTAAACACTTATAATTCTTAGATTTAATTAATGTTTTTTTTAGAATACAAAGTTATAAAAAATATTACTAAGTCATTTATGTTATAAATATATTATGGTTCAATGATTATTTAAATAATTAATTATGCAAATGATTATTTAGATGATTATTTAAATAATTAATTATTCAATGATTTATTTAACCATGTTAAATCATAAATAGTTAATAAATTTACTCGTTAACTTTTGTTTACTTTATTCTTATTTTTTTAGGGTTTTGTATTATAAAACCTTTATGGTAAATCATTTTAAAAGCCTAAAACGTTATAAATTATTTTAAATAATTTTAACGTCATTTAAATAAGTATTTAATTAATTCTCGTTAACAAGCTTTAAATAATTAATTTTTAAATTAATTAGTTCTTTTCATATATTATACTTAAATTTTATTAAATCAATAACTTAAATTGTTGAGACGTTTTTTTAACTATTCTTAAACTTAATTGAATTATTTTATCTTTATTAAACCAAAAACGATTCATTATTTTTCTTAATTAATTAAACCCCCAAATTTCCAATTGAAACCCTAGTTCACGTTTATTCGCTAATCTTACTTTAAACTTAATCTTGGAATATATACACGTTAGGTATCTTGGAAAAAGGAATCGTTTGAGCATCGTTAATTTCTTACTATCATCTTATTTATTTCATGTGAGTTTCCTTGCCCCCTTTTTACTTTATTTCACACTATTTTGGGGTGAAACATGATACTTATACATCATACACTTATAAACGTTTGAAACTTGTAAAGCACTTGCAATTCACCTTTATATTTTGTCATGGTTATTTGTGTGTTGTAAGTGATTATAAGAGATACATAGTTTGTTTACAATCATTAACTATTGCTAGCCTGGCGACGTCTTAGATCTTTGGGCCTGACAAGCCTATTTGGTGCTAAAGTCGATGTATTGCCGACTCCTGATGACGTATGCTTGTTCATCATGGGAACCAAATACACTTAGCCAATCTTATATACTTGTAATCAAGTCGAGGTTTGGTTGTAACGATATGTGTTCTATAACCTTACTAACATATAACCTATGACATGAATTGCTACTTGTAACCTTGTTATATTATGTATGAAACCTTGGAAACTCACCAACTATTTTTAGTTGACCTTTTATTTTCATCATGTTTCAGGTTTACTTCTTGAAGATCTTCTTGTGCTCATATAGGACTTGGACCTAGTTTAAAGTGAAAGACTTATGTTTTTGGTTGTATTTTGATTATTATGTTATTATTTTATTTGTCTTGTAATGTTTATTGAATAATGATATTTAATAATATTTCAACTTAATTAGTTCCATGTGCTATGAGCAATCGTCTCCCATTCGTCCGCCCCGATGATTCCGCCGTCGGTCGGGGTGTGACACTTTATTTTTTCTATTTTCAGGTTGGGGGAAGAAAAGATGAATACAGTGATGTTGATATTGATGAAATCCGGGAAGAATGGTCATCTTTTGTTGCAAACTTTCTTTTTCGCTGACATTTTGTATTCAATTTAGAATTGAATGTTTTAAACTAGTATATGTTACTTGTTTTGTTATAAGATATTGTATGGAACATTGTTGGTTGCAATATATGTAGTTTATTTTGTATTATGTTATAAAACAACAATGATAGACACTCGAATAGGTAAGAGCACGTTTAAAATCATTAGAGGTGCAAATTTTAAAATAATGACATGCATTTATGACACACAAATGCATGTCATTTTTTTATGACAGATAATTCCTTGACATGCAATGCTTGTCATAAATGTATGCAAGAATGTGTGTCATAAATAGATGACACACAAATGCGTGTCATCTTCATTTATGTTAGGGGCTTCCTTGACACGCTTTTGCGTGGCATCTATAGCCTTGAAGGTATATTTTCTAGTAGTGATAGTACCCCCAAACCCTATCTATATCCTTCCGTCCCCTCTGGTAACCATCCTACATCTTTACGACCATATTCGTTTTTCTAGCCATCCCTAGCCTGAAACCAAATATCCCCCATCATATTCATCATCCTCACTTGAATCGTAGCATGAAAGTATTCATGTGACCATCCTTCGGTTAATTAGTAGAAGAAATCTTTATAACAGTCTTTGGTAAACGCAAAAGTACTATCAAAGTTTGATTAGTTTAATGACCACCCCTCTCCTGTTGCTACCATTGACATGGCCTTAAATCACCACAACATCAACCTCACCCTCTCCTAAAACACCACCAAGGTCCAAAGGAAAATTGTGTTTCTTGGTCTCCACCTATTCAAACAAGACCTATTCAAAACCTTTAAGCAATTGCTTTTGTAATTAAATAGACTTGTTCTTCCATCTAGTCCTCATTTAATTTGCAAAAGTATTGTGAATGTTGAGATGATTGGTTCGATGCGACTTTCGTTTAGGTTGTTTTTCGGTTTGACATTTGTTTCTTTGTAGGTTCCATTTGATGTAAAACTTTATAAATTGAGATAATTGTATAACTCCCTCTCTAAACTTATAAAATTATATATTTCCTAAATCATGCTTTAAAAACATTGTACTTATACATTAACAACTTTTATTTTGAGAAAATATACAAATTTTTAGTTAGAGAGAATGAAATATGCAATATATTTTGGCAGTTGCATATCTCACCATCTAAATTTGTACAATTGCAATATAGCTGTTGAATTGCTAAATCTATTGGGTTCCAACACATGCAGAAGAAAGAAAGAAAGTTTTTAGTGTAAAAATGTAAGAAGTTACGTTTATTTACAATGTTAAAATAAATTTTAAAACCAATGTCACTATATAACAACAACATAGCTATTGAACGGCTAAACCCATCGAATTCCAGGGCATGTTTAAGAGCTCAACTGTACCAGTGGGCCCGAGTTGACTTACCCGTTTTACCTACTAACGATGAGCAGGGCTAGCAATTTTCAATCTGTTTATGACATGATTAAACCTGTTATTTTTGAAAACTAAATAAAATCAAGAGGTTAGATTTCATTATTCACATATTTGGTTTGTAAAAACATATAAAAATTTATAAGTTTAATATATAGACAGTTAAACAAGTCTTTTTGCATGTTTGATACGTGAGTTATGTGCGTCATCTTTAATTTGTTAAATACAATAAGACTTATTTTACCAGCCCTACATGTGAGTACTACAAGCGCCCTTAATTGAATAAGCATGCGAGAGTAAAGATAGGCTAAGTGTCACTTAGACTCGTTCTTAATACCCTTCTTACATTATTAATTATGGCATAAGATAGTTAGCACTCTGCACTAAATGGTTATAGAATACAACCTTAAAACATGACACGTTAAAAATTTCATTTAGATTAATAAGAGTTAAAAATGCTTTTTTGGTCCATGGTTTTATGTCGTTTTTGTCATTTCAGTACGTGTGTTTTGTTTTGCGGTTTCAATACCTGTGTTTCAAAAAATTGCCGAAACAACCATTCCACCCAAATCCCTAGATAACGTCAGTTACCATCGGGGGTAAGACTGTCATTTCCTATATTAATTTGCTATTTTCATCCCTGATTTTATATCATATTTATCATTTTTGTACTCGTGATCAATCACATTCACGTTCATTATTTCTTCTTATTCAACATGATCCATCCAACTCTACAAAGAATTACAATTTTTCCATTCAGATTATTCATATGGTATACTCTTATACCATTCGATACCACACACATATATACACGATATCGATTTGTTTTATGATTCATCAGAGACCAGAATCTTTTTTTAGCTTTAAAGATTAAATACACTTATAATGTTAGATATGTTTTTGTAAATAAACCTTTTTTTATTTTATAATATATTCTGGTGCAAATAAAGTTTTTATTTTTAAATTTTAATATGCATTTTATCCACAATATCATGTGGGTGTGAACTGGCAAGTTAATAACAAAATCTAACTTTATTCATAGTCCCAAACCAATCTTTTTATGTCACCTCCTCCTTCTATACTACTTTAGATAACTTTAATAATCATATCTAGGGAATCGTCTTAGTCTTTCGCCATTAGCAACTTCCTACCCTTGATAAGTGTTTTGATAATTATTAATGAAAATGAAAAGCGAACCAACAAAGGAACAAATCGGGAAAAAAAAGAAAAGAAAAAGAAGCCACATACGTGGACGCATGACAAAACCACGTAAGAACAAAAACATAACATACCAGTGCATAAAGACGTATGAAACCAATCTTGAAAACGAGTTAGACAATAGAGAGATTGAAAACCTAACAAACAAACTAGACAAATAACTTGTTAGAAAGCCTAATTATAAATTATACAACCATTAACAAAACCATATTGGTTGAACCGGTCGGATCGAATTTAAAAACCGGATGATGTTATAAGTATATATATGTATATTAGATATATAGTTATATATATAATTCAATATAAATATTTTATATGTGTAGTTTATAGTTATATATAAAAATCAACAATAATATTGTGTCCAACACTCTAATTAATAGTTCGAACAACCCGTTTAACTCATTAAAATCCAAAAGAAATAAAATTTAAAAATTTAAAAATCCGGTTCAACCGGGTTCCCGGTCGGACCACCGAATCGGTTTGAACCGACCGGTTCCTTGAAAACAAAATGATTTAGGGTGGATCATACCGATCAGACCTCTAGATCCTGGTCTAATCAGGTCAACCGGCCTGTGCGATCCATGTATGAAAAGAGTGGACAAGATCTTCAAAACCGTAATCTAGTCTGAAATAAAGGGGAAAGTAGTAAAGAAAAAGGATAGGAATATGGACGGTGGCGTGTGAAAATAAAAATAAATATAAAAAAGGCAAGGAAAGAAAACGCTGCGGAGGTCAGTGATTTTTGCTAACCCCGATATCCACCCCCTGACAACCCTCCCCCTCTCCTTCTGCAATAATATTTTTTATTTATTATTTCAATAAGATAAAACGATACCCTATATTAATATTCAATTCATCTATTTATTGCTCCTTCTCTTCAAAAAAGGAAAGAAAAGAGTCATTCAGTCCACATTGATACTTTAAAAATGTCTAACGTTGCCTTTGTTATCATTTTCTTTTATATATTAACTGACTATTTATTCTTAATATGTATTTAGTCGGTTGGCTAATCATGACCTTATGGTTTAGTAGTAGTATCATACAAGACTGATATGAGTTTAATTCTTTATAAATGTAAGATCAATGACGATTACGTGTAAAAATTATTGCTCAAAAATAAATTTCAATCGACAAATTGTTATCTTTTGATTTAAGTTTGGTTTGCCGATTGTTATCTTTTGAGTAAAGTTTGGTTTTTGTATGTAACTAGTATTAAGAATCGTGTTGCAAGTGGCTTAAACCCTATCAAGTAGCACTAATAACACAACACCGACGCTGGCCACCAACACCTAAAAACTCATATTAAAAAAGAAATAAAAAACGAAAAAAACTGAATGAAAAGTAGACGTAAAAATGCTGAACAATGTAGGGGAATGTAAAACATATAAAACAGTAAGTAAGCGATCTACGACCAGCGTGTTACGACAGAGCCATTAAGTGGAAAAAATAAGCGTAAAAACTTTGAAATACACACATACGCTGCAACATGTTACTCGTAAAAATTATCCCGAAATGTAAAAATAAAAATATTAAAAATTATATGAAAAATATAGGAGACCAAAGTTGAAAGTAAAAAAATGTTAGGGCTATATTTGTTAAAAATGTAAAAAATATTGAATTAAAAAAAATATAAAAAAAAACAAAAGACGGTTACAAACCACTAAAGCGCATGGTTCCCCCATGATATATACCAAAGGTAATAATTAGCGCGCGCCCCAGGTTTTTTATTTATAAAAAAATTATTTATTTACAAATTGCAGTTTCAGAAAGATCTTTTTTTTAATTTAATAAAAATATGTTTTGAATATGAAAAGAATTAAATTATCATTTGTAGTTAATGTGATATTTATTAGTAGATAGAAGCGAAAAAATAAAATTTAGAAGCTTTAAAATTTTAACAAGTAGCGTAAAAAAATTTCTTTTATTAGTATAGATATTCTTTAAAAATTTAACCGTTTTCTCCCATTTAACGTACAACTTCTAACTTTTAATTAATTTTTTTGAAATGACCCAAAGACTCTCAATGATTAAAATGATCACTATAACATAACGTTATTCTTATTATTATAGTATATAAGATATAAATTAATATATCAATGTTTGTATGCTATAAAAAGATATTTTATTTTCTTATTTAAAGTATTTTTATATTTTGCTTTAATTGTTAATCGGCAAGAAAGGCAGAATCAAAGAAAGTGGATAAACATGCTAAAGCTTGCGCAGAGAACCAGCACGCTTTTGTTCCCTTTGCCTTTGATACATTTGGCCCCCTAGCGCCAGAAGCTATCAACTTTTTGACCAGGGTCCAACGGGTCATAGACAACCATTGCTCAACCCCGGGGAGGCAAGGATTTGTTTTTGGAAGGTTAGGATTTGCTATTCAGAAAGGGGTGGCGGCGCAGCTTGTTGCTCGTCTACCTTCTATTTTGATGTAACTTGACAAAACATTATTAATGGAAGTTTACTTATTTTGGTGAAAAAAAAAAATTGTTAATTACTTTATGTTACACGTTTAAATTTACAAATAGAAACGTGTGTCCAGACCGTTCGTTTCTCTAATTGTTTTTTTTTTCTAAAACCTTTGCATTTTAATCACTTTTTTAACGTTTTTTAAACCATTTTAAAATCCTTCATTTCTTTAATCCGTTTGGTTTTTAAACATTCTTTTTAAAATTTTCAAGTGTTTAAATTTCGTTTATTAAATACCATTATTTTTATAACATATTTCGATTTTAACCGTTTGTTTTTATAAATGAGGTTGTTTTTAAAAACTGTTTGTGTTTAAAAGTCTTTTTCGAAAATCAATTTCTAAAGAGATCTTAAAATGGGTAGAATAACAACTAAAACATGGACTATACGCCTGTTCTCCAAACGTCCCTTTAAAAATTAGTCGGGTGTAAACCTTTTCAAAATCATCCTTATTTATTCTGCCCGTTTTAAGACCCTTTTGAAAAATAAACGTTTTTAAATTACGTTTAATAAACAAACGGTATTGAAAAGTTAAGTTAGAAAAACCAAACGATTTCAAGAAAAAGACGTATATAAATGAACGGTTTAAAAAAAAAGTTTTGATAACAAAGGATATCTTTTATCAGAGTTTGGAAAAACAAACGGATTTAAAAGAGAAGTAAAAAAACGGTGTTAAAAATACGTTTAGAGAAAAAAATAACAGTTTTAAAAAATTCATTCACAAAAATGAACACTATTAAAGAAATATATTTGTTTATGTATTAACATGTACTTCGTTAAATAATAAATATTACAAGATGTTGAATACAGCAGCAACAACATCAAAAACCAAAAGAAAATAAGAAAAAAGTTAAAAAATATGTTGTTGTATCATGTAGGAAAACAAATAAATGGACCTAAGCTATTTTGTTAAAATGGTGGTGAATGATCAAATTAAGTTGTGATCAAGTGAATTCGCAAACAATTTTGTGGTTAGGTAGGTTCGGTTATATATGGTATTGGGTGTGGGGTCGATTGACTCATCATGTAAAGAACTAGATATGCAGCATATGCGCGCATAAAACAGTTCGTTGTGATAATTTGGGTATGATTTAAGTGGACAAATTTACTCACAATCACAATTAATGTATTCTTTGGTGTCTGTTTAAAGCAAAGCATGATATGATTAAACTATCAGTTGTGATTCCATTGCGAATATTTTTCTTTTAAGTTGTGGAATGTGATGTTTGGGTGATATTCATATGTTAATTGCATGTAATTTAATTTTTAATTTTAATCATGCATGGAATAAATTTATTTTAATAGTATTTAATGTTTACATGGTAATATAAAAGAATATACAAGAACCAAGCATAACATGTGCACAAAGAAGATAAGTTAGAGACTGAGTCAGTGTAGCTTAACCCAGCCGCTGAAGAGCATACATCTTGACGTAAATTTGATGTAAAACAGAAGTTGTTAGTGCGGAATCAAAATTACGAAAAACTAGGCAATGATAATCTCTATAAATAGAATAACGTTATGCTATGATAATTTAGAAGAGTATGATTAATTTTAGACATAAGAAGACATTTGTATATTGTTAACATCAAATAATGATATTAATAAAGTTTTTAAACACATACATAATTATTTTTCTACAGTAGTAGTAGAAGTTTTTTATTATTATATAACAACTTATAATTTACTTTTATTGACTACCTGTATCATCATATTACACAATTTCAATCATCAACTTATAAATAGACGGTAGATGTTTTACAAATAAGATTTCTCATTAAATAAAGTTATTGTGTTATTACGGAACATACTCAGGTTAAATCTTTAAGATTAATTGGTGCTAATCAGGTACCTTATTAGTCATTTTTTTATATTGACTTGGTGTAAAATGGTACCGTTCAAAGTTATATTCACGTAGGGCTGTCAATTGCATACCTGTTTATAACACGATTAAACTTGTCTAGTAAAAAAATATTTTTTAATTTTTTATATTTTTAAAAATAATTAAATTTAAGAGGTTAGACTTTATTATTTCATATTCTTAGTTCATTAAAACATATTATAGACATAATATAAGGTAGTTAAACAAGTCTTTTACATGTTTGATATGTGAGATACGCGCGTTATTTCTAACATGTTAAACACGATAAATTTGTTTTGTCAGCCCTAAATAATTCACGTGGAGAGCTAAAATGGATCGTATCCCCGTATAGGATGCTTTTACTTGAATAAATATTGTGATTGATCCTAAAACATGCCATTGTGTTGTCAAGATGTTGAGTCGACATAACACGTAATTACTTCATGCTATTTTGCCATAGTAATATGACAAATGGTCTCTTAATGGTGCAATATTGCCCCCATATTTGCATTTACCGTTTGCGATCTATTGGAGCTTCACAGTTTAAAAATCCACGCAATTGGAAAGGCCAAAAAAGGAATTGTTCATCCAATTATTCTTACGTCATGTTAGTAGCTCAAGAGAGTGTGATGAAGTCACATTTCATAAAACAAGCTATTGGTTGGAAGGTAATAAAAAATTTAGTAAATTTTTATCTTTATCTTTATATATAATAAATGAAAATGGTTCAATCATATGACACAATTTTAAGTATTGTGTTGCCACATGGCATACGATTGATACATGTTATTTTATTAGCAATTTGATTATAAAAGGAAACTTGAGGAACCTATTCTAATATTATTAACGTCTAATTAAATAGGATTCTAAAATTAGATTTTAAAGCTTAATTATTGAAATAGAAATTTAGAAACTTCAAATTCTAATTTTAATATGCAATTTAATCTAAGAGGTTCTTTGACAACTTCTGAATGATTAAGTGCTGAACTAATAAGAGGTTTAAACCATTAAATGTTTAACCATTAAGAGATTTGAACTATTAAATGCTTAACCATTAAGAGATCTGAACTATTAAAAGCTAGTATATCGTTTAACTATCAAATGCAAATGTCTGATCAATTCAGATAAGATGTCTTAACCATTTAGCATTAGACCTTTTAATCATTTAGCACTAGTATAATGCTTAACCATTCAGAGGCAAATGTTTGAACCATTCAGATATTTTCTCGCGAACCAAACAGTCTGAACCATTAAGTGCTGAACCATTCAGACAACCGAACCATTAAGAGGCTGCCAAACAACCCCTAAGATTTTCTCTAAAAATAATTAACTAAATTAGTTAAAATTGAAAATTTAGAACTAAGAATTTGAATATTAAAACGGAGTATATAGTTCACAATTTTTAATTTCCAACAATAACAATCAATCTAAGATTTTGAGTTATAATTTGAGATTTTAAAAATGTTTCATATTTTAACAATATCATATAATATTTGTCAGCATTAAATAGCATTATATAATTATTTTTATTATATATATACGACAACTTTTTTTTGGTTATTACTATCAAAGACATTTGATGATTTTACGAAATGATTTCACCTATGATCAAATAGTACAAGTATTTAGCATGAAAAACTCATCTTACTTCCCAATTATACACACATTTATTATCTTTAACTCATTTTCTTACGTATTTATTTAGAATATTAGGTACACTTGGATTTAAGAAATAAGTTTTTAATGATAAACGTTAATGCTGACATTTTTTTGCCCCGAAGCATAACCTTCACTTAGTTCATTTTTTATTTAGGTATAATGGTTTATACGTTATTGATAAACTATCAAATATTTTGCTTAACAGGATATCATCAATATCAGATGTAACTTTTTTGAAAAGATCTTGACATATTACGTCGTGATTATATAATCAAGGTTTGTGTGATTCGTTTATGGAGACAACCAATGTGAAAAAAATTGGTAGAATCTTACTCTATTGAGTTTATTGTTGTTGAGGAGGAGATATTGTTTAACTAATCAAATTGTTACCTTATTATTTTAAAATTTATATTATAAAACATATTCTTTTATATATTCTTAATTTTTATATTTATATTACAGACGGACATTTTAAAAAGATGGTTTTTTTTAATTTTAAGAAATTATAAACTGAATCTGGTTAAATATTTATATACAAAAAAGATTTTAGAGTTTTATAAATATCAATATTATTTTTCTATGTATTTAATTCTTTTATGTGATTAACATGTATATCCATTCATTTAATCCATCTTCACATATGTATATATTAAAATTTTATTAGTAATAATTATAATTTATATTTATATTTACTTTAATTCTTTTAACACGTGTAACACACAAGTGTTTAGGCTAGTGTATATATATTACAACTTACTGTATTGTATTTGGTGGCTGCGGCAAATTTAGTTTATTGAAATTTGATTTCGCTGATAAAGAAAACTAAAGTCATTTATAACTTTAATAATGTAATATATGCTGCTAAAGAAAAAAAAAAGCATTTTATCCGGGAAAAGATTTGCTAAAATGTCACAGTATAGAATCATAAAGAGAAGAGTCACGTGCGTTTCTGCAGAGCTGCGCTCTACCTCCTCCTCTATGTTACAACTGAAGCTATTATGTCCCCTCAGCCTAACACTTCAATGAGTTTAACCTTTTTGTCCATAAACAATATTAATTATAATATGTTACTTGTAATTAGTCTCTATCTAGTTCTCAGGGGCGTCTCAACGTTTTTAAAGGCCTAAAGCAAAGATGAAATCGGAGGCTTTTTAAAACTTTATCTTTAAAAACTCTCATGTTTTGAAGCACAAGCACTAATTGATTCATGATTTCTAAATCAGTTAATTCAAAACAAATCCTAATTGATTCAATCATTTTAAATTCTAATAAACTATAACAAGTAAAATGCTAAAACAAATAAACAATTAGCAATGTTCAAATCAAATAAAAAGAAGCATATACAAAACTAAAACAAATTTAGAACAATTATCAATTAACAACTTGTCCCTAGGACAAAGAATTAAAGAAAAACAATTAGCAATACATTAAGCAATTTATCTTATTTAGGGAGAGAATCAATCAATCAGAGAACTCGTTTAGCGTAGTACCTAATCGTGATTCCGTTACTACACTAGATGTCAAGATGAAATCAAAGTTTAAAGGCTTCTTAATTGCAACAAAATCAAAGAAGCAAATCGTGACTCCACCGGATGAAATTAGAGAAGCAAATGAACGTTGGGGGGGGGGGGGGTCTTATTCGTGATTCCAGTGAAGAAATTAAAGTTTTGAGTGACTCGGTTCGTTTGGGGCAAGCAAAATCATAAGCGAATCATGGGTGCGCGATTGTTCATCTTAACCATTTGGCTTTGTTTGTCTCTTCCTTTCAACTCCCCCCACTCCAACCCCCCAATCAGGAATTCACCAATAGCTAGTGATGAAGATCTACGACCTGCTGACCTAGTTTTCCTTCTTTCTTTCATTCATTTTGTTTTTTTTATTTAGTTTATTTTGGGCTTAGATCGAGAATGAGCTATACAATAAGATTTATTTTTTTGTGGCCTATTAGAATGAGTGGGCCTAAAGTTCTAGTTTATTTTTTTAAACTGTTGAGACGCCCCTGCTAGTTCTGCGACTGAGTGGCGGATTTACTACAAAAATGTTACTCGAAACCCTTTACTCGCATCGAAGCCGAAGAACAGTAATATGCTATATAGTTTAAACAAGATATAATATGTTAGAGGTTTTTTAAACCAAACATTATAAAATATTTAAAAATATAGTTGAGTATTTGATATTTTAAATCGACTTTTGAGTTGAATTCAAGATTGGTTTCGGGCAAAGGGCATCTTGACGAGTAATTTGGCCGCATAAGATCATAAACATGTATTTTCGATACCAACAAACCCATTGGGTAATGAGTGATTGTTACCGAACAAGTATGAGGCACAATTTTATAATCTTATATGAAAGTGAAATTACTAATAACCGGTCCAGTCATTCATTTGAGTTTTTGTTTGCTGAAAATAGACAGTGTATCTAGAAGAAATATAAAATTGACAGTTGAGTTTGGCAATTGATCAGTTTAAGCAACAATTTAAATTCAAGGATTGTACATATTTCTTATTCTTAGAATAATAAATTATATATTTCCCAAAGCATATAATTAATTATATATTTTCCCTTCTTAATACATATACATTACATTTTTATTCACTTTATTAAAATCAACTAATCAAATGACTACTTTACTTTGTTTTTACTAAGAGATTTTTACCCATTGATGTTCTGATATTATAATTATTTAAAACTTTGACAATTGTGTTTTATGTTTGGATGTATAACTTTGACTATCAGTACTTGTTGTTGTGAAATAAAATTTTATTCTTTTTTCTTTGAAATTCTAATTTTTTTATTGTTATATATGTATAAAAGACTCGAACTTGAGTAATTATGTAATTGATGTTCTTAGAAAGAAAATATGTAAAATAACTTAGTAAATATATGGATAGAATAATCATTTAATAATTACAGTCACTCCTAACTTTAAAATTATTTTCTTTCAATGATCCCTTACTAATTGAGGGTTAACTCTCATTAGTCTTTTTGATGAAATGAGGCCAACTTTGAACCATTTTTCAACTCTAGCATCGTCTAGTCTTAATTAGGTCCGTTTTCCATTGTTTAGCCTCCATCATCACCTAAAATTTACCTCTAACGAGTTCGAAGGTTCAAATCAGGATGGGGAGATTAACGGGTTTTTGGGTGCGAAAGTTTCAAATTTGCGCAACTTATGATAGATTTCAAATTTCTGTTTAGTGTTTTGGCCATAAAAACAGTCCACGTCATCAAAAAACTAACGGGGATAACTCTCAGTTAGTAAGCAATCGCTAGAGGAAAATAAACTCAAAGTTGAAAGTATCTATAAAAATTTACTGAGTTGGGATTAATCCCAGAAAATAAATAAAACTTGAGATTATTAAAATCCAATAACCCAAAATAAAAGAGAATTTCATATCCAAGATAATTTTATATTTATATAGATTAGTTTTTAGAAAAATTACCATAATGGTCATTTGACCATTAAAATTTACCAAAATAAACTTTGACTTTTAAAATTATCAAAATATTTTTTTATTTGCCAAGGCGAGATATACACCACAGATCTCGCCTAAAATTTTTTAAATCAGTTTTTAATTAAAAAATGTTTACGACTGCCTATTAATGATTAATAATTTTATAAAAAATAAAGAGTAAATTACACTGATGGTCCCTGTGGTTTTCTATGAATTTTGGATTTGGTCACTGAAACGTTTTTCTTATGGATTTGGTCCCTAAATGCAAAGTTTGTTTACACATTTGGTGCCGGAATTTAACTCTAGTTAATATATTACCGTTAAAAGGGTTAGATGAGGTGTAACTAATGACTTTTTGGCATTTTGCAACTGCCCCTTTCCTTTTTAATAGAGCAGCCCTCTCACCTTCATTTTAAAGCCCTAGAAATCCCAACATCAAAGAAAAGGAACCCGGGTCGACAACATCAAAGCTTCGATCGGAGATTCAAAGATGGTGATTTGTTCATGCGGCTACCCAACATCGATTGTTTCATCTTGGACGACAACAAACCCGGGTCGACGCTTCTATTGTTGTGCTAAAAGGGGGAAAAATTGTGGTTTTGTTGGATGGGTTGACCCACCAATGTGTGCAAGAGCTGCACAAATCATCCCCGGATTGTTGAGGTCCATCGAGAGTTACAAGGAAAAGGCAAGCTCAAGTGAAATTGATAAGAGAAGATTGAAGTATATGCTAGGAATTAGTTGGTTTTTTTCATTTTTTTTATTTTTTTAAGTGAAAAACAGTGCAATCATGAAATCAGTAGTTTATCTGTAGTTTATGTAACTGGGATTTTGGTATGTTTAATGATTATCAAAAGTTTGGTGTTTTGCATTTTGGTATGTAACTGGCATTTTGGTATGTTTAATGGTTATCAAAAGTTTGGTGTTTTGCGTTTAATTTGTTTCATACCAAGATCAACTGAAATTATCCTTACTGCAATGTTTGATACATTGTTGTTGTTGCTGCCACAATATCAGCTTCTGCAGAAGATATGAGCCACAATATGTTTCCTCTAATACCCAAACAACTCATGTCTTATGCCTTCGGAAATTAGAGTCCATAGTTAAAAGTTCCTTTGATGTAGCAAATAGTCTTTTGGATCAGATTGGTATGTTTAAATGGTATGCGTTGGTATGGTAAATTGGTATGTTCAAAAGGTCCATAAAATGGGTAAATATGATGCAGAAGATATGGTTTGTTACATTTAGAGCAAGTGACCGACTTTTCTTGCTTGGTAATCTTACCATTACGTTTAATTTCATCAATTGTTTTGTTCCTTTTCTTTTTTGGTCTTCCAATTGGAGTGTGATGCTTAGGTGGAGTTAAAATTGTTGGACAAGAAGATTTAGGCCATAGTTGTCTGCCATTGATTGGATCAACTTTCTTCATATACACCTTTTTCCATGTATCTAACCAATACAGTGGATCAACCCAAGATTCTGGAATCCCAACTGATATTCCATTAGCAGCCATGTTGTACATACATGCCACTGCATGTTTACATGGGATTCCTGTTAATTCCCATTTTCTACATGAACATATTTTTTGTTGCACATCAACAACATATTGTTCTTCCCAAACACTAACTTGATACTTGTGTAGACCATTTCAAGACACTTTACATTTTGAAGCCTCTGATTTGATTTGATTGAAAAGTTTAGTGGTTGTAGGTGAAAGAGGTCATTCACTCTTATCAATAACCTTATGTACATTCATAATCTTCCTCATAACATACTCCCTTATGTACTCCAAACAAGTTAAAATTGGTTTGTCTCTTCCTTGTAGAAGTTGCTTGTTAAATACCTCACACATGTTGTTCAACAAAACATCATTTTTGCATCTACCTGTTTTCATAGTATATAACAAATTTTTTTACATTAGGCCAAAAGTATATTAGAAAATTAAAAGAAAAGAAGCATAACTAACCATTAAAATGAGACCTAGACCAGTGTCTTGGAGGGATCTTAATTAGCCAATCATATGCACCTTGACTAATCTTCCTTAACTCCTCCATAACTCTTTGAAACTGTGGGATAGTTGTTGCTGTTGCAGCTCTCCACAAGAAATCTTTATACGATTCCCCCTTCCAACTTTGTTTCATGTTTTCGTGGATATGTCTTAAACAAAATCTGTGCTCAGCACACGGAAATATCTTTCCCAAAGCAGGTATTATGCCCTAGTTTTAAAGAAGAAGAATACTTAGGTTCTAATCAGGTTATAAATGTATTATATAAGAAAAAAAATACAAACCTTTTGTCTATCACTTATAAAAGTAAAGTTTGAATTTAAAGTCAACATCAGACCTTCACCCAAACATTCCAAGAACCATGTCCATGAAGAAGTGTTTTCAGCTTCAACAATCGCATATGCAACTAGATATATGCCATTGTTAGCATCAATATCCACAGCTATTAATAACTGACCAGTCCATGGTCCCTTCATGAAAGACCCATCCAACCCTAATATTGGTCTCATACCTGATTCAAAACCTTTTTTCAAAGGACCTAGGCAGATGTAAATCCTTTTAAACATCCTTGTATCACTAGCCGGATCACAATATGGTTCCACCTTAATCTTGACCGTGGTGTCTACGTTGGTTCTCTGTAACTCCAAACAATATTCCTTTAATAGTGCATACTGCTTTGTGTAATCTCCCTGGATCTTTATAGTTGCCATAACCTTTGCCCTAAATATTTTCATCTCACAGACATGAACCTCATAATTGCGTTGCAGTTGTTCTTGAAGTGCTTTCACTAGAATATCAGGGTTGGGTTGTATTGTTTCTTGTACTTCTTTAGAGAGGTAAGTAGCCGTGCATTGCTTTACTGACCTTGTTTGTAGACAATGATGAACATTCACATAAGTTTTCAATGTCCAAGTTTCATCTTTATTTCCTTTGGAAAGATACAAGACCCATGGACAAGTGGGTTAGGTTTGATCTTTTGACTTTATCGCACCATCCAACACCCTTTTTGACCCATCTACCTCATCGTTCTTTGTCCCACACCCACCACTATTTTTGTCATTCTCAAAAGTAGGTATGTTTCCTTTACAAATAACCCTAAACCTTATCTTGTCATTCCTTATAATTTGCAGCTGCCTTCTAGTCTCTATTGCATGAGTTGAAATCATATCCTTCACAATTTCTTTGTTTGGAAAAACTTGCCCAACATAAAAATTAGTCCTCCTTAAATTGCCACCCATTTGTGCTTGTTTTACTTTTCTAAGCTTTTTCAATGCTCTTGTTTGTTCATCATTTTCTGAATCTTATCCACTTTCAAAATCATCAGGATCAATATAAGTATCATCATCATTACCAGATTCATAGTCATCTTCTTGTTCTTGATTGTTTTCGACCCATTCTTCATCTATATCAATGTTGAACATATAATTTTCCATGTCTACTTCAATGTCTTCAACTAAATTATCTTCATCAACCATAAAATCACTGTCATCATTATTCTCATACTCATCTTCAAATTGTTTCCCAAAAAAAGGGTCAAAATCATCAACTTCATTAGAAATAATTGATTGCTTATCATGCCATTCAATACACATTGGTTGAACAAGACTATTATCCAATATTGAACTTCCATGCTCGAGGTATAACTCAATGACCTTATGCTTAGTAACATATTGTAACATGCTGATGACATCTTTATCATTTGCAAGTGGTCTCATACCAGAATCAAGGTCACACTCAGGAATCTTATAATAGTGAATTATTTCTTTATCCGAATAACCTAAACCCTTGATTATATCATCTAAGACTGGCACTATAAACTAATCGACATCTACTAAATCAATATAACTAACCTTTCCATTCATATAGCTTCTGCGAGTAGGGTTCATAAACATCCCACCATGATTGATTTGTAATAAGAAGAACATAGATTCATTCCCTGTTTATTAATTGACTTATTAGAATCGAAAGGAATACAACAATAGAATAAAATTTACCATAGGCTTCAGGAGGATCAAAATCATCATTGCTTTTTCGAATACTCCAGACCATAATAACTATTGTTCTTGATTAATCTCGATTTATTATGATTGATCGATACTCTAGATCTTGCGGGTATCAAAAGGATCGACTAGAGGTGCACTTGCATATTGGATATTCAACCGACGTGAGGCATGAGGGTTTTGATCGACATGAGCTTTCATAATTTACATGGGAGGGATTAGGCAAAATTACTAAAGAGTCCTTGGTGTGCACCTCACGTGATTTGATTAACATGATCTATTAACTAGAGTTAAATTCTGGGACCAAATATGTAAACAAACTTTGCATTTAGGGACCAAATCCATAAGAAAAACGTTTCAGGGACCAAATCCAAAATTCATAGAAAACCACATGGACCATCAGTGTAATTTACTCAAAAATAAATTATCTATATTATATATAAAACATATGAGAGCGCTATTTTAAGATACCATAAAATTAAGAACACTTACTAAATTCAATGCTTAAGATACAATCACATTTAAAAACGTTTTGAGACTACAACTTAACCTATGTTTATTTTTAAACGTTTTGGTGAAAACTTTTTGCTGAAACAATCTGTATTTTGTGAGGTACAATAAGTTAATGTGTATATACAAGTCGTCATGCAGAACTTATTTATTTGGTGTTTTAAATTTTAGCTTAGAAAAAACATAATAAACTTTTGTAAAACTACTACAAAAATAACAAAATATTAAATGCACATGTCAAATGTTAAATGTCATCACGCCACATTGCGCGGGCACCCTTCTAGTACATAATAATGTACGTACTTTTAATTAATCTCGACCATCTTTTACATATTTTATATAAAAAGCTATCTATATTTTTTTAATATAAAACTATTTAAAACATACCAAAGACTAAGAAGAAGGGTTTTAGCGAGCAGGGAAAACTACTGAATACGATAACGATACATTCACAGCGGAACAAGAAGAATTACTGTTTGAATCAACTTGACGAGTCAGTAGCTGCTTTTAGAGCTGGGATAAGTAGGGTAGCAGCTAAGATTAACTAAAAGAACTCTCCTCAACCTAGACATAGAGCTCCTAGCTCTGGAGCTGATTGAATTGATTCTTTTGAACAACTAAGCTTTTATTTATTTTTTAAAATCTCGTAACTTTTAATTACTAATAATTTTTAAAAAATAGATCATACATATGTAAATTTTTGTAATAATTTTTAATGATTTCTATACTTTAAGTAAAAAAGTTATTAAAAGTGAAAAGGCACATATAAAAAGATTCAAGGAATATTTCTATAAGTTATATATGTTTCGTTTGTTTACATACAACGATATTTTTTCAAAATATTTATGTATTCTTAATACATAATTATTTCAAAGTTATGAAGAACTTCTCAAAAATAATAAGAGGGCACACTTCGGGAAACATGGCTTTGATCGTAACAAGGTAGCCTTCCCTGTCTGGCTTTTATAACTCCTTAAGGAAGTGTTGTTGAATAAGTAAATATAATAACTTTTAACATATATTTTTATTTTAATTTATTATGTTTGAAATAATAATTTTAAAATCTGTAAATATTTAAATTATAAAACTGAGTATTATTTTTCTAATAAGATGAAACCGATATCAAGCGATTTTCTAGATTTGCTAGATTTTTTCTTAACTAATACTAGAACAAATATCTTTTAAATTTAAATATTCTGATCATTAAAAATAATAAATGGAAAAGTTATGAAAGTTTAATAAAATAAACAGATAATCATTTTTATAAAAAAAGTTAAAAAAATATTTTTAATTAAAAACTTACGGAATATACTAAAAAAGGCTTATAACTTTTCAATTTTTGTATAAATTTATAAATATTATTTTGTTTTATGTATAAACATATTAATATTTTTAGAAAAGTAAAAAAATAAAAAAAATCAGGTGAGGAAGACAAATTAAAAAATAAAAAACATTTCTGGCGAGAAAAAACCATAATTTATTGCCTAGTCAGCGAGAAAGGACACGTCGACGAGGAAAACTGTCAATTCCTCGTCTGGTCAGCAAGGAATGGACACACCAGCGAGAAAATATGTGAATTACTCTCCTGGTCAATGAGGAAAGGACACATCAGCGAGGGTTATGGTTTTTTCTTTCCACGTCGTGAGGATGGACACGTGTTTCCTTTTGATTGGTCTCGTTTTTTGGTAATTTTTGTTTTTAAATGTTTATTTTAGTAATCTACTTTGGTCAAATGACCAATTTAGTAATTTTCTCTTTTTTTTCTCTGTGATAAAATCTTCCTATGTGTCAGCACCACAATCATTATCATCAAAATTTTCGCGTCTCTCTCTCCTATTAAATAATTACTTAATTACTAATAATATTATTTTAATACTTTTTAATATTTAATAAATTAAGAAAGATATCTATTTATTAAGGTTATTTCTAAATAAATTGATATTTTTAAATAGTCAATTTTTCAAAAACAAAAAATTATCAAAATTTTCTACCTTCTCTCCCGCATCAAGTACTTCTTTTTATCTTACGTCTGCTAATAAGAAAATTTAAAAAAAAACATTTTTATACGGTTTGTTTTAAAACAAAATGTTTATTTTTCCAAAAAAATTATAAACAAAATTTTAAAAGTTGATATCACTGTTTTATTTTTTAAGTCATATCATATCTTAGAATATTATTGTATAATTAATAAATTTATTATATTAATATTTTTTTATTCAACTCGTATAATATACGAATTTAGTAAAACTAGTACAATATAATAGCATTCATTGAATTTATTAATGTTAAAAGAAGAAAGGGATAATTAATTATTTGCTGATTAAGGTTAGAAAACCCCAAAAGATTGAATTCTATGAAAGGATAGACGTGTGGTTATATAAAACCATTTTTGCCGATACGCGTTTGTTTTTTTCTTTTTCTATATTTTCCTATATCCATTTCTTTTAACCTCATCACTCACTACTCTTATTGAAGTATTATATACACTAGTTAACCAAGTAATTACTAGGATTTGTATATATATTTATTTGATAAATTGGTAAATGCAATAACCAACCCGTTCATGTTTCTCTTTTAGGGTTTATATTGCTTTAATGTCTATCTGATTTATATATTTATATAACAGATTATGGTTTTTATGATGTATGTTAAGTATCAAATTGTTATCCTAAAGGATCTACTTCCATAAGATGTATGTACACGCGGCGAAAATGGATAATGCATGAGTAAGATTGCATGGATATTGAATATTTGTCGTTTTGTTACCACTGAGAAAACGTTCTCTGATATTAAATGAGTGAAATGATGATATTCATATATTAGGTCGTGATAAGATGTAGTTACTGTTGGAAATTTATTGATAATATTAATATGATTATTAATATTTAGTCAATAAATCAATATGTCGAATGAAAATTAATGTATTGAATGACATTAAAAATTAATAGTGAATGAAAATTATGTTTTTGTTTTTTAAATTACGGGTGATCTTTAAAGTTGGACTTAGAACATCTCTCGTTGAATCTTATAAAATTCTGAAAATAGTTTGAAAACTTTTATCCAATTTTGTTTGTGGTTTTAAAAGTTTAATTTTTAATTGTATTCGCTTCCTTATTCACATGTGATCTTCAAATTTGGACTTAAAACATATCTCGTTAAATTTTATAGAATTCTTAAAATAGTATGAAAATTTTTATCCAATTTTGTTTGTTATTTCAATTTTATTTAAAAATGTTCTAACTTAAACTGTTTATGTCAAACAACAAACAACATGTCTTTTAGTGCTTTGAGTTTCTCTTTATCAGCTCCTTTGACTGCAACCACAATGGGAGCGACCGCCGTGGCGAACCACGCTGAAAAACCGACAAGTTCACAAAAGAGTTCTTCTACTTGACCACTTTGAACTTAGCACAGTTTTAAGAGAAATCTGCTCTCCTACCTAAAGAAAGGGATGATGCTCAAGCCTTGAGTGCCATTGATTCTTGGAAGCATTCGGAATTTCTGTGTCGCAATTACATTTTGAATGGTCTTTGTGACTCATTGTAAAACGTGCATTGCAATATAAAAACTGCCAAAAAACTATGGGAGTGTTTACACAAGAAGTATAAAACCGAGGATGCCGGTAGCAAGAAATTTATTGTGGCCCGGTTCTTGAATTTTAAAATGGTTGATGACAAAACTGTGATTAGCCAAATTCAAGAGTTATAAGTTATACTTCATGAAATTCATGCTAAAGGGATGCCTCTCAATGACACGTTCCAAGTTGCAACCATGATTGAAAAGTTACCTCCTAGTTGGATAGAGTTTAAGAATTATCTTAAGCTCAAACAAAAGGAGATGACTATGGATGAACTTAATGTTCATTTTTGAATTGAAGAAGATAACAAAATAGCTCAAAAGGCACCCGTGTGGAACCTATGGCTAAAGCAAATATCGTTGAATATTGGCAGTCATTAAGGGATTATAAAAGTAAAGGGAAAAAGCCAATTGGGAAACCAAAGGTGAACCTTGGACCAAAGAAAAGGGTTGTGAAAAAGAAACCTCCACCTCCACCTTTTCAAAGGATTTGCTACAATTTCCATGAAACGAGGCATCAGGCTAATCAATGCAAGCAACCAAAGCGTGAGTGTGCGCATATAGTGGATGAAGATGATGCACCACTTGTGGAAATGATCACTGAGCTATCAACAATGGTGGAAGAAGTCAACCTCGTAGGAGACAACCAACATGGATGGTTTATTGATACGAGAGCTACCCATCATATGTGTGGTGACAAGACCTTCTTTAGCACTTATAAATAGGTTAAGGGTGATTCAAAGCTTTATATGGGTAACAAAGCTACAACCGACATGAAAGGTGTAGGAAATGCAATCTTGAAGATGACTTCCGAGAAGGAACTCACCTTGAGCAACACCTTGTATGTCCCGGAGATTCGCAAGAATCTTGTTTTGAGATGGTTGCTTAATAACTTTGGTTTTCGTTTAGTGTTTGAATCAGACAAGTTTGTCCTTAGTAAGCGTGGAATGTATGTGAGGAAGGGTTATGCCTTTAATAGTATGTTTAAGTTGAATGTAACCGTGGTTAAAAGTTAAATGAATAAGACTACTACTTCTATTTATATGCTTGAGTGTTGAAATGTTTGGCATGGTAGATTAGGACATGTAACTTATAATTCTATTCGTCGTTTAATAAATTTAAAATGCTTACCTACATTCCATATTGACACAAACTATAAATGCGACATACGTTGAAGCAAAACTTACAAGATCATCATTTAAACCTGTTGTAAGAATAACCGAAACCCTTGGTTTAATTCATACCGACATATGTGATTTAAAAGCACACCCAACAAGAGGTGGCAACAAATATTTCATTACGTTTATTGATGATTTCACTAGATATTATTATGTATACTTACTTGAAAGTAAGGATGAGGCAATCGACAAAATTTTCTTGTATAAAAACGAAGCTGAGAATCAACTAAACAAGAAAACTAAAGCTGTGCGAAGCGATAGAGGTGGTGAATATGTTGTACCTTTCGCTGATTTATATGCAAAAAATGGTATAATACATGAATGTATGACACCTTACTCACCACAATCAAATGGTATTGTGGAACGAAAAAACCGTACTTTAAAAGAGATGATGGATGCTATGTTGATAAGTTCTGGGATGAGCCATGACATGTGGGGGGAATCTATCCTATCGGCAAATTATCTTTTAAATTAAATACCACCCAAAAAAAGGGATGTAACCCCTTATGAGTTATGGATAGGTAGAAAACCATCATATAATTATCTCAAAGTGTGGGGGTGCCTAGCTAAGGTGATTGTACCACCTCCTAAAGCTCAAAAACTAGGGCCCAAAACTGTTGATTCCATATTCATTGATATGCTCAATACAGTAATGCACATCGATTTCTTGTACATGAATCCAAGAATCCCGATGTACAAAGGAACACTATCATGTAGATAAGGCCATGAAATGTTGTATATTTTGAAAATGTGTTTCCAATGAGAGGACAAACACATGCATCTTCATCAACTTGATTTGATGATGGAGGTAGAAGTTCATCAGCACAAATTGATGATATAGTTCATGATAGTCAACATGAACGACCCGAGATTGAAGAGGGAGAAATTAGATGAAGTAAAAGGGCAAGGGTTGAGAAATCTTATGCTCCAGACTTCGTAAGTTATATGGTTGATGGTGAGCCTAATACCTAACGTGAAGCGGTCTCCTTTTCGGAAGGACCTCAATGGAAAGAGGCAATCAAGAATGAAATTGATTCAATTCTTCACAACCATACTTGAGAGCTAGTAGATCTTCCTTTTGGTTGCAAACCACTTTGATATCATTCGATGTTCAAAAAGAAGATGAAAGCCGATGGAAGTATTGATAAATACAAAGCAAGGTTAGTAGTCAAAGGTTTTAGACAAAAGGAAGGTCTATACTATTTTTATACTTACTCACATGTGATCCGCATAACCTCTATAAGAATGGTTCTTGTTATTGCTGCATTAAGAAATTTGGAAGTACATAAAATGGATGTTAAAACCGCATTTCTAAATGGAGATTTAGAAGAAGAGATTTACATGGAGCAACCTGAGGGTTTCTCTGCCCATGGTTAAGAGGGTAAATTATGTAAACTTGTCAAGTCATTGTATGGCTTAAAGCAAGCTCCAAAACAGTGACACCAAAAGTTTGATCGTGTCATGATTGGCAACAGTTTCAAAATAAATAAGTGTGAAAAATGTGTATATGTGAAAGATACGCTGGGAGGTTATGTAATTTTATGTCTTTATGTAAATGTTATGCTTATTGTTAGGAGTAATTATAAAATAATCAGATCTACTAAGGACATGTTGAAAGGAAGATTTGACATAAAAGACATGGGTTTAGCGGATGTAATTTTAGGAGTGAAAATTATTCGAACCCAAGATGGTCTTATGTTAAGTCAAGCTCATTATGTGGACAAGATTCTTGAAAAATTCAACTCGGGAGACACGCGTGTAGTACGTTCTATGGTTAATACCACCTAACATCTAAAGAAAAATAGAGACGAGGGTGTTGCTTAGTTAGAGTATTCAAGAATCATTGGTAGTCTAATGTATCTATTGACATGTACTAGACCCGACTTAGCATACGTAGTGAGCAAGCTAAGCAGATATACTAGTAATCCAAGCTTAGAACATTGGAAGATGCAGGATCGGGTTTTGTCACTTAACACTTGTATTTCTCTCAAACTCACTTATAATAGTCACTCAAACAAGATGAAGCAATGTCTTTGACAAGAGTTGATAATAATATAATAAGTAATCAAAGCAACAAGCAGAAGTATTTTCAAGGTACTTGTATATATTACTTCTCAACTCAAGATTACAAGACACTTACAAGCATACAACATGAGTTACAATGAGAAACTATATATACTAGATCCTACAGCTTGTTATACTTGATACCAGCTGGAAACCTAAGACTAAAGCATATACTACAATGCTATAGTTAAGGTATCTTAGATAAAGTATTATCTAAGATATGGTAGTCATGACATGTCCATGACTTACCTTTTGTCACCAACTAAAGATGGCAACTGTACTTAACATAAAAAGGTAAACAGTAGATTAAAGTATGGTCAACTACATGGCTTTAGAGAAAACGCCATGCAGTATCTCAGAGATTTGCAGCGGACTGTCAGACAGACCATACTTATGTCTACTGGATAATGGAAGTGTCTTCCGAAGGTTAACTGGCTTCGGAAGAACAAGTTCTTCCGAAGCCACTTATACTTCGGAAGATGCTTCTATGCTTCCGAGGCTTTAAGGACTTCTTTATACTTCGGAAGTTGACTTCAGAACTTTGTCTTCAAGTCTTGAACCTTCGGAAGTAGCTTCTTTATCTTCGGAAGTTGGAGTTCTCCTTCGGAAGTGTATTTTACACTTAGACTTCGGAAGAACTCTTTCTTCCTTCGGAAGTCCCATACTTGGCTTCGGAAGTCCTTTGCATGTAGTACTCAAAATCTTCTAAGTGATATGGTTTTGGTTGCAACAGCCTCTTATGATCCAACAAACTCCCCCTAGGCTGATGCTACCAAAACTTCACTTATCTCTACTTCTCAAAGTTTTCAGCACCAGGGACAAAAGATATTTGTCTGTGTCTCTGTTCTTCCCGGAAGTAGTGCTGAGAAGCTTGTACAAGTCATTCGTGGATAGGAGATCCAGTCTATCACTTTGAATGACATGCACCCTTTGTTGTGACCCCCTGAAGAGAGTTAGTTGACGGGAGTTGTAGTCATACTCCCATCTAACTATGGACTCAAGTTCAGGACCTTCAACCATTTGGAGAAAGGCTTTGCCTTTGGTTGCTGATCCTTTCCTTTCCTCCTCCTCTCTCCGTTTTGACTCCTCTTCGACCTTGCTTCTTGTAGTGAGCTCGGCCATGTGAAGGCTGCCAAGATGATTTCTGATGTGAGCAGCTACTTCGGAGTTTGAGGGGTTGGAGAATGGTTTCTCTGCTAACTCAGCAATATCGAATCTGCTTAAGTGTAGCAGAGATGAGGCATTCAGCCTGTTAATCTCACCATTCTCTCTCTCAACAACAAAGTTGTGAGAAGAGTCTTCGAACCTCCACTGGACTATCTTCTTTCTGGGTACAAGAGATTGTCTTGGTACCCTATCTCCTTTCTTTGTGTCCAGCAGAGTCACCAGCCTTCTCCTCAGCTTCTTTTCTTCCTCATTCAATGTATCTGAATTGAGGCCAAAGAGTCTTGCGGCTTGGTCCAAAGTTCCTCTTGGCAGATCAAGAAACTCATCTCTTGTGAGGGAACTTGAGGATCCATCAACATAAGTCAGGTTGACTGTATCCTCCTCACATGAGATGTCGCTCAGAGTAGTGCAATTGATGAGCTTGGTTTTGATCTCCTTGAATTCCTCCATTGAGAGATGTTTGGAAGGCTGAGGGGATGGTTTGATTGGTTGTTGGGTAGGTTTAGGAGGTTGGGTTCTGGGTAAGGCTTTAGGTTGGATGATGGGTAGTTTAGGTGGTTGAGGTGAGGGAGTTGGTAGATGGGAAGGTGTAGGTTCAGGGGTGAAAGGTTCAGGTTCAGTTTTGATTGGGAAGGGAAAGGGTATTGGTTCAGGTTGATGTTGGGTTTGGATATTTGGCTGAGGGGTGGCTTTGAAGGTCATCCCCTGTCCCCTTCTAAACATCTCCTTTCTTCTTGCAGGATCGGGTTTTGTCACTTAACACTTGGTTTTCTCTCAAACTCACTTATAATAGTCACTCAAACAAGATGAAGCAATGTCTTTGGCAAGAGTTGATAGTAATATAATAAGTAACAACAAGCAGAAGTATTTTCAAGGCACTTGTATATATTATTTCTCAACTCAAGATTACAAGACACTTACACGCAACCACAAGAGTTACAATGAGAAACTATTATACTAGATCCTACAGCCGGTTTATACTTGATACCAGCTTGAAACCTAAGACTAAAGCATATACTACAATGCTATTTAAGGTATCTTAGCATAAAGTATTATCTAAGATATGGTATCATGACCATTCCATGACTTACCTTTTGTCACCAACTAACGATGGCAACTGTACTTAACATGAAAAGGTAAAACATAGATTAAAGTATGTCAACTACATGGCTTTTGAGAAAACGCCATGCAGTATCTCAGAGATTTGCAGCGGACTGTCAGACCGACCATACTTATGTCTACTGGATAATAGAAGTGTTCTTCCCGAAGGTTAACTGGCTTCGGAAGAACAAGTTCTTCCGAAGCCACTTATACTTCGGAAGATGCTTCTATGCTTCCGAGGCTTTAAGGACTTCTTTATTCTTCGGAAGTTGACTTCAGAACTTGTCTTCAAGTCTTGAACCTTCGGAAGTAGCTTCTTTACCTTCGGAAGTTGGAGTTCTCCTTCGGAAGTGTATTTTACACTTAGACTTCGGAAGAACTCTTTCTTCCTTCGGAAGTCCCACACTTGGCTTCGGAAGTCCCTTTGCATGTAGTACTCAAAATCTTCTAAGTGTTATTGTTTTGGTTGCAACAGCCTCTTATGACCAACAAACTCCCCCTAGGCTGATGCTACCAAAACTTCACACTTATCTCTACTTCCTCAAGTTTTCAGCACCAGGGTAGAAGATATTTGTCTGTCTCTTGTCTCGTGTTCTGTTCCCGGAAGTGGTGCAATGAGACAGCTGTACAAGAAGTTTCAATAGTCATGTCGTGTAGGAGAGTTGTACTTGGATAGGAGATCCAGTCTATCACTTTGAATGACGGTACCCTTTGTTGTGACCCCCTGAAGAGAGTTAGTTGACGGGAGTTGTAGTCATACTCCCATCTAACTATGGACTCAAGTTCAGGACCTTCAACCATTTGAAGAAAGGCTTTGCCTTTGGTTGCTGATCCTTTCCTTTGCTCCTCCTCTCTCAGTTTTGACTCCTCTTCGACCTTGCTTCTTGCAGTGAGCTCGGCCATGTGAAGGCTGCCTAGATGATTTCTGATGTGAGCAGCTACTTCGGAGTTTGAGGGGTTGGAGAATGGTTTCTCTGCTAACTCAGCAATATCGAATCTGCTTAGTGTAGCAGAGATGAGGCATTCAGCCTGTTAGTCTATCACACCATTCTCTCTCTCAACAACAAAGTTGTGAGAAGAGTCTTCGAACCTCCACTGGACTATCTTCTTTCTTCTGGGTACAAGAGATTGTCTTGGTACCCTATCTCCTTTCTTTGTGTCCAGCAGAGTCACCAGCCTTCTCCTCAGCTTCTTTTCTTCCTCATTCAATGTATCTGAATTGAGGCCAAGGAGTCTTGCGGCTTGGTCCAAAGTTCCTCTTGGCAGATCAAGAAACTCATCTCTTGTGAGGGAACTTGAGGATCCATCAACATAAGTCAGGTTGACTGTATCCTCCTCACAAGAGATGTCGCTCAGAGTAGTGCAGTTGATGAGCTTGGTTTTGATCTCCTTGAATTCCTCCATTGAGAGATGTTTAGAAGGCTGAGGGGATGGTTTGATTGGTTGTTGGGTAGGTTTAGGAGGTTGGTTCTGGGTAAGGCTTTAGGTTGGATGATGGGTAGTTTAGGTGGTTGAGGTGAGGGAGTTGGTAGATGGGAAGGTGTAGGTTCAGGGGTGAAAGGTTCAGGTTCAGTTTTGATTGGGAAGGGAAAGGGTATTGGTTCAGGTTGATGTTGGGTTTGGATATTTGGCTGAGAGGTGGCTTTGAAGGTCATCCCCTGTCCCCTTCTATACATCTCCTTTCTTCTCCCTGCACGAATGTCAGCCTTGATGTCACTGACATGCGTCGTTGCAGGGTCTTTTCAGACATTGGACCCACTTGCCTGCCAGAGAAGCCGTGAGCTTTAAGATAGTTCTTCATCCAAGCTTTGTCACCTATCTTCTTGGCGGCAGACAGTCCAGCCTCTTCTTCCTTCTTCTTCTTCACTACCAGCTTCTCCCTTGCAGCTCTCTTTCTCTCCTTCTCCATTTGATCTTGCTCTTTGTTAAAGAGCCACAAGATCGTGTCATTGTTGTGTGGAGATAACTCATCTTGAGAGAATCCTCTGGAGAGTAGGAAAGTGATCCTTTCTCTCCTGAGCTGCAGATCAGCTTCTCTCTTCTTTTCAGCCTTTCTCTCTTCCAATCCAACCTTGCTCTTCTTCTTTTTTGCTGTTTTTGCAGCAAGGTTGCCTTTTCTAGCTCTATCAGCTCCTCTAATGGTAGCAGGAGTACATCTTCCGAGGCAGCCCCTAGACTGACTAGTCTATCAATTACCTCCACCCTTCTTCTATTGTTGATTGCCTCTTGGTTGGCTGCAGCTGCTTTTGAACTTGCAGCTAACAGTTTCCCAGTTGGCAGTCTTCCTTTCCTTTTAGTTTCTCCAGCCTTTCTTCTTCCAGAAGCTCTTCCGAAGTCATCTTCCTTTTACCTTTAATGTCTTCGGAAGTGCTAGACTTTGGTGGTTCTTGGGTAGAAGACTCAGGTTGGGTGGTGGAGGTAGGAGCTGAGGTCAATGCAGATGTAATGGCTAGTGGTTGGCTGAGAAAATCCTCCCTATTAACCTCAGATGCAAGTTCCAGAATTGCATCTGTGACTATTAGATCATCGGAAAGAGAGAACAGTCCTTCCGCAGCAGCAATTTCAGCTTCGGAAGTTTGAGTTGGTTCTTCCGAGGCTTCAAATTGTGCTTCGGAAGCCTGTGAAAACACACCTTCTGTCCCAACTATTTCAGTTGCTGGGCCATCAGTCCTAGTTTCCCCTTCGAAATCAATCTCAGGTTCCACTTGGGCCTTAGGTTGACCAACTTCCTCAACAGTGGTAGGAGGTGCATTCAACCTTTGAAGCTCTTGAGCTCCAAAGTATATCACAGACATATCTGGACTGGGTTGATCAATGAGGGACTCTAAAAGGAACTTGTTGAAGATCCTATTTAGATCCTGAAGCATCCTTTGATCCACTTGAATCACAACTGGAGGAGGCTCAGGGAAGATGGTGGTTTGTTGTTTTGAGCTCAAAGAAGTGAGAGCTTGACTGATGGAATCCTGTCTTTGACTTAGTTCCTCAACATTCTCCCCCTTTTTGGTAGCATCATCTTGAGAGGTAGATGAGCTAGAGGAAGAGGTCAAGGAGACTTGAATGGGTACATGCCTAACAGATCTCTCAATCTGTTTCTCAGCTAGTTTTACCTTGAGATTTTCAATCTCAAGTTGCTGAGTGGCAGACCTATCCTCTAAAGTCTTAACCTTTGATTCAAGGTTTGAGACTTTAGAAAGTAGGTCTCTTATTGTGAGTTGCAGTCTTCCCTCATCTTCTTTGGAAGAATCACGGGGAGATGAGGTAACATACCTAGTATGTTCATCCTCACCACCAGATGTGGTTTCTTGGCACCCTGGTTTCCCTTGCACAATGATGTCTCTTTCAGAGGCATCATAGGGCATGGTTGCCGTAGATTCAGTCTGACTATTGTTACCACTGTCCTGAGGATCCAATGAGGCTCCTTCAGTAGTGGCAGCTGAATCTACATGAGTCCCCTCCACATCAGTGGGACTCACCTCAGTTGGGCTTTGCTGGTGTGGGCTAGAACAAGAGGTTTCTCTAGGCTCTGTTGATCCTTAATGGGGTGTTGTGGATCAACTTCATTGCCTTGGAGAGACATAGTCTCTTCACCAGCTCCGGTCAATAGGTCAGTAAAAGAGAAGGAATGAAGACCTAAAGACCCGGGACTTTGATCAATGTCAAAAGGCATTGAGCTGTCCCTTGGTGGCTGCTCAGGGGAGTATAGAGACTCACCCTGAGGGCTATCAGCTGGGGTTATGGGCTCATGGGTCTGAGACTGAGGAGACTCAAGACCCATATTGAGGTCAATAGTGAAGGATTGGGGGACCTCTGGCTGAGTGGGAGCCCCTTGTTCCACTCTAGCCTTTTTGGTTTGAAGAGGAGGGGCTTGTTCAATCAGAGTAGATTGAACAAGGGTTCGTTTGGTTCGTCTCTGATAGGTGACTTTTATTGGTGGAGAAGGTAGATTTGGAATGGTGAGGGTTGTTGCTGGTGTGGGTTCATCACCTGTGGGGATAACAGGGATGTCACCAGGAGCCATTGGCTCAATCATACCTGGAAGTAGTGCGGTATCCCTTCCAGTGTAGTTGGTAGACACTCTCTTCAGTACTTTGAAGATAGTCGGCCTCATTGAGGAGCAGATAGAGCAGCTGACAGACAAGCTTACTCTGATCTAGCTCGCAGTTGATTATGTGCTGTAGAAATCTGGGATACATAAGAATGTGTCCCTTTGCAGATTTCCCATGAGGTTAGTCAGCACAAACCTGGAGTAGTTGAAGCGCAAGCCTTGTACCAACCCATGAACTAGGCACCCGAGTTCATAGGGAATTTGATCCCATCCCCCTGATTTGTTAGATAAGCAGTGGAGAACCACATGTAGCAGGAACTTCCACTTGTAGGAGAAGTTGAATTTGTAGACTGTAGACCTGCTTACATCTCCACCGTATCCCATTTGGAGATAAGAGTTATCTAACTCAGACTTGGGGAATTCCGTCGGTGCGCCTTCATCATGGAGCTCAAGATGCTCCCTGATGATTTGTTCAGTAACGACCAACTCTTGGCCACATACACTTGACCTGATAGCACGAACCCCATTTAGGGTTTCAACCCGACTATTTGCCCAGAATTCGGACATTTGGTTGGTGTAAATGGTAGGGTTTACAGTCAGTGCTGTGTAATATGAAGATTGGGCTAAGGAAAGAGATAATATCAGAGAAGTCGGCATCCCTTGAGGAGTCAAGGAGTGCGACTTGGTTGTGCTGAGGGTTTAGAGCCATTTGGAAAGGTAGCAGAGGAAAAGTTCTTGAGAGAGAGGTAAATTGGTGAAGAAGAAAGCTTTTAGGGCAGTGAATTTGGTAAAAAGAGTGTAAGTGATTAACCGGAAGTATTTAAATGGGTGAAATGGCGGTTTAAAGGGTGGTTTGGATAAGATGATGTGAGGGTTCAGAGGATGATGTGACAGGGGCGGTAAGGTTAAGCCATTTAAATAATCCGACATCATTAACAAAATCTTTACTTTTTACAGAGTGGGGCCCAAAAGATTTCCGTTACACAGTAAAATCCTTCTTCCGAGTATAAGGTATTTCCGAAGGTAAAGTTCTTCCGAAGGCAAATGTATTTCCGAAGGTAAATAAATTGCTTCCGAAGATACATGTTGCTTTCAAGTGGAAAGTATTAAGTGCTTCGGAAGTAGATCTGAGATTACCTCAATCGCTTCTTCCGAGACTTAGTATACTTCCGAGAAGAAAATTATCCTATGAGAAATTTGCTTCGGAAGTTATGCTAGATATCTTCCGAAGGCAAGTTTCTCTTCGGAAGAACTTATACTTAGTTAAATAAGAAAGGATCTTTTGTAACAGGGCTTAGATTGTATTGACATAAGACTTTACATATTGAAAAGGTTTTCAAATGAGATTGACTAGTCAATGTTTATCATCCCAATAGCTGTAATAAGATACTTAAATCTTTGTTCATCAAATGCTTTGGTGAACAAATCAGCATATTGTTCATTTGAATTGACTTTGACTAGTTTGATAAGATTTTTCTCATGAATATCTCTAATGAAATGATACCTGATGTCAATATGCTTTGTCTTTGAGTGCTTCACTGGATTTTCTGTGATGGATATAGCACTGTTGTTGTCAATGTGGATAGGAGTGCTCATGAAGTTGAATCCATAGTCAATCATCTGGTTTTGAATCCACAGCAGCTGAGCACAGCAACTTGCAGCAGCAATGTATTCAGCTTCAGCAGTTGATGTAGAGACACAGGATTGCTTTTTGCATTGCCATGAGATGATCCTTCCACCAAGAAATTGACATCCTCCTGATGTTGATTTCTTGTTGATGTTGCAGCCACCATAATCACTGTCAGAGTATCCATAGAGATTAAAATCACTATTTCTTGGATACCAGAGACCTAACTTAGGTGCTCCTTTGAGGTATCTGAGGATTCTCTTGACAGCAATTAGGTGAGACACCTTTGGAGCAGCCTGATATCTTGCACAAATGCAAGTTGCAAACATGATATCAGGTCTACTTGCTGTAAGATACATCAGAGAACCAATGATTGCTCTATACTGATGTTGATCAGTATCCTCCCCCTCAGAGTCAGGGCATAAATCATGGTTTCTGGGTATGGGTGTCTTTGCTGCTTTACAATCCTTCATATCAAATCTCTCTAAGATGTCATTGACATACTTAGATTGATTGATGAAAAACCCTTCCTTCAGTTGCTTTACCTGAATTCCAAGGAAAAAGTCCATTTTTCCCATAGAACTCATTTCGAACTTCTTCTTCATAATGCTCTCAAAGTCTTTGCACATTTGGTCATTTGAAGAACCAAATATGATGTCATCGACATAGACTTGAACTAGCAAAATGTCTTTCCCAGACTTTCTGATAAAGAGAGTCTTGTCAATGGTTCCTCTAGTGTAGCCGTTCTTCAGAAGAAATTGAGACAATGTCTCATACCACAGCCTAGGTGCTTGGTGCAGCCCATATAGAGCTTTATCCAATTTGCACACATAGTTTGGATGCTGTGGGTCTTCAAATCCTGGAGGCTGGCATACATAGACTTCCCTATCTATATCCCCATATAGAAAGGCACACTTGACATCAAGCTGGTAGACAGTGAAATTCTTGGATGCAGCATAAGCAAGGAAGATCCTAACTGCCTCAAGTCTTGCAACAGGTGCAAAGACATCAGTATAATCAATTCCTTCCTCTTGAGTGTATCCTTGAACCACTAGTCTTGCCTTGTTCTTGATAATCAAGCCTCTGTCATCTCTTTTATTTCTGAAAACCCACTTGGTGCCTATAGGTACTTGACCAGATGGTAGCGGACATAGGTTCCAAACCTTCTGTCTTTTGAATTGAAGCAGCTCCTCTTGCATTGATTCAACCCAGCTACTATCCTTTAAGGCATCTTCCACCTTCTTGGGTTCCATTTGGGATAAGAAGCATGAGTACAGGCAGACATTCCCATTGTGAGTTTGTCCCCTTGTTCTCACACCCTCAGAGACTTCCCCTATGATGTTTTCAGCTGGATGAGTATTGTGAATTCTAAGTCTTGGAATCACCTCCAGCTGCAAAGATAGGTCCAAGTTGGACATATTTTGCTCTGGAGCTTGAATACTTGGTCCAGCTGCTGTTTCAATCTCATTCAATGAGGACTGATTGAATGAAAGAGAAACATCATCATTTCTTTGCTGTGAAGCATCATTAACAGTTGCCTGTTCCTTCAAAATGCTGCTTCCATCAGCTTGGTGTTGTGTAGGATCACCTGAGGAGACTTGAAGATCATCAGGTGAATCCCTTGTTGAAGTTCCACTATTTCTTGAAATGGTTATACTGTCAGATCTTTCAATAGTGGGAACTTGATTTGTTGTTGTTCTTGGAGAACTTGGAGCAGGTCTGGGAAGCTCAAACAGTTGATCTTCATCAGAATTGCCTTGAGCACCTGTTCCAGCTGAAACATTCTCACAAGATGGTTTAGAATAGTTTGGAAACAATTCTAAATCAAAAATATGATCAGGGCCATTCCCCCTAACACAAGGAGTGTGCTCATTAACTACAATGTTGGAGGATTCCTCAAATTGTTGGTTTTTAATGTTATAAACCCTGTAAGCTTTAGAGTGGGAGGAATATCCAACAAAGATGGCATCATCTGACTTTTCAGCAAATTTTGCTAAATTGTCTTTTGTGTTAAGTATGGTACACCTGCTGCCAAAGGACCTTAGAAAGCCAATGAACGGTGGCCTCTTGTTCCATAGCTCATAAGGGGTCTTTCCATGTGGCTTTACTACAAGAACTCTGTTCTGCACATAGCATGCAGTGCTGACTGCCTCTGCCCAGAATGTTAGAGGCAGCTTTGAATCAGCTAACATAGTCCGAGCAGCCTCAATAAGTGTCCTATTTCTCCTCTCAGCAACACCATTTTGTTGAGGAGTTCTAGGAGCACTGTATTGTCTGGCAATCCCTTTTGAGTTACAGAATGAGTCAAGAACAAAGTTCTTAAACTCAGTCCCTTGATCACTTCTGATTATTTTAACCTTGTGATCAACTTGATTTTCTATTTTAAGAATAAAAGATTTTAAAGTTTCAGCAGTTTCATCTTTAGTTCTTAAAAAGAATACCCATGTAAATCTAGTAAAATCATCAACTATCACAAGGCAATATGATTTCCTTCCAATGCTCATTATACTTGTGGGACCAAATAGATCCATGTGCAATAAGTGTAATGGAGTAGTGATAGAGTTAACAACTTTGGATTTATGAGAAGACCTGTGTTGTTTCCCTTTCAGGCAAGCAACACAGTTATCTTTGCAGAAAAATTCCTTTTTAGGCAAACCATGTACCAAGTTATTTTTAGCCAATTTATTCATTGTCTTAAAATTGACATGACACATTCGTTTATGCCACAGTGTTGACTCATCACTATCAGCTTTGGAAAGAAAGCATGATACTTCTCCCATTGGGGAAGCATTGTTCATATCAAGCTTGTACATATCCCCTCTCCTGGGAGATCTAAGAAGCACCAATTCCTGAGGAATTGTCATCCCAGGTTTGAGGATGATGCACTCATGTTCTGTGAAAAGCATTTGATGCTTTTGATCACAAAACTGAGAAACACTTAACAGGTTGTGTTCAAGCTGTTTGACAAAATTAACTTTGTCAACTTTTAGTTTTCCATTGGATATACTTCCTCTGCCAGAAATATATCCTCCGGCCTCACCTCCAAACTGGACAGGACCTCCATCATAATGTTGAAATTGTTGAAGGAGAGATCTGTTTCCTGTCATGTGCCTGGAGCATCCACTATCTACTATCCAATGTTGTTATTCTTGTCATATGGATGTCCCTGCACATAAGGTGAGAAAATTAGTTTTGATTGGAAACCCAAGCCTTTTTGGTCTTGGGTTCTTCCAATGAAAGTGACATGATTGAACCAAAGTTTATGCATGGGGGTTCAATGGATGTCTTTGAAGAAGAGGTTTGGGCTACAGCATCTTCCTTGATCTTCCATTCCATCCCTTGGTTGATCATAGAAGATGAGCTTGATGAAGCTTTTGCAGCTTGGCATTCTTCCGAAGCTTCTTTCTTTTCGGAAGAGACCTTCACCACCTTTTCTTCCGAAGCAGTCTTCTTCTGGGATGGTTTCAAGGGAACTCTTTTGTGAGTCTTTGCAGCTTTTACTTCCGAAGCCTTTTTCCTCTCGGAAGAAGAGTTTTCTTCCGAGACAAGCCTTGCTTCGGAAACAAGCTTTCCCTTTTTCAACACTTGAACCATCTGATATGGTCCAAATGTGAAACCTTCCCTGACTCCTTCTCTTTTAACATTATTTGCATAATGTGTGCTAGCAGGATTGTAATAACAATCTTTAGCCATGTGATTTTGCAAACCACACATTATGCATGCAATGTTAATTTTCTGGGAATTTGAGGGTTGCTGTTTCTTGTTCTTTTTCTCCTCATCAGCAACCTTTCCCTTTAACTTCTGATCCTTTGGTAGGACAGGAGTACTGGTATTATACTCCTTTCCTGAATCAGAAGGTCCAACCACCTGGAATCCTGCTGATATGAATACACCCTTTTGCTTTGGGTCTATCTTCAGCTTGGATTCAGCCACCTTCTTGGCAGTTTTTCTGGCTGCTTTAGCCCTGCTTCTTCTGGCTTTGGTGGTCAGAGATTGATCATCATTGGTCTGGGAGGGCTCAATTACCTGTTCCTTCCCTGTGATGGTCATGGTCTCCACAGTTGCATCACTCTTTGACTCTTTACAAGGTGGGTCAACAGATGGAACCTCTTGCTCTTCAGTACCACATCTTGGTTGTCTTACAGACTCATAAGAGTGTGGTGGAGCAATTTCATTGGTTCCCAACCCACTTTTGTTTTGATAACAAAGTTTGGAGTGAGAGGATGATGCAAGTATGGCTTGGAAGTTTTGCTCAGCAATAGCATACTTCCTGACTTGAGCCTCAGCTGTGACAAGCTGGGCTTGAGCCTCAGTCAATTTGGATATTAAATCCTTGATTTGAGTCTTGTAGTTGGTGTGTTCATGTTTTAAAAGAGATACAGTTTTCTCTAACTCCTCAATTTTCTTTTGGTAGTCAGATTCAGCTCTTTTAAAATCAGATTTTAGCACATTTAAAGACTCAATATCGGATTTAATTTCCATATTGTAGTCCTGATACAACTTAACCTTAGCAATGCAGGCAGGGGTACAGAGATGTTCATATACCTTATTTTCATCTGTTCCTGCCATGAGTGCTTGAGCAGGAGTCACATCTTGAACCATAAAGCTCCAGTCAACCTCTTGAGCCATAGCTGCAGTTTCAGTTGACTTTCCATTGGGCTTTGGTGTAGAAGGATGTGTGGAGGCTGTGAGGTTCCCGGGTTGGACTTGGGAGCCTTGCATTCCCTTGCAAAGTGGCCAAGCTGGTTACAGTTGTAACACTTAGCCTTGCTTTTGTCAAACCCAAACTTGCTAGTGATTGGGTTTTGAGGGAATTGCCTTCCAGTTCTCTTAAAGAACTTCTTCGCTCTGTAGGTAAGGAGAGCCATTTGCTGGACAATGTCCACATACTCTATGTCATCTGGACTAAAGCACTCAAGATCATCAAAGCAGAACTGATGATCATTGGAGTGTCCACTCCCTGAAACAAACGCACAGCCCTCCTGAAAGGAGCTCTGCTGAGCTTGATGAGACCTTGGAGTCTCAGGGAATGTGATGTAAGGCCCAGATGAGCAAGATGGCTGCTGGGTGTATGACAGGTACTGCTGAGACTGTGGGATACCTGAGCCTTCAGCAACCATTAAAGCGTTGCTAGCAGGAAGGCTCAAGGGTCTGCTTGCTTGGTGACCCTTCTTGCTTTCCATTTCCAAACGGTATCCATCTAGGATCCCATAAAGTTCGGTCATGGTGAGAGTGTTTAAATTCTCTGTTCTCTTAATGGAGACACAGTAGAAAGTCCACTCATTGGGTAGAGCACTCATGAACTTTCTGGTAAGATCTCTTAGTTCTTGAGTGATTCCCACAGATTGGAGGGAGGAGAGAAGATCCATATACCTGAAGTATTGCTGGCTAAAAGTTTCTCCAGCAATATAGGTGAAGTTCTCGAACTGCTGCTTCAGTGAGTCCTTCTTTGAATCATTAGAGCTCGAGTACATCTGAGCAAGTGCATCAAAGAGTTCTTTGGCTGACTTGCAATGCTCAAACCCCACCATGATGGAGTTTGGGATTGCAGTCATGAGAACAGTCATAGCATTGCTGTCAATGTCGAGCATCTTCCTATCTTCATCAGAATAGTCTTCGACATCCTTTTCGATCATGGCTCCGTTTCCACCAGCAACTTTTGGCTTGTACGGGCCATTCACGATGGACTGCCACATCTTGCTATCCTGGTATCTGATGAAGCCTTCCATTCTTCTGCTCCAAGACCTGAAGTTTTCAGGATCGATGATAGGAGCTTTGGTCATCGTTCCCATTTCGACTTCAGATTTGTTGAGGGCCATTTTTGAGTGAGGTATAAGGAGGAGTGAAAAACTTTGTTGATTGGGATGGTAAGATCTTACAATCAAGAGCCTAAAAAGCTCTGATACCAATTGCAGGATCGGGTTTTGTCACTTAACACTTGTTTTTCTCTCAAACTCACTTATAATAGTCACTCAAACAAGATGAAGCAACGTCTTTGGCAAGAGTTGATAGTAATATAATAAGTAACAACAAGCAGAAGTATTTTCAAGGCACTTGTATATATTATTTCTCAACTCAAGATTACAAGACACTTACAAGCATACAACAAGAGTTACAATGAGAAACTATATATACTAGATCCTACAGCCGGTTATACTTGATACCAGCTGGAAACCTAAGACTAAAGCATATACTACAATGCTATAGTTAAGGTATCTTAGATAAAGTATTATCTAAGATATGGTAGTCATGACATGTCCATGACTTACCTTTTGTCACCAACTAAAGATGGCAACTGTACTTAACATGAAAAGGTAAACAGTAGATTAAAGTATGGTCAACTACATGGCTTTTGAGAAAACGCCATGCAGTATCTCAGAGATTTGCAGCGGACTGTCAGACAGACCATACTTATGTCTACTGGATAATAGAAGTGTTCTTCCGAAGGTTAACTGGCTTCGGAAGAACAAGTTCTTCCGAAGCCACTTATACTTCGGAAGATGCTTCTATGCTTCCGAGGCTTTAAGGACTTCTTTATTCTTCGGAAGTTGACTTCAGAACTTTGTCTTCAAGTCTTGAACCTTCGGAAGTGGCTTCTTTACCTTCGGAAGTTGGAGTTCTCCTTCGGAAGTGTATTTTACACTTAGACTTCGGAAGAACTCTTTCTTCCTTCGGAAGTCCCACACTTGGCTTCGGAAGTCCTTTGCATGTAGTACTCAAAATCTTCTAAGTGTTATTGTTTTGGTTGCAACAGCCTCTTATGATCCAACAGATTTAAATATCTTGTATTAGCTATTGGGATGATTAACTTTGAATATGTTTTCTTAAAACTTAATCATATTTATTTCTAAAACCTGTGTGTCCTAAGTTGTCTATTTTATCACCTTCATAAGCCCTTGTTTTATTTGGAAGAAAATCTTTTCAAAAGACTTTCTTTAGATTTTTGAAAATTTTGATCTCTTCGGAAGATTTAAATTACCTTTGGAAGAAATTTATGTCTTAGTAAACAAATAACTACTTCAGTAATTTTACCTTCGGAAGAAATTTCTGAAATATCTTCTGAAGCTTAAAATCAACTTAAGTACCTTGTATGACTTCAAAGAACAAGTTTCTTCCGAAAGCAATTTACCTTCAGAAGTTTTTATTCTCCTTAGAATAAAAATCTCTGAGTGTTAATTATCTTTCGAAGTAAAATTCTCAAAAACCTTTAAAAAGTCTTCCGAAGCCAATTTGTCTTCGGAAGCTTTTTCTTAAGAACTTCCGAAGCAAATAACCTTCGAAAGATTTCTCGACTTCCAAGAAAACTACTTTTTGGGCAAAAGTAAACTACTTTTCAAAGGTGGGACCGACATCCGGATTTCAAAGTTTATCCTCTTTCATTAACTTTGTCTCAAATCCTTTTCACATAAATACCCAACGGTTCTCCCCTCTTTCATTATCTTCTTCAATTACACTATTCCTTAAACCTAAATTCTCCCAAACCGCCTTTGTTCTTCATCTTTCTTCACCCTTAAGCTTCTAAAATGGCTAACATAAACCGCAGAAACAACCCAGATTTCTCCATGCAACTTCACAGGTAACACAACCAGGTTGCTCTGTTAAGCTCTGAGAAAGATGAAAGTTTCTCAGAGATTTGTTGTTTCTGAGCTCTATCCAACTACTTCACCTCCCTTACCATTGATCCTTTTCTCTATGAGGATCATCTGCTTGATTTCTGGAAGACCTATCAAGAGTTCATTATGAATGGGGAGATGGCACTGTCTGCCACAGTGTAAGGGAGGACAATGTTCATCACTCCGGCCATCATCAACACTCACTTGCAGCTGGATGATGAAGATGGTGAGTGTCTTTCCCAAAGGAAGCTGTAAATCATTCCTTTGAGCAGATGGGCTATGAGGGAGATTTCTCTGTAAAGACCTTCGGAAAAGGGAAGGTCTCATCCCAGTAGGAATACTTGCTTCATGTGGTTATCCACAGCTTGTCAAACAAGCATGGAGGGTGGGGCCAGATTCCTAAGGATCCCTCCTTCATAGTACATGGAATGGTTCAAGGGGTCAAGTTAAGGTACTCTCAGTTTGTTTATACCAATTTGCTTGCTAACTTGGACTCCTTAGAGTATTATATGTTTCCTAGATATGTTCAACACATTCTCAACCGTGAACTTGGCTCACAGTTGAGGGAAACAGATAATATTCTTAAATTGGGACAGATGAAGCCCGACATCTTTAAAATTATGAAGAAGCCAACTGTAGGCTTCTTAGGTGTGACATTCGTCACCAAAAGGTCCGTTAATTAACATGGATTCCGTTAACTTTTCTTCGCTCGTTCATTCATCATCTTTATAAACTATTCGTGTGGATATTATACTTGCTTTATCGTCTTTATTCTTGTGTTCTTACCGTTAACGTTTCAATCCTTAAAACTTTTGCAATTTTCATCATCGTTATCACTAAATATACCATTTTTATATAATATTATTGTCATTAATAAAACCATTTTTAAGTTACCCATATCATTAATTACATTTTTATCATTAATATAATTAGCCTTTTAAAGTCGTTTGCAACCGAAACAAATTCGGGAACTCGGGGGCTAAGTGCAGGGACCAAATGTGACATTTTGCCAAACTAGGGCTGGGTATAAATACCCATATTCCAGCCCTAGCCTCCATTACTCCATTTTCTTCTTCTTCTTCTTCTCCACTTTTTCTCCTCCTCCTTGCACCAGAACCGCCCATTTTCTTCGTGTTTTCACCGGCAAAACCTCGGCTACAGCTGAGTCTACTCCATTCTTGCAGGTAGACGACCTTGGTCATCCCTTTTCTTGCTTGTTTACTGCCATCCATTTAGGGTTTCGGGTGTTCGGGGCCAACCCAAGCACATGAGGTCGTGTGGGTGTGTGTGATGTCTTTCTGCATGTTCTTCTTGTTTGGGTGTGTGCAAAATGTGTTTCAGGAAGTGCTTGTGGTGTAAATCTCGTGCACGGAGCATCCGAAGGCTGCTCTGCACTTCTGCAGTCGTGATTCTGCTGTTCTAGCGACTGGGTCTGCCACGCAACTGAGTCGTGCGACTGGGTGAGTCGTGCGACTGAGTCGTGCGACTGTGTCTTTCATGCGACTGAGTTGTGCGACTAGGTGTGTCGTTCGACTGAGTCATGCAACTGTGTGTATGTGTGCGATTGAGTCAATGTGGATGAATGAGTGCGATTGTGCGTTTATCGCACGACTGAATGCCAGTTGCACGAATGGAGGTTCAGTCATACGAATGAAGCTGATTCGTACGAATGATGGTTGATTCGTGCGTATTGATGTTGAGTCGTGCGATTGGGTGCTGTGTGGTACGACTGAATGCTGAGTCACACGAATGAAGGTTCAATCGTACGAATGAAGCTGATTCGTACGAATGAGGGTTGATTCGTGTGAATGGAGTGTTGAGTCGTGCGTCTGGTCCGGTCGTGCGACTGAAGTTGTTGTGTGTGTGAATTCCTTCTTGTGTGTGGTGTGTGTATGTCGTGTGATGTTAAGGTGACATCGACACGGTTGCCATTGCTAATGACAATGTTAAAGTCAACACTATGAAACTTACTAATGTTATTCCAAATCAAATCAACTTAACATTTTTACAATTGTCAACAACCGATTCGTAACTACTAATATTTACCAAATACTTCTCTAATAACGATGGAACTTTTACACAAATATCACCGGCAATGGCGACTGCAGGACCGGTGAAGGGTGGTCACTTACAACACAACAACACAAAGAGAAGATTAACCAAATTTTAATCAAACAGTAGACTGGATTAACCACAATAATGATACTAAGAACACAAGTAATGAGTAAGAGACAGAACAAGAGAACACAAGAGATTGGGTTTCAAGGATGCAGTATATTGCTTTCTCAAGTTCTATTACAAGTGTTACAAAGCATAAAAGAAAGATACTAGAACATGGAATACTTATACTACAACCTACAGCCCGCTATACTTTGAAAGCCAGCTGGATACAATTGACTAGACACAAACAAAATCAATTGTAGAGTCAAAAGGCATATCTGCCTTTTGACTTGTAACTATGACATGCCATAGTTCACATCCTAATATATTACAAAAAGGATAAAAGTACATAAAGTAGAAAGCATGGACTCAAGACGTCAATGTACAGTTTACCAAAAGCATGGGCCTTTCACCAACTCATGTAAGTTGGTGACTTTACAGAGTTGCAGCGGAAAGGTGGTCCAGCTTTATGGTAAAGTACATCAGATAAAGGCATATCTCTAAAAGTCTTCGGAAGAAATCTGTCTTCACTATTTGGCTTCGGAAGACTTTGTCTCTTAAGCTTCGGAAGACTTCACTTTTGGCTTTGAAAGATATTGGTCTTGGCTTCGGAAGATTTTGCACTTAGAATATTTCTAGTGCATGGTGTAAAACTTCCGAAGCAATTCTACTTCAGTTCTTTAGTGTATTGCTTGCAGAGAGACTTTGGATGTTTTGGTTGCATCAGACTTATAGGAATCCTTACAAACTCCCCCTAGACTGATGCTATCAAAAGATTTTGAAGATCTTCAGATGTTTGTAGTCTTCAGCACAATGATGACCATACCCTTCTTCATTAGATGGTCAGGATCATTCAGACTCTCATAGTATATTCTCATCTCAAAGAGATCATGCAGAGGTAAGTTGATTATATCTTCCCATGTATAGACATTCTCAACACCTTGATCTCTGATCACATGCCAACTTTTGGATTGGAGTTGATTGGGCTGCTCTTCATGCACTTCCTCAGGTTGATCTGACTCAGCCTGAGGTGTAGAGGTAGATGATTTAGGCTTCTTCTTCTTAGACTTTGGTTTAGAAGCCATCCTCTTCTTCCTCTTAGAAGACTTTAACTAATAAGACTGGTCTACAGCACGTTGTTGATCATCCTTGTCTTTCTCAGTTGGGTGTTCCTCCCTCACAGGTTCAGAAGGAGAGGGAGTTTGACACTACTGTGGATCAGAAGATGAAGCTTGCTGAGGCTCAGTAGGAGGCCCGTGTTGTGTTGTCTCAGGTTGTTCAATCTTAACCTCCACTTCAGGTGGGACTTGACTTGGAAGAGAGTGTAAGTCAATCAGCTCTCCACTCTTGATCTTCTGCTTGATTACCCTGATATGCTCATCCATTGTGGATAGAGACATAGGGCCAAGTCTCCTTCTGGAGAATCCATACAGCTTCAAGAAGCTCATCATCCTTTGTCTGCCAGCAGACTTCTTCATACTCTTTTGGATGATGGCTCTTGACTTTGCAGCCTCTTCCCTCATCTTTCTCTTTGTAGCTTTTTGTTCTTTGAGCACTTGAAGTTCAAGTTGTTTGAGATACTCAAACTCAATGTACTCAAAGGACAAGGGAAGAAGTGCAGATGCCTGGTAAAGACCTATGGCACTCAGGTAGTTGATCATGTTTTGTCTGTCTCTTTCTTTGTCTACCTGAGGTTCTTGTGTTGAAGCCATAGTCTCTTGCACAGGGCTTTCTTGAACTAGGGAGAGAGTAGGAGCATGATTGTAGAGTCTTTTCTGTCTCTTCTCCTCTTTGAAATGGAGAAGTAACCTTGCATCCTCTTTTTCTTTCATCTCTCTTGACACTTCCATGTCAGCAAGTTCATTTAGTTGCTCTAAGGGGAGAGAAATAATCTCATCTATGTCATAGTTCATGGTCTGCAGGTAAATAATCCTGACTGCCCTCAACTCATCATCTTGAGTATTTGGTCAAGGGGCAGCCTTGATTGCAGCTTGCATAAAACCTGAAGACCGAGAGGAACTTTCTCCCCTTAGCTTCCTCTTCCTCTCTCTCTCTCCTCCTCCTCAATTTCCTCAGGAGTCAAAATCCTTTTCCCTTTGTCACCCACAGACCTTTGTGACTCAGGGTGGATAGAGGTTTGGCCTTCATTGCTTGGTGTAGCATCCATGCTCTGGCCAGTGAGAGGTTGTGAGACACCTTCACCAGCAGGTGTTTCACCGAGGGAATGAATTTCTGAAGCAGTTGTTGGTATAACAGGGCTCTCAGGCTCTATCACTGGGCCTTTAGCCAAGGTTTTCCCTTTGAAGCTAATCTCAGGGTCTGCCTCAGCATCCAGTTGACCAATGACATTACCTGTTTGCCTTTGTCTCCTTCTTAGGCTGAACTCTTCAGTAATTCTGTCTTGAATTCTGAGTGCCAACCTGTCAGCTTGTCTTGATTTGCTTGGATTGACAAGTGGCATGTTGACCAGATCAAGACCTTCATAGTAGTTCAAGGTTTGAAAATCAAATACTTCTTGTTTCCCTTGAACTCTATGAAGAATAAGGGCTCTTCTATCAGCATCATACCTCCACCCACTAATGTAGTTTGAAGTTCCTTGAGGTAGGGATGACATAGCCCTTGGTATACCTTCCTCAAAGAGACTCCTGATGATAGAGTCTATAGAGTCCACATTAATGTGAACTTGAGGAAGTTGCTGAGTATGCACAATTACAATTGAGGATGGTGAGTCCTCAATGTTCATACTCTCTGAAGAGCTCCCAGGTTCTGTGTCTGTAATGACTTTCTCCCCTTTTTGGTAGCATCACCCTCTTGCATAGGTGAGCTAGAGGTTAGGTCAACCACATTCACAGGTTCTTGTGTTCCTGGTTGAACTCTTCTTAACGGTCTCCCAGCTAGTTTTTCCCTAAGATAAGATATCTCAAGTTGCTGATCATTGACCCTGTTGTGAAGGGTAGTCACTTGAGATTCAAGGTGACTAACCTTAGAGCATGTTTTTTATAGTTTTTGCACCTTTGGTCTCATATTCCCCTCTTTTTCATCAAAAGAATCATTGGGGGCATGAGATGATTGGACCAAAGTCCTCTCTCTCACCACCAGCTTCAGGTTCTTGGCTGCTGGATTTTCTCTGCTCATTGACATTCTCAGTTGAGATGTCAATGGGCTGAGTTGCCATGGTTGAGGTCTTAATAATGTAATCACTTGCAAAAGTGAGAGCCTCTTCCATATGGATATTCTGAACAGGTTTAGAAGTATCCACCTCAGTTATAGGTGACTGATGTGGGCTAGACTGAGGAGACTCAAGAGTACTCATCTCTCTTTGAGTAGGGGAAGAGAAGAGAGACTCATGGTACTCACTAAAACCTAAGTCTTCATCAGTATAGAATGAAAGGTTGAGAATGGGTTAATTTAGATCTAAAGGCTGGGGATGGTAACTGTCCCCTAAAGTTTGTTCACTTGAGTGTTGAGACTCAGAGTTAAGGCTTAAGGCAGTTGGGCTTGTGAGCTCATCAGGGTGAGCATGAGAAACCTCAGCCCTGATTGTTGAAGAGATGGGAGTGGTTTGCTCCTCAAGGGAAGTGGGAGCTCTAGTGTCCACTTCCTCCTGTAAAGGTGAGTATATGGGGACCTGCAAAGACTCAATAGTTTGACCAGGGGTTCGTTTGGATTTTTTTTGGTAGGTGAGGGTTACTTGAGGCCTTTTTAGAGGTAGAGAGGTAGTAGGTGTGGGTTCAACACTTGCTTGTGTTGCTAGGTTGTCACCTTGGGCAATGAGCTCTAACATTTTGGGGAAAAGGGCTGTTTCTACCCCTGAGAAGCCTACAGTTGGCTTCTTCATGATTTTAAAGATGTCGGGCTTCATCTGTCCCAATTTAAGAATATTATCTGTTTCCCTCAACTGTGAGCCCAGTTCACAGTTGAGAATGTGTTGAGCATATCTAGGAAACATATAATACTCTAAGGAGTCCAAGTAAGCAAGAAAGTTTGTATAGACAAATTGAGAGTACCTGAACTTGACCCCTTGAACCATTCCATGCACTATGAAGGAGAGATTCTCAGGAATCTGGTCCCACCCTCCATGCTTGTTTGACAAGCTGTGGATAACCACATGGAGTAGGTATTTCCATTGGGATGAGACCTTCCCTTTCCTGAAGGTCTTTACAGAGAAATCTCCTTCATAGCCTATCTGCTGAAAGGAATGATTGACAGCTTCCTTTGGGAAGGACAACTCACCTTCTTCATCATCCAGCTGTAAATGAGTGTTGATGATGGCCGGAGTGATGAAGATTGTCCTCCCTTGCACTGTGGCAGACAGTGCCTTCTACCCATCCATGATGACCTCTTGGCAGGTCTTCCAAAATTCAAGAAGATGATCCTCAGAGAGTAGGATCAATGGTTAGGGAGGTGAAGTAATTTGATAAAGCTAAACGGCAAATCTCTGAGAAACTATCATCTTTCTCAGAGCTTAACAGAGCAACCTGATTGTGTTGCCTGTGAAGTTGCATGGAGAAATCTGGGTTGTTTCTGCGGTTAAGGTTGGCCATTTGAGAAGCTTAAGGATGAAGAAAGGTGAAAAGCAAAGGCGGTTTGGGAATTAGGTTTGAGGAATAGTAGAATTGAAGAAGATAGTGAAGGAGAGGGGGAACCATTGGGTATTTATGTGAAAAGGATTTGAACCAAAGTTAATGAAAAAGGATAAACTTTGAAATCCGAATGTCGGTCCCACCTCTGAAAAAGTAGTTTACTTTTGCTCAAAAAGTAGTTTTCTTGGAATTCGAAAAGCTTCCGAAGGTAAATTATCTTCAGAAGTTTTAATGAAAAAGCTTCCGAAGCTAAAATGACTTCGGAAGAGTTTCCTGAAAATCTTGAAGATTTTGCTTCGGAAGAAAAATAAGCACTTGAATGCTTTGTATATAAAACAACAAAGCTTCCGAGAGTTAATTTTGCTTCGGAAGGAAAAAGTCCTTAAAAACAAATAGGTGTCTGAGACAAGTATTTAAGCTTCGGAAGATAGATTGAAACTTCTTCCGAAGGTAAAATTTCTTAGACAGTTATTTATTTTGAAGACATGATTTGCTTCCGAAGGTAAAAATACATCTTCCGAAGGATCAAAAAATTTTCAAGAATCTAAGGGAAGTCTTCAAAAAGGATTTTATATCCAAAGAAATTTTGAGCTTATGAAAGTGATGAACTAGACAACTTAGGACACACATATTTTAAGAAATAATTAGAATTAGTTTTAAGAAAAGATCTACTCAAAGTTAATCATCCCAATAGCTAATATTAGATATTTAAATCTCTGTTCATCAAAAGCTTTTGTAAACAGATCAACATATTGTTCATCTGTATGAACTTTGACTAGTTTAATTAATCCTTTTTCATAGTTATCTCTTATCAAATGATACCTGATATTGATGTGTTTGGTCCTTGAGTACTGCACAGGGTTCTCAATAATAGAGATAGCACTATTGTTGTCTATGTGAATAGGAGTCTCCTTGAAGTTAAATCCATAGTCCAGCATCTGATTTTGAATCCAAAGCACTTAAGCACAGCAACTTGCAGCAGCAATGTATTCAGCCTCAGCAGTTGATGCAGACACACAGAATTGTTTCTTGCATTGCCATGAGACAACCCTTCCACCAAGGAATTGACATCCCCGAGATGTAGACTTTGCAGTCATGTTGCGACCACCATAATCACTATCTGTATAAGCATACAGATTGAAGTTAGGATTCTTTGGATACCATAAACCAAGTGTTGAAGCACCTTTGAGGTATCTTAGAATCCTCTTGACAGTGATGAGGTGAGACATCTTAGGGTTGGCTTGATATCTTGCACAAATGCATGTAGCAAACAAGATATCAGGCCTGCTAGCTGTAAGATACATAAGAGACCCAATCATAGCCCTGTATAAGTTTCATCTACACACTCCCCCTAAAGATCAGGTCCAGGGGAGTGGTTTCTGGCTATGGGTGTCTTAGTAATCTCACAATCAGTCATGTTAAACCTCTTGAGTATGTCCTGAACATACTTTGACTGACTTATGAAGATACCATCTTCAACTTGCTTCACTTGAATTCCCAGAAAGAAATTGAGTTCTCCCATTGCACTCATTTCAAATACGTCTTTCATCAGCTTCTCAAAGTCTATGCAGAGCTTGGATTAGTTGAACCAAAGATGATGTCATCTACATACACTTGAACTAGCAATATTTCATTTCCCTGTCCTTTGATGAAGAGAGTTCCATCTATAGTACCTCTCCTGTATCCATGTTTGCAAAGATACTCAGACAATGTCTCATACCACTTCCTGGGTGCCTGATGCAACCCATAAAAAGCTTTGTCAAGCTTGCAGACATAATCAGGATGATTAGGGTTTACAAAACCTGGTGGCTGTTTGACATACACCTCTTCATCAATCACTTCATACAGAAAAGCACACTTCACATCAAGTTAAAAGACTTTGAAGTTCTTGGATGCAGCAAATGCCAGGAATATCCTAACAGCTTCTAATCTTGCTACAAGAGCAAAGACATCAGTGTAGTCAATCCCTTCTTCTTGTGTGTATCCTTAAACAACTAGTCTAGCCTTGTTCTTGATGATAATCCCTCTATCATCCTTCTTATTCCTAAACACCCATTTGGTTCCAATGGTAGTCTTCCTATGAGGAAGAGGACAAAGGTTCCAAACTATTTGCCTTTTGAATTGAAGCAACTCTTGTTGCATAGCTTCAACCCAACTTCCATCCTTTAGAGCCTTATCAACTTTCTTTGGCTCTATCTAGGATAAGAAACAAGAGTAAAGACAAACATTTGCTTCATGGGTTTGTCCTCTTGTTCTTACCCCTGTGACAATATCTCCAATGATGTTTGTGGTGGGGTGAGACTTGTGGATCCTAAGCTGAGGGATCACAACAAGTTGCTGAGAAAGATCCAAATTTGAGAAATTTAGATCTGGCATAGATGATTCACCCTCCACATCACCACACTTATCAAGATTGACTTGATCCAATGAGTGTGTGACATCATTGATGTTGTCATCTATGGTGTGGTTATTAGCATCAAGGAATTCTTGATCACTGTCACCACCACCATTGTTGTCTTCCACAATTGAGGTATCTTTATCTGGTTGTGGAGCCTCTGAGCTGGAGTTTGAAGGCACCCCAGATGTATCAGCTGAATTTGTCATTGTAGTGCTGATAGAAACCTCATTTGCTGAAGTAGTTCCAACTGGAGCTGAAGATGTATGAGTTGAAGGTCTTCTTAGCTCAAATCTTGGATCAGGATCACCTGTATTTGAATTTTCTGCAGATCCTGAAACATTCTCACAAGATTTGTTAAAACAGTTGGTAACTAAATCAAGATCAAATAGCCAGTCAGGACCAGAACCAGCCACACAGGGTGTGTGTTCATTGAAAGTCACATTGGCTGACTCCTCAACAATTCTAGTTCTGAGATTGTATACTCTATAAGCCTTAGCCTGGGAAGAGTATCCAATGAAGTGTCCATCATCTGATTTCTTAGCAAATGTGGCAATTTGATCTTTGGTATTCAAGATGGTGCAATGACATCCAAATGACCTGAGAAAACCAATGAAAGGTTTTCTCTTGTGCCAAAGTTCATAAGGAGTCTTACCATGTGTCTTAACTACTAAAACTCTGTTTTGCACATAGCAAGCAGTGTTTACTGCCTCTACCCAGAAGGTGATGGGCAGTTTAGAGTCAGACAACATAGTTCTTGCAGCTTCAATTAGTGTCCTGTTTCTCCTCTCAGCAACACCATTTTGCTGAGGAGTCCTGGGAGCACTATATTGTCTTGTAATACCTTTTTCATCACAAAATGTATCAAGGGTTTGATTCTTGAATTCAGTCCCTTGATCACATCTTATTGGCTTTAGACAGAAAGCATGAAACTTCTCCAGAGGGAGATGTTTCTTGCAAGTCCATCTTGTACATGTTCCCTTTTCTGGGGGCTCTAAGCAGGATGTGCTCATTAGGAATGACCACTCCAGGCTTGAGAACAATGCACTCATGCTCAGTAAAGAGCATGTTATGACTCTGATCACAAAATTGGGATACACTTAGAAGATTGTACCCAAGCTCCTTGACAAAGTTTACCTTTTCAATGCTGAGCTTACCATTTGTGACATTGCCCCTTCCAGAAATGAACCACCTTCATCTCCTCTAAAAGCAACTGGTCCTCCATCAATCCTCTCAAAGTTATGGAGTAGTGACCTATTGCCTGTCATGTGCCCGGAACAGCCATTATCAATGATCCAGACATTCTTGTTTGTCTTGAGTTGTTCCTGCACAAATAAAATGAATAGTTACATTTGGAAACGCAAGCCTTACTTGTCTTGGGCTCACTAAGTATAATGGAAGGTAATGCAATAGTAATAGATCCTATGGTTGTGCTAGGAGGATCTTGAGCTGTTGTTGATGGAGAATTTTCATTCACTTGGTCTTTCTTAGACTTCCACACCACCTTTGGAGTCTTGGACTTGAGCTTCAAAACTTCGGAAGCTTTTGGGACTTTGGAAGTTTTGATGACTGAACCTTCGGAAGATTCTGCAGTCACTGCAGCAGACTTCAGTGCTTCAGAAGAATTCCTTTCTTCCGAGACCAATTTCTCTTCCGAAGGTAATTTTCCATTTGCCTTCTTCTTAGATTTGGAGCTTCCGAAGGAAACAGACTTTCCTTCCGAAGCTTGAATCTTCTTGGAACTCTTTGAAGTCTTTGTCTTGGTCATATGGACAGTACTTTTAGGATTGTATGAACAATCCTTTGCAATATGAGAGGTACTTTCACACATGACACAACACATTTTCTTCTTCACAAGAGTCTTCTTATGAGAACAAGACTGTCTTTGGTCAATTCCCTTCTCCACCTTCATCTTTGCAGATGATGAGACAGTTCTTATGAGCTAGGAACTGTTCTTGGAGTTTGATGGTCCAGGCTATGCAGCAGTGGTACACATCAAATCAGTCTTCTTCTTGGTACTGACATGATTTGAACAAGAACCAGAACTCTTAGCTGAAGAGTTTTGGTTGATGTATTCAGTCTTTACTACTTCAAACCCTGTAGAGATAAAAACTTGTTTCTGCTTAGAGTCAAAAGTAGCCTTGATCTCTTGAGCCTTTCCTGCTTTTCTTTTGCTCTTCCTGATCAAGTTCTTTCTCATTGACTTGGTCATCACAATAATCTTCTTCTCCTCAAAAGGATAGTGGCCCTTCTTAGAATCTTCCTCTTCACTCTTTTCAGAGGAATTCTTCACTATCTCTTCTTCATCCTCTTCACTTTTACGATCTATGAGAGGAAGCTCATCTTCACAAGTTCCACACCTAGGAGATCTTACAGACAAGATTGTGTGTGGAGGAGCTATCTCATTGGATCCCAATCCCTGTCTATTTTGATAACACACTTGTTGTGCAGGGATGAGGATATCATGTTCTTGAAGGTCTCTTCTTCAAGAACACTCTTTTCTGCCCTGGCTTTGCTGATCACAAGCTCAGCATGGCACTCAGTCAGCTTGGTTATGAGATCTTTGATTTGAGTCCTAAAATCTGTATGCTCATGTTTTAGAACTGAAATGGTTTTCTCTAAATCCTCTATCTTTAGTTTATAATCATTTTCAGACTTTCTAAAATCAGATTTTAAAATGTTTAAGGACTCAAGATCAGATCTCATCTCCAAGTTGTAGGACCTATATCTATTTACTTTAGAAATGCATTCAGGAGTACAGAGATTTTTCAATACCTTGGCTTCATCATGATCTGCCATTAGTGCTTGGTTTGGAGAAGCATCTTCCACTTGAAAGCTCTAGTCTAAGCCTCCTTCTTCAACAGCAACAGCAGCTTGTTGCTTTGGCTTCTCACTCTGAGGGACTTTCTCAGTGTAGTTTGGTCTGGTTTGTGCTTGGCTACCATTTGTTTTAGGTGCATTACACTCTCTAGCAAAGTGGCCCATCAGGTTACAGTTGTAACACTTGACTTTGCTTTCATCCAAGCCAAACTTTCCACTGGTTGCATTGCTTGGAAACCTCCTTCCAGTTCTCTTGTATAACTTCTTGGCTCTATGAGTGAGAAGAGCCATCTGCTGGACTAATTCCATGTATTCCAGATCATCTGGATGGATACAATCCAGGTCTTCAAGAGTGAAAAGAGAGTTGCCACAACTTTCATCAGAAGACACAAAGGCTTGAGAAGAGCTTGTCTCTTGGAATGGGCTTCCTTGAGTGTAGTTCTCCTTGGGTGTATCTGGGAAGGTGATGAAAGGACCCGTTGGTGAATTGTCAGGGTAGCATATGAGATGATGTTGGGGTTCTATGCTATCCCTTTCAACCACATGCAGCGGCTGAACCCAATTGATTGTTGGAGTTGCCATATGAACCTTGCATGTTAATCTCCATCTGGTAGCCACTGAGAATCCCATATAACTCTGTCAGAGTAAGAGTTTTGAGATTTTCAGTCCACTTGATCACCACACAATAGTGTGTCCATTGCTTAGGAAGTGAGGACATGAACTTCCTTACAATATCTCTATTTTCAACAGGAACTCCTCCATCCACAAGGGTGTCCACTATCTCAACATACCTGAAGTATTGCTGAGTCATGGTTTCACCTGTTTTGAAGGTGAAGTTTTCAAACTGCTGCTTCAGGAGATCCTTCTTGTTCTCCTTGGCTTCAGAGGAGCCTTCATACATCAGTTTTAGTGCATCCCACAACTGTTTAGCTGTTTTGCACTTCTTCAAACCTTTGTACACAGAGTTTGGAAGGGCAGTTTGAAGAGCTGTCATGGCTTTTCTGTCAATCTCTACTCTCTTCCTATCTTCATCAGAGTAGTTAGCCACATCTTTAGGGATCATACCAGCACTAGTAGAAGAAGGAGTGCTGGGTATGAAAGGTCCTTTTTTAACAGACTCCAACATTCTTGAGTCTAGAGACCTAATGAAACCTTCCATTCTCATACACCAGGTATCAAAGTCATCAAGAGTGATCATTGGGAACTTGTTCATGGTTCCAGTTTCCATATCAGTCTTTGAAATGGCTGCCATTTGAAAAGTTTAGTATTTGTGTGTATGAGGGTTCTTAAGATGGTTTGATCTTATACCAAGAGCCTGAAATGCTCTGATACCAATTGCAGGACCGGTGAAGGGTGGTCACTTAAACACAACAACACAAAGAGGAGATTAACCAAATTTTAATCAAACAGTAGACTGGATTAACCACAATAATGATACTAAGAACACAAGTAATGAGTAAGAGACAGAACAAGAGAACACAAGAGATTGGGTTTCAAGGATGAAGTATATTTCTTTCTCAAGTTCTATTACAAGTGTTACAAAGCATAAAAGAAAGATACTAGAACATGGAATACTTATACTACAACCTATAGCCGGCTATACTTTGAAAGCCAGTTGGATACAATTGACTAGACACGAACAAAATCAATTGTAGAGTCAAAAGGCATATGTGCCTTTTGACTTGTGACTATGACATGCCATAGCTCACATCCTAATATATTACAAAAAGGATAAAAGTACATAAAGTAGAAAGCATGGACTCAAGACCTCAATGTACAGCTTACCAAAAGCATGGACCTTTCACAAACTCATGTAAGTTGGTGACTTTATAGAGTTGCAGCGGAAAGGTGGTCCAGCTTTATGGTAAAGTACATCAGATAAAGGCATATCTCTAAAAGTCTTCGAAAGAAATCTGTCTTCACTATTTGGCTTCGGAAGACTTTGTCTCTAAAGCTTCGGAAGACTTCACTTTTGGCTTTGAAAGATATTGGTATTGGCTTCGGAAGATTTTACACTTAGAATATTTCTAGTGCATGGTGTAAAACTTCCAAAGCAATTCTACTTCAGTTCTTTAGTGCATTGCTTGTAGAGAGAGTTTGGATGTTTTGGCTGCATCAGACTTATAAGAATCCTTATAGCGACGATTTCTAGTACTTGGATCTACATAAGATCTTATACGTGTGTCTGTTTGTGTGTGTTACACGCGACCGAACTGATACAACCCGAACTGACCAAACGATACTATTTACTTTATACATATCATTAATGCTTAACAATAACTGTCAATATGTGTTTGACCGTTTACTGCATGCAACATTTGGAAACTTTGATCATTCATACTTACCACTTAACAAGTGAGTTTCGTGGCCCCTTTTTTACGCTTACACTATACTTCAACATTTACAAACATGGGGGAAAAGTATGCTCACCCATTTTCTATGCTGTACAACTTACATACAACTTACATACTTGGAATCAACATGTTACTGTTTTGTGAGTACTTATCTGATACATGCTTGAGTTCGCTGTGTGGTACTTTCTTTACAACCATTTAATTCCAGTGTGGGAACCGACGGATAGGTATTGGTAGTACTACTGGGTTGACACCCCCACCCTTGTTTGTTGGTATACTAGTTGGTACCAAAAGTGGCCAGGAACGGGCCCTTGGGTGAATATATTCCGACAAGATTCTGTGTCTACGTCATTAGGTTTGGTTGTAAAGCTCATTTTCATGTGATTTTGCTTACTTATAACTGTATACATGGTATTCCACAACATTTACTATACAGCATCAATTACTATTTTCTACTTAAACCTACGAGCTCACCAACAATTTTGTTGACCATTTTGAGCATATCTTTTCAGGTGACAATGCTAATTGAAGATCTAGGTGTGCTACCTTAGTGGAGACCCTAGGATGCTAATTGAAGATCTAGGTGTGCTACCTATGCTGTCGTGAATATTGACTAAACACGACACAAGTCTCCTTTGTGTCGGGTGTCGTCATGACATGCTTATTCATCATTTATTATTTTGCATCTCTATTGTCTACCATGTGTTATGACGATCCCGTCTGGTTACATCCCCGTGTTTCCGCTTTTAGCGGGAGTGTGACAGACTGGTATCAGAGCCATTGGTTATAGAGAATTAGGCAATTCACTTGACCTAGACTATTACCTAGGAACCTTCATGTAGATTTGCATGCTAGGATCTGTGTGCATTTTATATCTCATGTATGTGTTCCTCTTTACTTGATTTGTTTATCTATCTGTTTTGTGATCTTTTCACCCTGTGAGAGAGCCCTTGTGCTCACTCCTTATGGGATGCTTCTATTGGATCTTTCGTTCCCTCTGCGCGCTGAGTTGGTTTATCAAATCCGGGTATTAAACCCGAAGAGATCTTCACAAATCATGCAATTGCGCTTGACCTCGGACAATGAGATTGACCCTGAGGAGGTTATGTCTGAAACCTCGAAAGAGGAGGAGATAGACAACCTTCGCTAGGCTAAACGTGATTATATACATGGATTTACAATTGTTATGATGGACTATTGTTGGGACATTATCAATTCATAGGACATTATCAATTCATGGTGTGGTGACTATAAGTGTGATATTAACTTGGAATGCTGGACTTTGGTGGGTAGTATGGATAATACACTTTGAAATGGTTAAAGCTTATGTGTTTACTACTTTTATGATTAGAAAAATGCCGCCTCGAAGAGTTACCCGCAGCAATAGTAGCTGAAGTGAAGCCCCGAGGGGCAGAGGCAGAGGTAGAGCACCAAGAGCAAGTGTTGGCCCTGCCAGTAATAATCAGGGAACAGGAAACTCTGATATAGCAGCTTTGATCGCTCAACAGCTGGCCGCACTGATCCCGACCATGGTGGCCCAAGTGAGCGATGCTCTTCAGCAACACCACCCCCACGGGGATGGTGGCAATGATAATGAGGATAATGGAGAAAGAGGTCAAGGTGGGATTGATACTGAAGTGGGAAATGGGAACCCGACTGGGAAAGAAAGTAATCAGGAAACCGGGAATGGTGGAACAACTGGTAATGAAACTGGGGTTGTTAATACTAGAAGGGGATGTTCCTACAAGGAGTTTGTGGCCTGCAAACCGAAAGAATTTGATGGGAAGGGTGGAGCGATAACCCTAACCAGATGGCTGGAGAAGATGGAGGCAGTGATCGATATCAAAGAGTGCCTCGATAGCCAGAAAATCAAGTATGCCACGTGTTCATTACAGGGCAAGGCGTTAACTTGGTGGAACACCCAGGTTCAGGCTAGGAGAAGAGAATCAGCAATGCAAATGTCATGGGATGAGTTTAAAGCACTGATCACCGAAAAGTACTGCCCCCTCAATGAGATGCAGAAACTGGAGCATGAATTTTGGAATCATGCTATGGTGGGGGCTGGGCACGCAGCTTACACTGACCGTTTTCATGAGTTGGCAAGATTGGTACCACAACTGGTCACTCCTGAATCAAAGAGGATCGAGAGGTATATCTGGGGACTTGCGCCTCAAATCCGAGCAATGGTAACAGCAGCTGCTCCTCCTATGATCCAGAGCGCAATTTTGAAGGTTGGCGCCCTGACAGACGAGATGGTGAGAACAGGGGTATTGGGAAGAGGAGCAGAGAAAAGAAAGGATGTTAGGGAAACGAGCCAGTCGAGTGCCAGGAAATTTGACGAAAGTGCCAAGACAACCAGGAATTTTGTGGCCGTGATGCAAGGCAAGAGAGAGTATGTCGGGCCACACCCCAAATGTGATAGGTGCAACTTCCATCATCCCCCAGGAATGTTGTGCCGGATGTGCGTGAACTGTAAAAGCCCAGGTCATCTAGCGAGAGACTGTTGAATAGCGCCGAATCTGGTGGCACCGGTCAACGCGGTTAACCCCGCCGGGGAATGCCAGGGTCTGTTATGAGTATGGAGGCCCTGATCACTACAGAAACATGTGCCCCAGACTGAATCAGGCACTGGGTCAACAAGGGAACAACTAGCAGTAGGTGATGGCCACAGCTGGAAATCAAGGACCGACGAATCAAGGAAATACAGCTCGGGGACGTGCATTTGTCATTGAGCCAACGATGCCCGTCAGGACCCTAATGTTGTCACGGGTACGCACTTACTCAATAATTACTTCGCATCTATATTATTTGATAGTGGAGCAGACAATAGCTTTATATCTTCTGAGTTTGTGCAATTGCTTGATTTGAGTCCTAGTAGGCTAGAAACTAGCTACTCTATAGAAATGGCCAATGGTAGGGTTGTTCAAGCTGATGAAATCATTAGAAAGTGCTCAATAATATTGTAGAACCATGCCTTCGATATAGATTTGATACCCTTTGTGTTAGGAAGTTTCGACGTGATTGTGGGAATGGATTGGTTGTCGAAGCACGGAGCTGAGATTGTCTATCGGGACAAAGTAGTACGAATACCTATGCCAAACGAGGAGGTGCTCAGGATTCAAGGAGAACGACCGGGAAGAAACTTAAAGCATATCTCTTGCATGAAAGCACGCCGAAGTTTATGAAAGCAGTGCTATGCTTTTCTGGCTCATGTGGTGGAAAAAAGGAAGAGGAGTGGAAATTAGTAGATATTCCAGTGGTACGGGACTACCCAGATGTATTTCCTGATGACTTGTCTGGTTTGCCTCCTCCACGACAGGTGGAATTTCATATAGAGTTGGTTCCTGGAGCTACATCGGTAGCAAAAACGCCATATCGGTTAGCACCATCAGAAATGCAAGAGCTATCTAGTCAGTTGCAGGAACTACTGGAGAAGAGTTTTATCCGGCCGAGTCACTCACCGTGGGGAGCACCGGTATTATTTGTCAAAAAGAAGGATGGGTCATTCCGCATGTGTATCGATTACCGTGAGTTGAACAAGTTAACCATGAAGAATCGGTATCCTCTCCCCATGATCGACGATCTTTTTGACCAGCTGCAAGGAGCTTCATATTTCTCAAAGATCGACCTTCATTCTGGATATCATCAACTAAGGGTTTTCGAGGATGACATACCGAAAACAGCGTTTAGAACTCGTTATGGGCACTATGAGTTCTTGGTCATGCCGTTCGGGTTGACTAACGCACCAGCAGTTTTTATGGACCTAATGAATCGGGTGTGTAAACCTTGCATAAGTTTGTGATCGTATTCATAGACGATATACTTATCTACTCCCGATCGAAAGAAGATCATGAAGAACACCTCCGAGCAATACTGGAACTATTACGGGAAGAGAAACTTTTCGCCAAGTTCTCGAAGTGTGAATTCAGGTTGCGGGAAGTGAAGTTTTTGGGTCATGTGGTTAACGAGGATGTGATTCATTTAGATCCCGGCAACATTAAAGCGGTGAAGAAACGGGATGCACCTCAGACACCATCAGAAATACGACAATTCTTAGGATTGGCCGGATACTATCGTCGCTTCATCGTGAATTTTTCAAAGATTGCTCAACCATTAACATTGCTGACTCAAAAAGACAAGAAGTTTGATTGGGGACATGCACAAGAACAAGCGTTCCGAACGTTGAAAGAGAAGTTGTGCAACGCACCGATATTGTCCCTCCCAGACGGAACTGATGATTTTATGGTGTACTACGATGCTTCACATCAAGGATTGGGATGTGTGCTAATGCAGAAGGATAAGGTGATTGCCTACGCTTCGCGACAACTTAAGGTGCACGAAAAGAACTATACAACTCATGATCTTGAGTTGGGCGCTGTAGTATTTACACTTAAGATACGGAGGCATTACCTGTAGGAACCAAATGCATTATTTACACAGATCATAAGAGCCTCCAACATATCCAGGATCAGAAGGAACTTAATATGCGTCAGCGACGTTGGGTAGAACTACATAGTGACTACGATTGTGAAATCCGGTATCATCCGGGAAAAGCTAACGTGGTGGCTGATGCTTTAAGCCGCAAAGAACGCGTGAAACCACTACATGCTCGAGCGTTAGGACTGACTGTTCAAACGAATTTGAAAGCCCAGATCCAAATTGCATAAAGTGAAGCATTGAAAGAAGAAAACCTTGCGGGAGAAGAATTCCGAGGGTTGGATAAACAAATGAGTTGCAAGGATGATGGTACACAGTACTTCATGGATCGTATATGGGTACCCAGATGGGGAGGTGTATATACCTTGGTCATGGATGAAGCACACAAGACGTGATATTCTATTCATCCTGGTGCAGACAAAGTGTACCACGATCTCAAAGATCTGTACTGGTGGCCAGTCATGAAGAAAGACATTGCTATGTACGTCAACAGATGCTTGACATGCTCGAAAGTTAAAGCTGAACACCAGAAACCATCGGGATTATTACAGCAACCTAAAATTCCCGAGTGGAAATGGGAGAATATAGCTATGGATTTTATTACCAAACTCCCTAGAACGAGCAGTGGGCATGACTCGATATGGGTCGTAGTGGATCGGATGACGAAGTCAGCTCATTTCTTGCCGAACCGAGAAGACTACAAAATGGATAAGTTGGCGAGATTGTACATCAAGGAGGTCGTGACAAGGCACGGAGTGCCGGTGTCGATCATATCCGATCGTGATAGTCAATTTACTTCACGATTTTGGCAGACACTACTAAAAGCGATGGGCACTCGATTAGATATGAGTACCGCCTATCACCCTCAGACAGATGGCCAAAGTGAACAAACTATACAAACGTTGGAAGACATGCTACGGGCGTGTGTAATCGACTTTGGTGGTAGTTGGGACACTCATCTACCGCTGATTGAGTTCTCTTACAACAACAGCCACCATACGAGCATTGGATGTGCTCCATTCGAAGCATTGTATGGAAGAAAATGTAGCTCACTCGTTTGTTGGGCCGAGATTGGTGAAAGTCAGTTAACAGGCCCAGAGATCATTCAAGAAACAACCAACAATATTTTTTAAATCAAAGATAGACTAAAAGCTGCCAGAGATCGCCAAACGAGCTATGCCGACAACTGTCGGAAGCCCGTAGAATTTAACTTTGGGGATCGAGTTTTACTCAAGGTCTCTCCTTGGAAAGGAATTGTTCGGTTTGGAAAGAAAGGGAAGTTAGCCCCAAAATATGTAGGACCATTCGAGATTACACAGAAAGAATTGGTCCAGTGGCTTACGGATTAAGGTTACCACAAGAACTCAGCGGCGTACATGATACTTTCCACGTGTCGAACCTCAAGAAGTGTTTGGCTGATGAATCCCTTCACATACCAATTGAGGACGTCAAGATTGACAAAAAGCTTCATTTTGTTGAGGAACCCATTGAGATCATGGATCAAAACGTCAAGCAATTGAAGTGCAGTAGAATACCAATTGTTCGCGTAAGATGGAATTCAAAACGAGAGCCAGAGTTTACATGGGAACGGGAAGACCAGATGAAACTTAAATATCCACATCTTTTCGAGGGTGACACTCTTGGACCTAACTCCAGCTGAATTTCGGGACGAAATTCTCTCAACTGGGGGATACTATGACATTCGTCACCAAAAGGTCCGTCAATTAACATGGATTCCATTAACTTTTCTTCGCTCGTTGATTTCTCATCTTTATAAACTATTCGTGTGGTAGATATTATACTTGCTTTATCGTCTTTATTCTTGTGTTCTTACCGTTAACGTTTCAATCCTTAAAACTTTTGCAATTTTCATCATTGTTATCACTAAGTATACCATTTTTATATAATATTATTATCATTAATTAAACCATTTTTAAGTTACCAATATCATTAATTACATTTTTTTCATTAATATATTAGCCTATTAAAGTCGTTTGCAATCGAAACAAATTTGGGAACTCGGGGGCTAAGTGTAGGGACCAAATGTGACATTTTGCCAAACTAGGGCTGGGTATAAATATCCATATTCCTCGGCTACAGCTCCTTGCACCAAAACTTCGGAAGACTTCACTTTTGGCTTTGGAATATGTTGGTCTTGGCTTTGGAAGATTTTACACTTAGAATATTTCTAATGCAAGGTGTAAAACTTCCGAAGCATTTCTACTTCTGTTGTTCAGTGCATGCATGCAGAAAGACTTTTGATGTTTTGGCTGCATCAGACTTATAGGAATTCTTACAAACTCCCCCTAGGCTGATGCTACCAAAACATTTGAATATCTTCAGCTTTTGACAGTCCTCATAATGACGATGACCATGCCCTTCTTAATTAGATGGTCAGGATCACTCGGACTCTTATAGTATCTTCTCATCTTAAAGAGATCATGCAGAGGTAGGTTGAATAGGTCTTGCCATGTGTTGATATCTTCACCACCTTTATCTCTGACCACATGCCATCTCTCTGGATAAGTTGTGAAGGTCCAGGATAAGATGGGTCTCTCCGATGCAAGAGGAGCCACTTGGATTGGAGTTGATTGGGCTGCCTCTTCATGCACTTCCTCAAGTTGATCTGACACAGCTGAGGTATAGAGGTGGATGATTCAGACTTCTTCTTCTTCTTTGACTTTGGGTTAGAAGCCATCCTCTTCCTTCTCTTTGAGGACTTTAACTGAGAAGACTGGTTTGTAGCACCTTGTTGATCAGTTTTGTCTTGCTCAGTTGGGTGTTCCTCCCTCACAGGTTCAGAAATAGAGGGAGTTTGACCCTATTATGGATCAGAAGATAAATCTTGTTGAGGCTCAGCAGGAGGTCCAGGTTGTGTTGTCTCAGGTTGTTCAACCTTATCCTCAACTTCAGGAGGAGCTTGACTTGGAGGGGAGTGTAAGTCAATTAGGTCTCCAATTTTGATCTTTTGTTTGATTGCACTAATATGCTCATCCATTGTAGATAGAAACATAGGTCCAAGTCTCCATCCAGAGAATCCAAACAGAAGCTCATTATCCTTTATTTGTCAGCAGACTTCTTCATGCTCTTTTGGATAATGGCTCTTGACTCTGAAGCCTCTTCCCTAATCTTTCTTTTTGTTGCCTTTTGTTCTTTGAGTACTTGAAGTTCAAGCTGTTTGAGATACTCAAACTCAATGTACTCAACGGACAAGGGAAGAAGTGCAGATGTCTGGTAGAGACCTGTGGCACTCAGGTAGTTGATCATATTTTGCATATCTGTTTCATTGTCTACCTGAGATTCTTCTGTAGCTGCTACATTCTCTTGCATAGGGCTTTTTTGAACTGGGGAGAGAGTAGGGAGAAGTAGCCTTGCATACTCTGCTTCCTTCATCTCTCTTGACACTTCTATGTCAGCCAGGTTATTAAGTTCCTCTAAGGGGAGAGATATAATCTCATCAATGTCAATGTTTCTGGTCTACAGGTAAGTAATCCTGACTGCCCTCAACTCATCATCTTGAGTGTTTGGTCTGGGGGCAGCCCTGACTGCTGCTTGCATGAAGCCTGAAGACCCAGAGGAACTTTCTCCCCTTAGCTTCCTCTTTCTCTTTCTCTCCTCCTCCTCAATCTCCTTAGGAGTTAGAATCCTTTTACCTTTGTCACCCAAAGACCTTTGTGACACGGGGTGGAGAGAGCTTTGGCCTTCATTGCTTGGTATAGTATCCAAGCTTTGGCTAGAGAGAGGTTATGAGAGACCTTCACCAGCAGGTGTTTTATTGAGGGAATGAATTTTTGAAGTAGTTTTTGGTGTGACAGGGCTCTCAGGCTCTATCACTGAGGCTTCAGCCAAGGTTTTCCATTGGAAGCTAATCTTAAGGTCTGCCTCAACATCCAGTTGACCAATCACATTACCTGATTGCCTTTGTCTCCTTCTTAGACTGAACTCTTCAGTAACTCTATCTTGAATCCTTTGTGTGAGACTGTCAGCTTGTCTAGATTGACTTGGTTGACAAGTGGCATGTTGATCAAGTCAAGACTTGCATTCTAGTTCAAGGTCTGAAAGCTAAACACCTCTTTTTGCCCTTGAACTATTTGAACAATGAGGGCTCTTCTATCAGCAAATAATGTAATTTGAAGTTCCTTGGGGTGGGGATGATATAGCCCTTGAAATGCCTTCCGCAAATAGACTTTGAATGAAAGAGTCCATAGAGTCCACATTAATGTGAACTTGAGGAAGTTGCTGAATATGCACAATTGTAAGTGAGGATGGTGAGTCCTCAATGTTCATACTCCTTGAAGAACTCCCAGGTTCTGTGACTGTAATGACTTTCTCCCCCTTTTTGGTAGCATCACCCTCTTGCATAGGTGAGCTAGGAGTCAGTTCAATCACATTCACAGGTTCTTGTGTTTCTGGTTGAGCTCTCCTTAAAGGTCTCCCAGCTAGTTTTTCCCTTAGATAAGATATCTAAAGTTGCTGATCATTGACCCTGTTGTGCAGGGCAGTCACCTTAGATTCAAGTTGACTAACCTTAGAGACTAAATAGGTGCATGCTTTTGATAGTTTTTGCACCTTTAGTCTCAAGTTCCCCTCATCTTTATTAGAAGAATCATTGGGGGATGAGATAATTGGACTAAAGTCCTCTCTCTCACCACCAGCTTCAGGTTCTTGGCTGCTGGATTTCCTCTGCTCATTGACAACCTCAGTTGAGGTGTCTATAGGGTGAGTTGCCATGGTTGAGGTCTTAATAATGTAATCACTTGCAGAATGAGACCCTCTTCCATATGGATCTCCTAAACATGTTCAGGTTGAACCACCTCAGTAATAGGTGACTGATGTGGGCTAAACATAGGGGACTCAGAAGCACTCATCTCACTTTGAGTGGGGGAAGAGTAGAGAGACTAATGGTACTCACTGAAACCTAAGTCTTCATCAGTATAGAATTCAAGGTTAGGAATAGGTTGATTTTAATTTAAAAGTTGGGGATGGTAACTGTCCCCTGAAGGTTGTTCATTTGAGTATTGAGACTCAGAGTGAAGGCTTAAGGCAGTTGGGCTTGTGAGCTCATCAGGCTGAGCATGAGGAACCTCCGCACTAATTCTTGAAGAGATGGGATGGTTTGCTCCTCAAAAGAAGTGGGAGCTTTAGTATCCACTTCCTCTTGTATGGATGAGTGTATGAGGGCCTGCACAAGCTCAATAGCTTGATTAGGGGTTCGTTTGGATTTTCTTTGGTAGGTGAGGGTGATTTGTGGTCTTTTTTGTGGTTGGGAGGTAGAAGGTGTGGGTTCAATACTAGCTTGTGTTGCTAGGTTGTCACCTTGAGCAATGAGCTCTAACATTTTTGGGACAAGGGCTGTTTCTAGCCTCTAAGAAGCCTACAGTTGGATTCTTCATGATTTTAAAGATGTCGGGCTTCAACTGTCCCAATTTAAGAATATTACCTGTTTCCCTCAACTGTGAGCCCAGTTGATAGTTGAGAATGTATTGAACATATCTAGGAAACATGTAATACTCTAAGGAGTCCAAGTTAGCAAGAAAATTTGTGTAAACAAACTAAGAGTACCTAAACTTGACCCCTTGAACCATTCCATGCACTATCAAGGAGAGATCTTCAGGAATCTGGTCCCACCCTCCATGCTTGTTTGACAAGCTATGGATAACCACATGGAGCAGGTATTTCCACTAGGATGAGACCTTCCCTTTCCTGGAGGTCTTTACAGAGAAATCTCCCTCATAGCCTATCTGCACAAAAGAATGATTAACAGGTTCCTTTGGGAAGGACAACTCGCCTTCTTCATCATCTAGCTATAAATGAGTGTTGGTGATGTCCGGAGTGATGAAGATTGTCCTCCCCTTCACTCTGGCAAATAGTGCCTTCTCCCCATCAATTAAGACCTCTTGGCAGGTCTTCCAAAATTCAGGTAGATGATCCACATAGAGAGTAGGATCAATGGTTAGAGAGGTGAAATAGTTGGATAGAGCCAAAAAACGGCAAACCTCTGAGAAACTATCATCTTTCTCAGAGTTCAACAGAGCAACCTGGTTCCGTTGCCTGTGAAGTTGCATGGAGAAGTCAGGGTTGTTTCTGCGGTTTAGATTGGCCATTTTAAGAAGCTTAAAGGTGAAGGAAGGTGAAGAACAAAGGCGGTTTGGGATAATTTAGGTTTAAGGAATAGTGTAATGGAAGAAGATAGTGAAAGAGGGGGGAACCATTGGGTATTTATGTGAAAAGGATTTGAGACAAAGTGAATGAAAGAGGATAAACTATAAAATCTGGATGTCGGTCCCACATCTGAAAAAGTAGTTTACTTTTGCCTAAAAGTAGTTTTCTTGGAAGTCGAGAAATCTTCTGAAGATTATTTAGCTTCGGAAGTTCTGAAGAAAAATCTTCCGAAGGTAATTTTAAATCGTCCAAAAAGGAAAGAGATCAAAATTTTCAAAAATCTAAGAAATGCCTTTTGAAAAGATTTTCTTTCAATGAAAACAGAGGGCTTATGAAGATGATGAAATAGACAACTTAGGACACATAGGTTTTAGTAAGTTTTAAGAAAAGCTATTCAAAGTTAATCATCGTAATAGCTGATAAAAGATGTTTAATTCTTTGTTCATCAAAAGCTTTTATGAACTAATCAGCATATTGTTCATTTGTGTTAACTTTGACTAGTTTGATTAATCCCTTTTCAAAATTGTCTCCAATCAAATGATACCTGATATTGATATGCTTTGTCCTTGTGCTGCACAGGATTTTCTGTGATTGAGATAGCACTGTTTTTGTCTATATGGATGGGAGTCTCCTTGAAGTTGAGTCCATAGTCCAACATCTGATTTTGAATCCAAAGCACTTGAGCACAGCAGCTTGCAGCAGCAATGTATTCAGCCTCAGCATTTGATGCAGACACAAAGGATTGTTTCTTACATTACCAAGAGACTATCCTTCCACCCAGAAATTGGCATCCCTGATGTAGACTTTGCAGTCATGTTGCAACCACCATAGTCACTATCTGTATAAGCATACAGATTAAAGTAAGAATTCTTTGGATACCTAAGGTCAAGTGATTGAGCACCTTTGAGATATCTTAAATTTCTTTTGACAGTGATCAGGTGTGACATCTTGGGGTTGGCTTGATATCTTGCACAAATGCATGTTGCAAACATGATATCAGGTCTGCTAGCTATGAGGTACATAAGAGACCCAATCAAGATCAGGTCTAAGGGAGTGGTTCCTGGCTATGGGTGTCTTAGCAACCTTACAATCAGTCATGTTTAACATTTTAACTATGTCTTATACATACTTTTAATGACTTATGAAGATGCCATTGTCAACTTGCTTCACTTGAATTCCTAGTAAGAAATTGAGTTCCCGCATGGCACTAAATTCAAACATGTCCTTCATCAGCTTCTCAAAGTCTTTGTAGAACTTTGGATTAGTTGACCTAAAGATAATGTCATCTACATATACTTGAACTAGCATTATGTCATATCTTGTTGCTTTGATGAAGAGAGTTCCATCAATAGTACCCTTTTTGTATCCATGCTGACAGAGATACTGAGATAGAATCTCATACCACTTCCTTGGTGCTTGGTGTAGCCCATAAAGAGCTTTATCAAGCCTGCAGACATAATCAGGATGATCAGGATCTGCAAACCCAGGTGGTTATCCGACATACACCTCTTCTTCAATCACCCTGTAAGGATTCCTTTAAGTCTGATGCAAACCAAAACATCCAATGTCTCTCTGCAACAAATGCACTAAGTAATGAAGTAAGAAATGCTTCGGAAGTTTTACACCATACACTAGAAAATATTCAAAGTGTAAAATCTTCCGAAGCCAAGACCAATATCTTCCGAAGCCAAACATGAAGTCTTCCGAAGCCTCAGAGACAAAGTCTTCCGAAGCTTCACTCTATGAAGACCCATTTCTTCCGAAGACTTTTAGTAACATGCTTTATCTGATGTACTGTTCCATAAAGCTGGACACCTTTCCGCTGCATCTCTGTAAAGTCACCAACTAACATGAGTTGGTGAAAAGGTCCATGCTTTTGGTAGCTGTACATTGAGGTCTTGAGTCTGTAACTTTCTACTTTATGTACTTTATCCTTTTTGTAATAGATATGGATGTGAGCTATGGCATGTCATAGCCACAAGGTCAAAAGGAAGATATGCCTTTTGATCCTACAATTGATTTTGTTTGTGTCTAGTCAATTGTATCCAGCTGGCTTTCAAAGTATAGCCGGCTGTAGGTTGTAGTATAAGTATTCCAAGTTCTTGTATCTTTCTTTATGCTTTGTAACACTTGTATAAGAACTTGAGAAAGCAATATACTGCCTCCTTGAAACCTAACTCTCTTGTTCTGTCTCTTTTACTTTACGTGTGTTCTTTGTATCAATATATTGGTTAATCCATTTTATTGTTTGATCAAGTTTAGTTATTCTCTTCTTTGTGTTGTTGTGTTGTAATTATTCAAGCCCTTAACCGGTCCTGCAATCGGTATCAGAGCATTTCAGGCTCTTGATATAAGATCTCACCATCTTAAGATCCCTCACACACACAAAAACTAAACTCTCCAAATGGCATCCATCTCAAAGTTTGATATGGAGACTGGAACCATGAACAAATCCCCACTGATCACTCTTGATGACTTTGACACTTGGTGTATGAGAATGGAAGGTTTCATCAGGTCTCTAGACTCAAGAATGTGGGAATCTGTTGAGAATGAACCTTTCATACCCAGCACTCCTTCTGCTACTGGTGCTGGTATGATACCAAAAGATATGGCCAACTACTCTGATGAAGATAGGAAGAGAGTAGAGATTGATAGAAAGGCCATGACTGCTCTTCAGACTACTCTTCCAAACTCTGTATACAGAGGTTTCAAGAAGTGCAAAACAGCTAAACAGCTGTGGGATGCATTGAAGCTGATGTATGAAGGCTCCTCTGAAGCCAAGGAGAACAAGAAGGATCTCCTGAAGCAGCAGTTTGAAAACTTCACCTTCAAAACAGGTGAAACCATGACTCAGCAATACTTCAGGTATGTTGAGATAGTGGATACGCTAGTGGATGGAGGAGTTCCTCTTGAGAACAGGGACATTGTAAGGAAGTTCATGTCCTCACTTCCTAGGCAATGGACACACTACTGTGTGGTGATCAAGAGGACTGAGAATCTCAAAACTCTTACTCTGACAAAGTTATATGGGATTCTCAGTGGCTACCAGATGGAGATGAACATGCAAGGTTCATCTGGCAACTCCAACAATCAAATGGGTTCAGCCCTTCATGTGGTTGAAAGGGATAGCATAGAACCCCAACATCATCTCATATGCTACCCTGACAACTCACCAAAGGGTCCTTTCATCACCTTCCCAGAGACACCCAAGGAGAACTACACTCAAGGAAGCCCATTCCAAGAGACAAGCTCTTCTCAAGCCTTTGTGTCTTCTGATGAAAGCTGTGGGAACTCTCTCTTCACTCTTGAGGACCTGGACTGTATCCATCCAGATGACCTGGAGTACATGGAGATAGTTCAGCAGATGGCTCTCCTCACGCACAGAGCCAAGAAGTTCTACAAGAGAACAGGAAGGAGGTTTCCAAGCAATGCAACCAGTGGAAAGTTTGGGCTGGATAAAAGCAAAATCATGTGTTACAACTGTAACTTGATGGGCGACTTTGCTAGAGAGTGTAAGGCACCTAAAACAAATGGTGGCCAAACACAAACCAGACCAAACTACACTAACAAAGCCCCTCAGAATGAGAAGCCAAAGCAACATGCTGCTGTTGCTCTTGAAGAGGGAGGCTTTGACTGGAGCTTTCAGGTGGAAGATGCTTCTCCAAACCAAGCACTAATGGCAGACTATGATGAAGCCAAGGTATTGGAACATCTCTGTACTCCTGAATGCATTGCTAAAGTAAACAGATACATGTCCTATAACTTAGAAATGAGATCTGATCTTGAGTCATTAAACATTTTAAAATCTGATTTTAGAAAGTCTGAAAATGATTACAAGTTAAAGATAAAGGACTTGGAGAAAACCATTTCAGTACTAAAACATGAACATACAGATTTTAGGACTCAAATCCAGCATCTCATAACTAAGTTGACTGAGTGCCAGGCTAAGCTTGTGAAAAGCAAAGCCAAGGCTGAAAAGAGTGTTCTTGAAGAAGAGACCTTCAAGAACATGATATCCTCATCCCTGCACAACAAAGTGTGCTATCAAAATAGACAAGGACTGGGATCAAATGAGATAGCTCCTCCACACACAATCTTGTCTGTAAGATCTCCTAGGTGTGGAACTTGTGAAGATCAGCTTCTTCTCATAGATCCTATAAGTGAAGAGGATGAAGAAGAGGATTCTACTAAGGGCCACTATCCTTCTAAGGAGAATAAATCTACTGTGATGACCAAGTCCAAGAGAAAGAACTTGATCAGGAAGAGCAAAAGAAAAGCAAAGAAGGCTCAAGAGATCAAGGCTACTTTTGATTCTAAGCTGAAACAAGTTTTTATCTCTGCAGGTTTTAAAGTAGTAAAGACTAAAGACATCAACCAAGACTCCTCATCTAAGAGTTCTGGTTCTTGTTCAAATCATCTCAGTACAAAGAAGAAGACTGAGCTGCTGTGTACCACTGCTGCATAGCCTGGACCATCAAACTCCAAGAACAGTTCACAGCCCAAAAGAACTGTCTCAGCATCTTCAAAGATGAAGGTGGAGAAGGGATGTGACCAAAGCCAGTCTTGCTCTCATAGGGAGACTCTTTTGAAGAAGAAAATGTTATGTGTCATGTGTGAAAGTACCTCTCACATTGCTAAGGATTGCCCTTACAATCCTAAAAGTACTATCCATATGACCAATACAAAGACTTCAAAGAGTTTCAAGAAGATTCAAGCTTCGGAAGGAAAGTCTGTTTCCTTCGGAAGCTCCAAATCAAAGAAGAAGGTAAATGGAAAATTACCTTCGGAAGAAAAATTGGTCTCGAAAGAAAGGAGTTCTTCGAAGCACTGAAGTCTGCTGCAGTGACTGTAGAATCTTCCGAAGGTTCAGTCATCAAAACTTGTGAAGTCCCAAAAGCTTCTAAGGTTTTGAAGGTCAAGTCCAATACTCCAAAGGTGGTGTGGAAGTCTAAGAAAGACCAAATGACTGAAGTTTCTCCATCAACAACACCTAAAGATCCCCCTAGTACAACCAGAGGATCTATTACTGTTGCATTACCTTCTATTATACTTAGTGAGCCCAAGACAAGTAAGGCTTGGGTTTCCAAATGTAACTAATCATTTTCTTTGTGCAGGAACAGCTCAAGACAAGCAGGAATGTCTGGATAATTGATAGTGGCTGTTCCAGGCACATGACAGGCAATAGGTCTCTACTCCATAACTTTGAGAAAATTGATGGAGGACCAGTTGCTTTTGGAGGAGATGAAGGTGGTTACATTTCAGGAAGGGGCAAGGTCACAAATGGTAAGCTCAGCATTGAAAAGGTAAACTTTGTTAAGGAGCTTGGGTACAATCTTCTGAGTGTATCCCAATTTTGTGATCAGAGTCATAACATGCTCTTTACTGAGCATGAGTGCATTGTTCTCAAGCCCGGAGTGGTCATTCCTCATGAGCATATCCTACTCAGAGCCCCCAGGAAAGGGAACATGTACAAGATGGATTTGCAAGAAACATCTCCCTCTGGAGAAGTTTCATGCTTTCTATCTAAAGCAAATAGTGATGAGTCTTTCCTATGGCATAAAAGAATGTGCCATGTAAACTTTAAGAACATGAATAAGCTAATTAAACATGATTTGGTAACTGGAATGCCAAAGAAAGAGTTTACAAGTGGTGATCATTGTGTTGCATGCCTGAAAGGGAAGCAACATAAGGTATCTCACAAGCCTAAGGAAAGGAACTCCATCACTACTCCCCTACACTTGTTACATATGGATCTCTTTGGCCCCACCAGTGTAATGAGTCTAGGAAGGACCTCTTATTGTTTTGTGATCACAGATGATTTTACAAGATTCACTTGGGTTTTCTTTCTTAGAACTAAGATGAAACCCCTGAGATTCTGAAGAATTTCATCTTAAAAATTGAGAATCAAAGTGATCACAAGGTCAAAACCATAAGATGTGATCAAGGAACTGAATTCAAGAATCAAATCCTTGAACATTTTGTGATGAAAAAGGTATTACAAGACAATATAGTGCTCCCAGGACTCCTCAGCAAAATGGAGTTGCTGAGAGGAGAAACAGGACACTAATTGAAGCTGCAAGAACTATGTTGTCTGACTCTAAACTGCCCATCACCTTTTGGGCAGAGGCAGTAAATACTGCTTGCTATGTGCAAAACAGAGTTTTGGTAGTTAAGACACATGGTAAGACTCCTTATGAACTTTGGCACAAGAGAAAACCTTTCATTGGTTTTCTCAGGTCATTTGGATGCCCCTGCACCATCTTGAATACCAAGGATCAAATTGCCAAGTTTGCTGAGAAATCAGATGATGGACACTTCATTGGATACTCTTCTCAAGCTAAGGCTTATAGAGTATACAATCTCAGAACTAGAATTGTTGAGGAGTCAGCCAATGTGACTTTCAATGAACAACACCCTGTGTGGCTGGTTCTGGTCCTGATTGGCTATTTGATCTTGATTTAGTTACCAACTGTTTTAACAAATCTTGTGAGAATGTTTCAGGATCTGCAGAAAATCTAAATACAGGTGATCCTGATCCAAGATTTGAGCTAGAAGACCCTCAACTCATACATCTTCAGCTCCAGTTGGGACTACTTCAGCAAATGAGGTCTCTATCAGCACTACAATGACAAATTCAGCTGATACATCTGGGATGCCTTCAAATTCCAGCTCAGAGGCTCCTCAACCAGATAAAGATACCTCAATTGTAGAAGACAACAATGGTGATGGTGAAAGTGATCAGGAATTCCTTGATGCTAATAACCACACCATAGATGACAACATCAATGATGTCACACACTCATTGGATCAAGTTAATCTTGATAAGTGTGGTAATGTGGAAGGTGAATCATCTATGCCAGATCTAAATTTCTCAAATTTGGATCTTTCTCAGCAACTTGCTGTGATCCCTCAGCTAAGGATCCACAAGTCTCACCCCACCACAAACATCATTGGAGATGTTGTCACAGGGGTAAGAACAAGAGGACAAACCCATGAAGCAAATGTTTGTCTTCACTCTTGTTTCTTATCTCAGATAGAGCCAAAGAAAGTTGATGAAGCTCTAAAGGATGGAAGTTGGGTTGAAGCTATGCAACAAGAGCTACTTCAATTCAAAAGGCAGAAAGTTTGGAACCTTTGTCCTCTTCCTCATGGGAAGACTACCATTGGAACCAAATGGGTTTTTAGGAATAAGAAGGATGATAGAGGAATTATCATCAAGAACAAGCAAGACTAGTTGTTCAAGGATACACACAAGAAGAAGGGATTGACTACACTGATGTCTTTGCTCCTGTAGCAAGATTAGAAGCTGTTAGGATATTCCTGGCATTTGCTGCATCCAAGAACTTCAAGGTCTTTCAACTTGATGTAAAGTGTGCTTTCTTATATGGAGTGATTGATGAAGAGGTTTATGTCAAACAGCCACCTGGTTTTGTAGACCCTGATCATCCTGATTATGTCTGCAAGCTTGACAAAGCTCTTTATGGGCTGCATCAGGCACCCAGGAAGTGGTATGAGACATTGTCTGAGTATCTTTGTAAACATGGATACAGGAGAGGTACTATAGATGGAACTCTCTTCATCAAAGGACAGGGAAATGACTTATTGCTAGTTCAAGTATATGTAGATGACATCATCTTTGGTTCAACTAATCCAAAGCTCTGCAAAGACTTTGAGAAGCTGATGAAAGACAGATTTGAAATGAGTACAATGGGAGAACTCAATTTCTTTCTGGGAATTCAAGTGAAGCAAGTTGAAGATGGCATCTTCATAAGTCAGTCAAAGTATGTTCAGGACATACTCAAGAGGTTCAACATGACTGATTGTAAGATTGCTAAGACACCCATAGCCAGAAACCACTCCCTTGGACCTGATCTTGAGGGGGAGTGTGTAGATGAACATTTATACAGGGCTATGATTGGGTCTCTTATGTATCTTACAGCTAGCAGGCCTGATATCATGTTTGCTACATGTATTTGTGCAAGATATCAAGCCAACCCTAAGATGTCTCACGTAATCACTGTCAAAAGGATTCTAAGATACCTCAAAAGTGCTTCAACACTTGGTTTATGGTACCCAAAGAATCCTGACTTCAATCTGTATGCTTATACAGATAGTGATTATGGTGGTTGCAACATGACTGCAAAGTCTACATCTGGGGGATGTCAATTCCTTGGTGGAAGGGTTGTCTCATGGCAATGCAAGAAACAATCCTGTGTGTCTGCATCAACTGCTGAGGCTGAATACATTGTTGCAAGCTGCTGTGCTCAAGTGCTTTGGATTCAAAATCAGATGCTGGACTATGGATTTAACTTCAAGGAGACTCCTATCCACATAGACAACAATAGTGCTATCTATATCACTGAGAACCCTGTGCAGCACTCAAGGACCAAACACATCAATATCAGGTATCATTTAATAAGAGATAACTATGAAAAGGGATTAATTAAACTAGTCAAAGTTCATACAGATGAACAATATGCTGATCTGTTTACAAAAGCTTTTGATGAACAGAGATTTAAATATCTAATATCAGCTATTGGGATGATTAACTTTGAATAGATCATTTTCTTAAAACTAATTCTAATTATTTCTTAAAATATGTGTGTCCAAAGTTTTCTACTTCATCACTTTCATAAGCTCATGTTTTCTTTGAATATAAAATTCTTTTTGAAGACTTTCCTTAGATTCTTGAAAATTTTCTGATCCTTCGGAAGATATACTTTTACCTTCGGAAGAAAATCATGTCTTCAAAATAAATGACTGTCTAAGAAATTTTACCTTCGGAAGAAGTCTAAATCTATCTTCCGAAGCTTAAATTCTTATCTTAGACTCTTATTTGTTTTTAAGGACTTTTTCCTTCCGAAGCAAAATTAACTCTCGGAAGCTTTGTTGTTTCTTATACAAAGCATTCAAGTGTTTATTTCTCTTCCAAAGCAAAATTTTCAAGACTCTCAGGAAAATCTTCCGAAGCCATTTTAGCTTCGGAAGCTTTTTCATTAAAACTTCCGAAGACAATTTACCTTCGGAAGCTTTTCGAATTCCAAGAAAACTACTTTTTGAACAAAAGTAAACTACTTTTTCAGAGGTGGGACCGAATTTCGGATTTCAAATTTATCTTCTTTCATTAACTTTGTTCAAATCCCTTTTCACATAAATACCCAAAGGTTCCCCCTCTTCCTCACTATCTTCCTCAATTCCACTATTCCCCAAACCTAATTCCCAAAACCGCCTTTGCTTTCTACCTTTCTTCAACCTTAAGCTTCTAAAATGGCCAACCTTAACCGCAGAAACAACCCAGATTTCTCCATGCAACTTCACAGGCAACACAATCAGGTTGCTCTGTTAAGCTCTGAGAAAGATGCAAGTTTCTCAGAGATTTGCCAATTCTTAACTCTATCCAACTACTTCACCTCCCTGACCATTGATCCTACTCTGTATGAGGATCACTTGCTTGAATTCTGGAAGACCTGCCAAGAGGTCATTATGGATGGGGAGAAGGCACTGTCTGCCACAGTGCAAGGGAGGACAATCTTCATCACTACGGCCATCATCAACCATCATTTGCAGCTGGATGATGAAGAAGGTGAGTTGTCCTTCCAAAGGAAGCTGTTAATCATTCCTTTGAGTAGATGGGCTATGAGGGAGATTTCTCTGTAAAGACCTTCAGGAAAGGGAAGGTCTCATCCTAGTGGAAATACCTGCTCCATGTGGTTATCCACAGCTTGTCAAACAAGCATGGAGGGTGGGACCAGATTCCTGAGGATCTCTCCTTTATAGTGCATGGAATGGTTCAAGGGGTCAAGTTCAGGTACTCTCAATTTGTTTATACCAATTTACTTGCAAACTTGGACTCCTTAGAGTATTACATGTTTCCTAAATATGTTCAGCACATTCTTAACTGTGAACTGGGCTCATAGTTAAGGGAAACAAGTAATATTTCTTAAATTGGGACAGATGAAGCCCAACATCTTCAAAATCATGAAGAAGCCAACTGTAGGCTTCTCAGGGGTAGAAATAGCCCTAGTCCCCAAAATGTTAGAGCTCATTGCTCAAGGTGACAACCTAGCAACACAAGCTATTGTTGAACCCACACCTTCTTCTTCCTTACCACTAAAAAGACCACAAATAACCCTCACCTACCAAAGAAAATCCAAACGAACCCCTGCTCAGGCTATTGAGTCTGTGTAGGTCCCCATATATTACCTTTACAGGAGGAAGTGGACACTAGAGCTCCCACTTCCCCTGAGGAGCAAACCACTCCCATTTCTTCAACTATCAGGGCTGAGGTTCCTCATGCTCACCCTGATGAGCTCACAAGCCCAACAACCTTAAGCCTTCACTCTGAGACTCAACACTCAAGTGAACAACCTTCAGGGGACAGTTACCATCCCCAGCCTTTAGATCTAAATCAACCCATTCCCAACCTATCCTTCTATACTGATGAAGACTTAGGATTCAGTGAGTACCATGAGTCTCTCTTCTCCTCCCCTACTCAAAGAGAGATGAGTACCTCTGATTCTCCTCAGTCTAGCCCACATCAGTCACCTGTTACTGAGGTGGACACTTCTGAACATGTTCAGGATGTCCATATGGAAGAGGCTCTCACTTCTGCAAGTGATTACATCATTAAGACCTCAACCATGGCAACTCAGCCCACTGGCATCTCAACTGAGATTGCTAGTGAGTAGAGGAAAACCAGCAGCCAAGAACCTCAAGCTGGTGGTGGAAGAGAGGACTTTGGTCCAATCATCTCATCCCCTAATGATTCTTCTGATGAAGAAGAGGGGAATTTTAGACTAAAGGTGCAAAAACTGTCAAAAACATGCTCCTATTTAGTCTCTAAGGTTAGTCACCTTGAATCTCAGGTGACTACCTTACAAAACAGTGTCAATGATCAGCAACTTCAGATTTCATATCTTAAGGAAAAACTAGCAGGGAGACCTTTAAGGAGAGCTCAACCAGGAACACAAGAACCTGTGGAAGTGATTGACTTATCCTCCAACTCACCTATGCAAGTGGGTGATGCTACCAAAAAGGGGGAGAAAGTTATTGCAGCCACAAAACCTAAGAGTTCTTCACAGAGAATGGACATAGAGGACTTACCATCCTCACTTGCAGTTGTGCATTCTCAGTAACTTCCTCAAGTTCACATTAATGTGGACTCTATAGACTCTATAATCAGGAGTCTCTTTGAGGAAGGTATACCAAGGGCTGTGTCATCTCCACCACAAGGAACTTCAAACTACATCATAAGGTGGAGGTATGATGCTGACAAAAGAGCCCTTATTCTTCACAGAGTTCAAGGGCAACAAGAAGTATTTGATTTTCAAAGCTTGAAATTCTATGAAAGATTGGATCTAGTCAACATGCCACTTGTCAATCCAAGCAACTCAAGACAAGCTGACAGATTGGCTCAAAGAATCCAAGATAGGATCCTTGCAGAGTTCACTCTAAGAAGGTGACTTAGGCAATCAGGCAATGTCATCGGTCAACTAGATTTTGAGGTGGACCCTAAGATTAGTTTCATAGAGGAAACCTTGACTAAAGGCCCAGTGGCAGAACCTGAGACCCCTGTCTCATCATCAACAATTGTTGCAGAGGTTCACACTCCTTCTGAGACACCTGCTGGTGAAGGTCTTTCTCAGCCTCTCTCTGGCCAGAGCATGGAAGCTACACCAAGCAATGAAGGCCAAGCCTCTATCCACCCTGAGTCACAAAGGTCTGTGGGTGACAAAGGGAAAAGGATTATGACTCGTGAGGAAATTAAGGAGGAAGATAGAGAGAGGAAAAGGAAGCTAAGGGGAGAAAGTTCCTCTGGGTCTTCAAGCTTTATGCAAGCTGCAATCAGGGCTGCCCCCAGACCAAATACTCAAGATGATGAGTTCAGGGCAGTCAGGATTACTTATTTACAGACCAGGAACTATGATATTGATGAAATCATCTCCCTCCCCTTAGAAGAATTGAATGAACTGGCTGACATGGAAGTGTCAAGAGAGATAAAAGAAAAAGAGGATGCAAGGCTACTTCTCCATTTCAAAGAGGAGAGGAGACAGAAAAGACTCTACAAGCATGCTCCCACTCTCTCCCCACTTCAAGAAAGTACTATACAAGAAGATGTGGCTCCACAATAACCTCAGGTAGACAAAGAAGAAGATAGGATCAAAATGATCAACTACCTGAGTGCCACAGGCTTCTATCAGGCAGATGCACTTCTTCCCCTGTCCTATGACTTCATTGAGTTTGAGTACTTAAAACAACTTGAACTTGAGCTAGTCAAAGAAAGAAAGACAACTAAAGGGAAGCTCAGGGAAGAAGCTGCAAAGTCAAGAGCCATCATCCAAAAGAGTATGAAGAAGTCTGCTGATAGACAAAGGATGATGAGCTTCTTGAAGCTATATGGATTCTCCGGAAGGAGACTTGGCCCTATGTCTCTATCCACAATGGACGAGCATATAAGGGTGATCAAGCAGAAGACTAAGAGTGGTGAACTGATTGACTTACACTCTCTTCCAAGTCAAGTCCCACCTGAAGTGGAGGTTAAGTTTGAACAACCTGAGACACCTCAACCCGGACCTCCAGCTGAGCCTCAACAAGCTTCATCTTCTGATCCAAAGCAGGGTCAAACTCCCTCTCCTTCTGAACCTGTGAGGGAGGAACACCCAACTGAGAAAGACAAGGATGATCAACAAGGTGCTGCAGACCAGTCTTCTCAGTTAAAGTCATCTAAGAGGAAGAAGAGAATGGCTTCTAAACCAAAGTCAAAGAAGAAGAAGCCTAAGTCATCTACCTCTACACCTCAGGCTGAGTCAGATCAACCTGAGGAAGTGCATGATGAGGCAGCCCAATCAACTCCAATGCAAGTGGCTCCTCTGACAGCTGAGACACCCATCTTGTCCTAGACTTACTCTACCAATCCAGAAAGATGGCATGTAATCAGAGATCAAGATGTTGAGAATGTCTATACTTGGCAAGACATAATCAACTTACCTTTGCATGATCTCTTTGAGATGAGAAGATACTATGAAGGTCTTAATGATCCTGACCATCTAATGAAGAAGGGTATGGTCATGATTGTACTGAAGACCACTAACATCTGAAGATCTTCTAAATGTTTTGGTAGCATCAGCCTAGGGGGAGTTTGTAAGGATTCCTTTAAGTTTGATGCAAACCAAAACATCCAATGTCTCTCTGCAACAAATGCACTAAGTACTGAAGTAAGAATTGCTTCGGAAGTTTTACACCATACACTAGAAAATACTCTAAGTGTAAAATCTTCCGAAGCCAAGACCAATATCTTCCGAACCCAAACATGAAGTCTTCCGAAGCCTCAGAGACAAAGTCTTCCGAAGCTTCACTCTATGAAGACAGATTTCTTCCAAAGACTTTTAGTAACATGCTTTATCTGATGTACTGTTCCATAAAGCTGGACACCTTTTCGCTGCATCTCTGTAAAGTCACCAACTTACATGAGTTGGTGAAAAGGTCCATGCTTTTGGTAACTGTACATTGAGGTCTTGAGTCTGTAACTTTCTACTTTATGTACTTTATCCTTTTTGTAATAGATCAGGATGTGAGCTATGGCATGTCATAATCACAAGGTCAAAAGGCAGATATGCCTTTTGATCCTACAATTGATTTTGTTTGTGTCTAGTCAATTGTATCCAGCTGGCTTTCAAAGTATAGCCGGCTGTAGGTTGTAGTTTAAGTATTCCAAGTTCTTGTATCTTTCTTTATGCTTTGTAACACTTGTAAAAGAACTTGAGAAAGCAATATACTGCCTCCTTGAAACCCAACTCTCTTGTTCTGTCTCTTTTACTTTACTTGTGTTCTTTGCAGAATTGGTTACCACTAGAGCTGAAGATGTGCTGGTAGAAGCTTCATTTGCAGAATTGGTTACCACTAGAGCTGAAGATGTGTAGCTTCAAGTCCTGGTATAGGAACAAAAACATATGTGTAGTCAATTCCTTCTTCTTGAGTATACCCTTGAACAACTAGTCTTGCCTTGTTCTTGATGACAAGTCCTCTATCATCCTTCTTATTCCTGAACACCCATTTGGTTCCTATGCTTCCCTTGAGGAAGAGGACATAGGTTCCAAACCTTTTGCCTTTTGAATTGAAGCAGCTCCTCTTGCATAGCTTCAACCCAACTTTCATCCTTTAGAGCCTCATTAATTTTCTTTTACTCTATCTTGGACAAGAAACAAGAGTGAAGACAAACATTTGCATCATGGGTTTGTCCTCTTGTTCTCACCCCTAAATCAACATCTCCAATGATGTTTGTAGAAGGATGAGACTTGTGGATCCTTAGCTAATGGATCATAGCAAGTTGCTTAGACAGATCTAAACTTGAGAAATTCTGATATGGCAAGGAAGATTCACCCTCCACATCAGCAAACTTATCAAGATTGACTTGATCCAATGAGTGTGTGACATCATTGATGTTGTCTTCAATGGTGTGGTTATTAGCATCAAGGAATTCCTGATCACTTTCACCACCACCATTTTCTCCAACATTTGAAGCTCCTTCATCTGAGTTTTGTGCCTCTAAGCTAGAATTTGAAGGCACCCTAGAAGTATCAACAGGATTTGTCATTGATGTGCTGATAGAAGCTTCATTTGTAGGATTGGTTACCACCAGAGCTGAAGATGTGTAGCTTCAAGTCTTGCTATAGGAGCAAAAACATATATGTAGTCAATTCCTTCTTCTTGAGTATACCCTTGAACAACTAGTCTTGCCTTGTTCTTGATGACAAGTCCTCTATCATCCTTCTTATTCCTAAACACCCATTTGGTTCCTATGCTTCCCTTGAGGAAGAGGACATAGGTTCCAAACCTTTTGCCTTTTGAATTGAAGCAGCTCCTCTTGCATAGCTTCAACCCAACTTTCATCTTTTAGAGCCTCATTAATTTTCTTTGACTCTATCTGGGACAAGAAACAAGAGTGAAGACAAACATTTGCATCATGGGTTCGTCCTCTTGTTCTCACCCTTGAATCAACATCTCCAATGATGTTTGTAGAAGGATGAGACTTATGGATCCTTAGCTAAGGGATCACAACAAGTTGCTTAGACAGATCTAAATTTGAGAAATTCTGATATGGCAAGGAAGGTTCACCCTCCACATCAGCAAACTTATCAAGATTGACTTGATCCAATGAGTGTGTGACATCATTGATGTTGTCTTCAATGGTGTGGTTATCAGCATCAAGGAATTCCTGATCACTTTCACCACCACCATTTTCTCCAACATTTGAAGCTCCTTCATCTGAGTTTTGTGCCTCTAAGCTGGAATTTGAAGGCACCCCAGAAGTATCAGCAGGATTTGTCATTGATGTACTGATAGAAGCTTCATTTGCAGAATTGGTTACCACTAGAGCTGAAGATGTGTAGCTTGAAGGTCATCTTAGCTCAAATCTTGGGTCAGGATCACTAGTAGGTATTATATCTGTGGACCCTGAAACATGCTCACAAGATTTGTTAAAACAGTTGGTAACTAAATCAAGATCAAATAGCCAATCCGGACCAATGAAAGGTTTTCTCTTGTGCCAAAGTTCATAAGGTGTCTTACCATGTGTCTTAACTACTAAAACTTTGTTTTGCACATAGTAAGCAGTGTTTACTGCCTCTGCCCAGAAGGTGATGGGCATTTTAAAGTCGGACAACATAGTTCTTTAACCTTTAATTAGTGTCCTGTTTCTCCTCTTAGCAACACCATTTTTGCTGAGGAGTCCTGGGAGCACTATATTGTCTTGTAATACCTTTTCATCACAAAATGTATCAAGGATTTGATTGTTGAATTCAGTTCCTTGATCATATCTTATGGTTTTGACCTTGTGATCACATTGATTCTCAATCTTTAAGATGAAATTCTTTAGAATCTCAGGGGTCTCATCCTTAGTTCTAAGAAAGAAGACCCAAGTGAATCTTGTAAAGTCATCTGTGATCACCAAACAATAAGAGGTCCTTCCTAGACTCATTACACTCGTGGGGTCAAAGAGATCCATATGTAATAAGTGTAAGGGATTAATGATGGAATTTCTTTCCTTTGGCTTGTGAGATACCTTGTGTTGCTTCCCCTTTAGGCATGCAACACAGTAGGCATCATTTGTAAACTCTTTCTTTGGTAATCCTGTTACCAAATCATTCTTAATTAATTTATTCATATTTTTAAAGTTTACATGGCACATTCTTTTATGCTAGAGAAAAGACTCATCACTATTTTCTTTAGATAGAAAGCATGAAGCTTCTCTTGAGAGAGATGTTTCTTGCAAATCCATCTTGTACATGTTCCCTTTCTTGGGGGCTCTGAGCAGGATGTGCTCATGAGGAATGACCACCCCGTGCCTGAGAACAATGCACTCATTCTCATTATAGAGCATGTTATGAATCTGATCACAAAACTGGCATACACTCAAAAGATAGTACTCAAGCTCTTAGACAAAGTTTACCTTCTTAATGCTGAGCTTACCATTTGTGACCTTGCCCCTTCCTATAATGTAACCTCCTATATCTCCTCCAAAAGCAACTGGTCCTCCATCAATTCTTTCAAACTTTTGGACTAGCGACCTATTGCCTGTCATGTGCCTGGAACAGCCATTGTCAATAATCCATACATTTTTGTTTGTCTTGAGCTGTTCCTGCACAAAAGAGATGATTACTTACATTTGAAAACCCAAGCCTTATTGGTCTTGGGCTCATCAAAAGAAGTTGAAGACAATGCAATAGTAATTTATCCTATAGTCATGCTAGAAGGATCATTTACTGATGTTGATGAAGAACTTTTAGCCACTTAGTCTTTCTTTGACTTCCACACCACCTTTGGAAGCTTAGAATTGACCTTCAATACTTTGGAAGTTTTGTTGACATCGAAAGTTTTGATGACTGGACCTTCGGAAGATCTTGCTTTCACTGCAGCAAACTTCAGTGCTTCATAAGTATTCCTTTCTTCCGAGACAAATTTTTCTTCCGAAGGAAAGTTTCCACTTGTGTTCTTCTTCATTTTGGAGCTTCCGATAGAAAGAGATTTTCCTTCCGAAGCATGCTTCTTATTTTCCAAACTCTTAGAAGTTTCTTTCTTGGTCACGTGGAGAGTACTATTTGGATTGTAAACACAATCCTTAGCAAGATGAGAAGTACTCCCACATATAACACAGTCCATTTTCTTCCTTCTAGGAGTTTTCTTTTGTGAACAAAGCTGAACTTGATCACTTTCCTTCTCCATCTTCATCTTTGCAGATGTTGTGGCAATTCTTGTGGGGATAAAACTACCTTTGGAGCTGGATGGTTCAGGTTGTACAAAAGTAGTGCACAACTAATTAGACTTCTTCTTGATGATAAAATGATTCGGACATGAACCAGAACTCTTGTTGATGGAGTTCAAGTTGGTGTCTTTAGCCTTCACCACTTCAAATCCTTCAGGATTGAACACTTGTTTCTGTGTAGAGTTGAATGTGGCCTTGATCTCTTGAGTCTTCTTGGACTTTCTTTTGGCCTTCCTGATCAAGTTCTTTCTCCTGGACTTGGTCATCCCAACAGCCTTACTCTCCTCAGAAGGATGGTGACCCTTCTTAGAATGTTCTTCTTCACTCTTCTCAGAGCCATTCTTCACCATCTCCTTTCCATCCTCTTCAGTTAAAGGGCCTATGAGAGGAAGCTCATCTTCACAAGTTCCACCCCTAGGAGATCTTACAAACAAGAATGTGTGTGGAGGAGCTATCTCACAAAATCCCAGTCCCTGCTTATTTTGATAACAAACTTTTGCATGCAAGGATGAGGATATTATGTTCTTGAAGGTCTCTTCTTCAAGAACACATTTTTCTGCCTTGGCTTTGCTGATCACAAGCTCAGCCTGGCATTCAGTTAACTTAGTAATGAGGTCTTTGATCTGAGTCATGTAGTTTGTGTGCTCATGTTTAAGAGTTGAAATGGTTTTCTCTAAGTCCTCTATCTTTAGTTTATAATCATTTTCAGCTCTCTTAAAATCAGCTTTTAAGATATTTAAGGACTCAAGATCAGATCACATTTCTATCTTATAAGACCTATATCTATTAACATTAGCAATACATTCAGGAGTACAAAGATGTTCCAATACCTTGGCTTCATCGTGGTCTGCCATGAGTGCTTGGTTTGGAGATGCATCTTCTACCTGAAAGCTCTAGTTAAAGCCTCCTTCTTCAACAGCAGCTACAGCTTGCTGCTTTGGCTTCTCATTCTGGGTAGCTGTCTCAGTGTAGTTTGGTCGGGCTTGTGTTTGGCCACCATTTGTCCTTGGTGCCCTACACTACCTTGCAAAGTGTCCCATCTGGTTACAGTTGTAACATTTTATTTTGCTCTTATCCAGCCCAAACTTTCCACTGGTTGCATTGCTTAGAAACTTTCTCCCTGTCCTCTCGTAGAACTTCTTGGCTGTGAGTGAGAAGAGCCATCTGCTGAACTATCTTCATGTACTCCATATCATCTGGATGGATACAGTCTAGGTCTTCAATGGTGAAGAGAAAGTTGCCTGTGGTTTTATCTGCAGAGACAAAGGCATGAGAAGAACTTGTCTCTTGGAAAGGACTTCCTTGAGTGTAGGTTTCTCTTGGAGTCTCTGCGAAGGTGATGAAAGGGACCTTTTGTGAGTTGTCAGGGTAGCATATAAGATGATGTTGTGGTTCAATGCTTTCCCTTTCAACCACATGCAGGGCTGAACTCAGTTGATTGTTAGAGTTACCAGATGAGTTTTGCATGTTCATCTCCATCTGGTAGCTACTAAGAATACCATACAACTCTATGAGAGTAAGAGTCTTAAGGTTCTCAGTCCTCTTGATGACAACACAATAATGTGTCCATTGTCTAGGAAGAGAGGACATACACTTCTTAACAATGTCCCTGTTCTCAAGAGTTACTCCAACATACATTAGAGTATCCACAATCTCAACATACCTGAAGTATTGTTGAGTCATGGTTTCACCTACCTTAAAGGTAAAGTTTTCAACTTCAGTGCTTCCCATAATTGCTTTGCAGTTTTGCACTTCTTGAAGCCTCTGTAGATTGTGTTTGGAAGAGCAGTTTGAAGGGTTGTCATGACTTTTTAATCAATCTCTATTCTCTTCCTGTCTTCTTCAGAGTTATCAGTCACAACCTTGGGAATCATACCACCACCAGTAGCAGAAGGGGTGCTTGGTATGTAAGGTCCTTCAATAACAGAGTCCCACATCCTGGAGTCTTGAGACTTAACGAAGCCTTCCATTCTTAGACACCAAGTATCAAAGTCTTTAGGAGTGATCACTATAGAGTTTGTCGTAGTCCTAGTTTCCATATCAGCTTTGGTAATAGTTGCCATTTGAGTTGTTAAGTATTTTGTGTGTGTGAGGGATCATAAGATGGTGAGATCTTATATCAAGAGCCTGAAATTCTCTGATACCAAATGCAGGATCGGTGAAGGGTATGCAATTACAACATAACAACACAATGAGGAGAGTTCCTTAGAACACTTAACAGATCAAATAGGGAACTGGTTAACTTATGTGAAAGATGCTAAGAACACAAGTAAAAATGAGATTGAACAAGTTATCTAACAACACAAGTATTTAGTTTTCAAGTTCTTTTACAAATGTAACAAACCATACAATACAAAGTTACAAGTACTTGAGATACTTTATACTACATCCTACAGCCGGCCATACTTTGAAGGCCAGCTGGATACATAAGACTAGACAACTACAAAATCAAATGTAGAGTCAAAAGGCAGATTGCCTTTTGACTAGTGACTATGACATGCCATAGCTCCCATCCTAATATATTACAAAATGGATAAAAGTACCTAAAGTTGAAAGCATAGACTCAAGACATCAATGTACAGTTACTAGAGTTGCAGCGAAAAGGTGATCCAACTTTATGGTAAAGTACATCAGATAAGAAGCATGTATCTAAAAGTCTTCAGAAGAAATCTGTCTTCACTCTTTGGCTTCGGAAGACTTTGTCTTTGAAGTTTCAGAAGACTTCACTTTTGGCTTCGAAGATGTTAGTCTTGGCTTCGGAAGAGTTTATACTTAGAATATTTCTAATACAAGATGTAAAACTTTCGAAGCATTTCCACTTCTGTTATTCGGTGCATGCATAAAGAAAGACTTTGGATGTTTTGGCTGCAGCAAACTTATATAAATCCTTATGTTGATACATGTATGTCCCTAGATCAAGATATGAAATGTAATAGATCTTGTTTATCTGATTCAGATGTAATTAGAAATGATTAATGAAATGATATTGATTGTTTGTGATTTGTAATGTCTATATATTTCATTAATGAGTCGATATTGAATTGGTTAATTAGGTTTGTGATTGTTTGAATGGTTACATATAATGTTATACTAATTAATACATTCAAACTTAACTTAATGAAGTTCTCATGCGAATGGCCCATGCGAATGGACCACACGCATGAATAACTTCAGACGATTGACTCAGTCGCACGACTGAACGAGGAGACTGGATCAGTCATATGATTGACACATAAGATTGGCTCAGTCGCACGACTGAACACTCAGTCGTGCGGAAGAATCAACCGCATGGTTCAATCGCACGACTGAACCATACTTATGGTCCAGTCGCCCGAATGAACAATACGAACCTATAAATACAACCCAATTCATGGAAAAACGTAAGCATTCAATCTATTTCGACTCCAGACGTACCCTAGCCGTCCAGAAGCCTCCCAATTCGTTCTCCAAGTTCACAGAACACATTAGATCGATTCCCAATCGACTTCTAACGTTAGATTCAATTCTTGATTGATTCTTCGTGTGTTCTCACTGATTGGATCGCCAATCAAATATGATTTCGTTCAAATAGCAGGTCCTAACAAGTGGTATCAGAGCTTTGGCTCTTGATTACGTGTGATTCAATCAAGATTGCATAAAAGTTTGTGTTTTTGCACTAAAAACGCAATCTTTGGTGTCAAAAGTGATCTTGGACGTTCCCTGCTCATCAAAGTTTGGTTTCTACGGACTTAGGCGATTAGACCTTGCGAAAATTCGAATTTTTATGGCTAAAACACGTTTAACCTAGAAATTTTCGCAAAACAGCAGCTCAGTCGCACGAGTGAGCCATTCGCACGACTGGACTCCATTCGCATTGCCCATACGCACGATTGGACCTAGTCGCACCTTCATTCGTACGATTGAACAGTTCGTTCGCAGTGTTCATACGCACCAGCTTCATTCGCATGACTGAACCAATCGCTTAGTTCAGCCGCACGATTGAAACAGTCGCAGAGTTCATACGCACGACTAGACCATTCGCATCCTTCAGTCGCACCAGTGACAGTTTGTTTTATTAGACTTAAAGTTATTCGCCATGGAAGATCAAATGTCAGCCTTTACTGCTGGAAAGGACTCTAGGATCCAGAACCTGCTGTTGCTTGAGAGTGAGGTGGCCAATCATAATAAACCACCAAAACTCTTGACGTTAGTTGAGTTTCCCCACTAGAAACAACGTTTTGAGATCTACCTCAACGGAGTGGATCCAAATCTGTGGGAAGCTATCGAGATTGGGTATAGTACTCCGGTGGGAGCTGATGGAGTTAAGCTAACGTTAGGAGGGATGACGGACGCGCAGAAAGTTAAATACAATGCAGAGAAGAGAGTTTATGCATTGATTACACAGTCTATCCCTAAAGACATTTTCCACCAGTACTCAGAGAATAAGTAGTCCAAGAAACTATGGGATGAGCTGGAAAAGAGGTACGACGGGAATGCTTCGTTGAAGGAAATCAAGGCCAAGGAGTTAAAGAAGGAATTCGATAACTTCTCATCGATGGGGAACGAGAGTTTAGACGATGTCATAGATAGATTCTACCATCTGATGAGTGAACTGCATACACATGGGATGACTACTACCATGGAAGAGAAAGTTACTAACTTTGCAGACGGATTGCCTGAAAAGTGGGCTTCATTCGTGTCTTACCTGAGACAGAGCTCAGAAGTCTTCGTACACTCAAAATCCAGCTTTGTACAATGCCACGCCTCAAGCTAAGACATCTGAAGCACCTCTCCAGACTGCATTTGTGTCTAGCTCATCGGGTCCTTCACATGTTTCTCCTTCGGGATCTGACACGTCAGGGTCTTCTTGTACCAACTATATTGGATCTGAAGCAAGTGCTACTAAACTGAAGACTGAGAACCTCGGTAATGTGACTGTGGAAGTAGCTCGAGAGCATATGGATCTTTTGGCTGCAGTGGTTCATTCTTATGATGGACTTGTTGCCGGGAAGATTGGAAACTGCCATCTGGCAGACGAGGACTACGAGCAGGTGGACAAAATGGAGCTTGAGAGGATGGACTTATGTGGGCCTTAGCTAGTGCTGTCCGGAGGGCAAAGAAGTTTCTTAAAAAGACCGGACAGAACTTGGTAGCTACTAAGGATACCACATTTGGTTTTGACAAGAGCAAAGTGACCTGCTTCATCTGTGGAGAGAAGGGGCACTTCAAGAGAGAATGTGTCAAGCCAAAGAAGACGGGTAACGGGAACCCATTCTCGTCTTTCACTCGCCAAGACAAGCAAGCTACTAGTTCTACTTCATCAAGCAAGGATCCAAAAGCCTTGACTGCTCATGATGATGAAGGACATGATTGGAGCTTTAGGTTTGTCTCACCAGGGGAATCAAACATTGCTAGTGTAGAAGACATTGACGATGATTTCGCGAGTGAAGGAGATCTAGCAGTTGAGATAGCGATGTCAAATATTGAAGAGACAACTGCAACTGAGGTTAGTTACAAGCCTAAAGAGGAAACTACCACGTCAGAGACAGAAAAGACAGAATCACCAGAACCAGAGACATCTGATGCTGCGTTGATGGCTAACTCTTCTGAACCAACTCAGGTAAGTACTACTGACCAAATGTTTGATAATCATGCTTGTTCTGATTGTGATACTTTTAGAAATAGCATAGATGAAAAATTTGCTAGGTTATTAGATCATAATGATAACTTAGTAAAAGATTTGCAACTGTGCACTGAGGCTAATAGAGTATTAAAACAAAATGAGCATAGTTACAAAGAAAAGATAGACCTTTTGACTAAACAGCTTAGGGAAACCGAAGTAGTTGCATTTAACCAAGCTAATGACATTAGGTACTATCTAAACTCCCTAGAAGACACTAAGAAGCAAAAGGCAGTTCTAGAAGTAGAAGTAAATTCATTAAAACAGAAACTGCATAGTTGGACAAGTTCATCACACATTGTCCAACACTTAGTGAGAGAAAGAAACAACGGGGAGGGATTAGGTTACAAAGTGGTTCCACCACCACCTGAGACCTTGATGAACACTAAGACTAGACCAATTAATAATAAGCCCATCAAGGATCATGTGGTGTCTACTCCTCTTGTTAGTGATCCAGATTCCTCATGTTCATCTATTGAATCTGGAAACAAACAAAAGGAGGCCACTTCAAAGGCAAAGGGTAAATTGCCTTGTGTTAATCTGGAAAAAGAATTTGAAAAGGTTAACTTACAGTCAGGGTCAAACAGAGTCAAATCAGAACCTAAAAAGACTTCAAATGTTAATCTTTCACATGCTTCAAGTCAAAAACCAGTTAACCTAAAGGAAAAAGATGTTAAACATGTTAAAACAGTTAACTTTGTTAAACCAGAGAAAACATCAAAAGAACCAGAGTCAAAACCTAAAGTGAGTGATGTTACTAGAGTGTCACACACTTCTCCACAAAGAAAGTTTAATCATAAAGTTGATAGCAGGTCGTGCTACAACTGTGGAGAGTGTGGACACATTGCTTCCTATTGTCCTTATTATCAGACACCTAGGAAGAAGATTGAACTTCAGGACTCAAAACCTAGGTCTTCTAAGAGGAGTTCTTTAACTCCACCTAGAAGAACTAGTGAACTAAAGTTCAACCCGTTAGCCAGTCAACTGTTTATCACAAACAGGCATTGCACAAATCTGGCTTATGGAAAGAGAAGTCATCCTGTGTGTCTGATAATGATGACAAGAAGGAACCTGAGCTACCCTCACCCTCTAAGGGTCAATGGGTGGAATTTATGATGTGTGATGCTTCTGGGAAACCCAAGCCAGTAAAGGCTTGGGTTCCTAACCTAAACTAATCCTATACTTTGTATGTGCAGGGTGTTCGATACAGTGCTGAAACTAACACGTGGATTGTAGACAGCGGAGCATCCAGGCACATGACAGGAAACAGTGCTCTTTTATCAAACGTCAAGCAAATAAAAGGAGGGCATGTTTCATTTGCTGGAAACAAGGGAGGCTATATCACAGCTCAGGGAGAAGTGGGAAATCAGAAAGTTAAGTTTGATAAGGTGAACTACGTTCAACAACTTCAAAATAACTTACTTTCTATTTCCCAAATCTGTGATAAGGGATTTAAGGTTATCTTCGACAACAAGAAGTGTTATGTGCTCAAGAAAGACTACGTGATCCCAGAGGACCAAGTTCTGATGACTGCTTCAAGATATAAAGACCTTTATGTTTTAGATCTGTCAACAGCAGCTACAACGGATCATGAGGTTCAGTGTTTCTATCTAAAGCTACTGAGAAGGATTCCATCTCCTGGCATAGGAGAATGGGACACATTAGTCAAAGGAAGATGAATCACTTGATTCAGAAGGATCTTGTGAGAGGAGTTAATGTCAAGAACTTCCAGCTTCCTGACTTTTGTGTAGCTTGCAAGAAAGGCAAACAGACGAAGAAGTCTCATAAGGAAAAGAAAGTTCATTCAATAGAACTTCCTCTTGAACTTCTTCACATGGATCTGTTTGGTCCAGTCAGTACAAAGAGCATTGCAGGCGACTTGTACTGTTTTGTGGTCACTGATGACTACTCAAGGTTCACTTGGGTAATGTTTCTGAAATCCAAATCAGAAACATTTGAGTCATTCAAGGAGTTAGTAACCACACTGGAATCTCTCTACAAGCTGAAGGTTAGACAAGTACGCTCAGACAACGGGACGGAATTCAAGAACTAGTGGATGGAGGCTTACTGCAAGGAAAAGGGAATTGTGCATCAATTCACTTTTGCCTACACGCCTCAGATGAATGGCGTTGCTGAGAGAAAGAACAGAAGCTTGATAGAGACAGCACAGACTATGTTGGCAGACTCGAAATTGCCTATCCAATTCTGGAATGAGGCAGTGGCGAATGCATGTTATACACTGAATCGAGTTCTTATTGTCAAGCGCCACGGAAAGACATGTTACGAGCTACTACAAAGACGCAAACCGAATTTGGAGTATCTCGAACCATTTGGCGCGCCGTGCACACTTCTGAAGAAGACACAAGAAGGTAAATTTAGTGAGAAGGCGGATGAAGGAATATTTCTAGGATATAACATACCGAACAAGCGAGTTTACAACAACTCAACGGGTCTAGTAGAAGTGTGGTGTAATGTTGACGTTCAGAGATATACCACACCACCTACTGGTAAAGTACCCGCCTACTTTTTCGACTATGATGGATTCTTCAAGTCCTTCAACATCCCTCTATCTCCCTCGGATGACGAGTTAGCTACTAGAATGATGTATGATCTCTTGAATACACCATCTAGCTCACAGGGAGAATCATCTACTCAGTCAGGGGGAGTAGTCGATGACAGTGACTCCTCCTCTGAAGATGAAGCTGAAGAAGATGACCAGAACAGTCAGGAGGAACAGGTTCCAGTTCCTGAAAGTCCACAAGCATCTACCAATGATGCACCTTTGACTTCGGAACCTCAATCTCCAACTACCTCAGATGCAGAACCAAATTTTCATAATCTTGGCTCTGAGGTAGCTGTTCCTACTACTCCAGGATCATGATTAAACGTCTATCATCCCCTAGAAATTGTCATTGGGGATGTCAGATCAGGAATACAAACCCGAAATCAGCTATACTCAGCTGATTACGCCTCGGTTATGGAGAAGGGATTATTCATGATGGTGCTTATCGGTGTTTTGTCTCTCAGTTTGAGCCAAAATATGTCAGTGATGCACTAAATGATGAGGCGTGGGTGAGTGCCATGCAAGAAGAACTTCTTCAGTTCAAGAAGTTAGGTGTATGGACTCTGGTTGATAGACCTAAAGGTGCTAAAGTCATTGGCACCAAATAGGTTCTGAAATGCAAGAAAGATGACCAAGGGGTCATTAACAGAAACAAAGCTCGATTAGTGGTTCAGGGTTTTCGCCAAGTCGAGGGAATTGACTACAATGAGGTGTTTGCACCCGTGGCAAGGATGGAAGCCATTCGTATCTTCCTTGCCTATTCATCATACATGAAGATTAAAGTCTACCAATTAGATGTGAAGAGTGCATTCCTTCATGGAGAAATCAGAGAAACAGTCTATATCAGTCAACCCAAGGGATTTGAAGATCCTTATCATCGGGATAGAGTTTAAAAACTCGACAAGGCTTTATACGGGCTTCATCAAGCTCCAAGAGCCTGGTATGAGAAACTCTCCACTCATCTTGTGAAGCACGGCTTTCGCAGGGGAGTCATTGACTGCACGCTGTTCATCAAAGAAAAAGATGGCGACCTACTGCTCGTACAGATCTATGTCGATGACATAATCTTCGGTTCAAAGAACGAAGAGTTATGCAAAGAATTTGAAGCAGTTATGAAGAAAGAGTTTGAGATGAGTGCTATGGGGGAGATGAAATTCTTTCTCGGGTTACAGGTGGATCAGACTCCAAATGGGATCTTTCTACATCAGACCAAGTATGTAGGAGACATTCTCAGTCGTTTTGACATGGAGAATGCCTCTGCTGCTGGGACTCCACTTGCTACCAATCACGATATCGCACCTGATGAAAATGGAGATCTAGTGACGCCATAATGTACCGAGGAATGATTGGATCCCTCATGTATCTCACAGCCTCAAGACCTGATATCATGTATGCTACATGTTTATGTTCTAGATATCAGGCTAAGCCTAAGGTCAACCATCTGATCGGGGTCAACAGGATTTTTTGTTATCTGAAGGGTACACCCATACTTGGGTTGTGGTATCCTCATGATGATGACTTTGAGCTCACGGCGTATAGTGACTCGGATTACAGGGGCTGCAAGATGAACTACAAGTCTACATCAGCAGGGTGTCAATTCTTTGGGAGAAGATTAGTTACCTGGCAGTGTAAGAAGCAGACATCGGTTGCATTGTCAACCTGTGAAGCCGAATATGTTGATGCTGCAAGTTGTTGTTCACAAATCATCTGGATTCAACACCAAATGCGAGATTACGGTTTAAAGTTCTCTTCTACTCCTATTTTTGTTGATAACTCTGCTGCAATTGCAGTAACTAAAAATCCGGTCCAACATCCTAAGACCAAACATATCAGTATTAAATACCATTTCATAAGAGACTGTTTTGAAAAGAACTTAATTGATGTGGTAAAAATTAATACTGATTTTCAACGCTCTGACCTCTATACTAAAGCCTTTGATAAACCACGTTTTCAGTATTTGCTAGAGGTCAACGGCGTTAAAAAGAAAAGTGAGGTTATTCCTGATGATGATAATGTGTAGTCCGATGTAGTTTAGTTAAAGTTTTCTTACTCCTATTTTTGTTGATAACTCTGCTGCAATTGCAGTAACTAAAAATCCGGTCCAACATCCTAAGACCAAACATATCAGTATTAAATACCATTTCATAAGAGACTGTTTGAAAAGAACTTAATTGATGTGGTAAAAATTAATACTGATTTTCAACGCTCTGACCTCTATACTAAAGCCTTTGATAAACCACGTTTTCAGTATTTGCTAGAGGTCAACGGCGTTAAAAAGAAAAGTGAGGTTATTCCTGATGATGATAATGTGTAGTCCGATGTAGTTTAGTTAAAGTTTTCTTTTTTATTTTTTTTATTTGTTTATTTCAGTCTGTTTAATTTAAACTCATGTTATTTTGTTGTTTATTAAAATTCTAAAATAATTAAACCAGTTATAATTTTAGTATTTTAGGGGGAGAATATGTCAGCAAGTAACATTAAAAAAACGAGGGAGAAGGAGTGGATAGCTGATATAAGGTAGATCGTATCTGTGATACCGATTCAAACCCTTTGGAAAATGATAGTACACAGGAACAAATCAAGAGGGACTTTAAAATTTAATTTAGAAAAGATGCAAAAATTCAAAGTATAAGTCTGTGTAGTCTAAGCAATATAAAAAGGAAGATGATAGAAAACTGGTAACTCCTAAGGTAACACAACCAGAGTAGACCTAGAGGTTGCTAGACCACAAATGATATGTCGGTAGATTCAACACAATAGATTTAGACCTGACTGGTGATCTCAAGATCAAACTAAGTTGTTCAACTGACTGTGGGCTTCCATCTTATCACTGGTTAACACAATCAACAATATTCCAATAAGGGGTAATGAGCATGTAAACGCCACAAATGTGTGCGGATGACCATAAATAGAGCAAAGCAAGAAAAAATGAAAGACAAATGCTATAAAGCTAATGACTTATGTTGTTGGTGCATTTTGTGCAAAATAAAAATAAGCTGCTCTAACAAGGAGATAGGTTGTGTGCCTCTCTGCTGTGCGATGGCACTGACCTGAGGATAAGCATAACCTAGATATTCTAGAATTCATTGTTGTTTGCCGCCTCTCTGCTGTGCGATGGCACTGACCTGAGGACTGGCTTCTCTTTGAAAGCTCTAAGAATAGTCTCTTCTTGTAATAATACCCGTAGACCGCTCAAAAGCTCCTGAGGAATGTTGATTACCATATAAGTGTGGGATCCACAAATGTTAGTTGAAATAATTAAACCTAAAACTCACCAGTTTGTGTCAAAAGTCTGTGTATGGATTTAAGTGGACAAACATATTGACAATCATTGTGGCTGCAATTCTTGAAAGTTCAAATCAATGTGGTAATCTAAGAGTTCCAGTATGATTTCCTAAAGTTGCTAACGACTCTGGATGAAAACCAAGAATTGAGCATCAAAAGATTTTGATAACAAGTCCCAAATGATTTGACTTGCCTGTATGATTCCAAAATTGAATTGGTCCAGGTGTGGTCAATCTAAGTTGAAGCTGCCTATTCCGGAACCAAATCCCGTAGATTTCCATCTTAGGATTTATCTCTCACAAAAAGCCAAAAACAAGTCTTAATTTATTCTTTAGTTTAATTTTCTAAGTTAGTTAGTCGTTTTAGTTTGTTTGTTTGTTGGACTACATCATGAAAATCAGTAAGGAATCAACTCAACTAAAAGGGTCATGTCTGAGATGACCACATGTGTTTTAAAAGCTTAATACAGTCACGTCTGAGGTGACAAAGTGTTTAAAAGAGTCACGTCTGAGGTGACTAAATTGTTTAAAAGGATCACGTCTGAGGTGATCAAAAGGTTTTCAAGTTAAAATGATCATGTCTGAGATGATCAAATGCTCATAATGTTAATTTCAACAATTAAAAGGGTTTAAATGTTAAATATTCAAATTGGCAGAAAATTTAATAAGTATGACCCATTCGCACGAATGGACCATACGTATGGACCAATCATACGAATGGGAGCCATTCGTACGAATGGATCATGAGTATGGACCATCCAACCGAATGGCCCATACGATTGGCCAACCGAATGGCCCATACGATTGGCCCAGTCGTTTGCTTAAGAGCGAGCGAATGAGTCAGTCGCACGACTGAGATCCAGTTGGACGACTGAAGAAGGGCGACTGAACCAATCGCACGACTGAGTCCCACTCGCACGACTGAATGGTGCGGATGAGCTCAGTCGCACGATTGAATCTAGGGTTAGTATAAATAGAGGGGGAGTCGGTCGCAGAGACTCACCACCCTCAAATTAACCCTAAATCGCATGACTTAAACTCACTCTGTCCAAATTTCATTTGATGCCATAAACCCCTGTCTCTTGCTTATTGACCATTACATCGACTCTACAGGTAATTTGCGGTGAAGAAGCGATACTCAAATAACATTCAATTTGACACCAAATCTGGAAAATCGGTCTCGTTCAAACAACCGAGACTTAAGTGACTTAATAACCTCACTAAACGACTCAAACAAATGAAATTAAAGATGTTAGGTGTTATAAGATTGGATTGCGAGTCTAATGAACCAGAACACGAAATCTGAAACTCAAAATTGGTGAGAAAGTGAATTTAAATTGAACAGTCAGTACATCATGCGAATGGACAGGTTGATGAACTTCAGTCGCACGACTGAAGGGTGCGAACTGCTTAACCGCACGACTGAACCATGCGTATGAAGTTCAGTCGCACGACTGATGTAACCATGAGGTTATATACGTATGAGTCCAGTCGCACACTCAGTGGTACGCATGGGATCATTCGCACGACTGAATCCCATTCGCACTGTTCAGTCGCACGACTGATCTCAGTCGCACAACCTCAATCTCATGACAGAAAGATTTTCTTCAAGTTTAAGTGTTTCATGACATTCTTAGCCAAAGGTACTAATGTTTATTTTGGTTTGTGTGACAGATGGCAAGTCGATGGACTATGAGCACGAAGCACAACATATGTGCTCATCTGGATTTAACATCCAGAACGTTGTTGATTTCTCGGGCATTATCACATTTCTACTGAGGTCGAGGATTGCACATGCCATATCTACTCCTTGTACTCCGTATCGATCCTTCAGCAGGCCTTCTGGGAAGGCGCTATAGTTGATAGATCTTCTGAGCCTCACTACATCAGAAGTACCATCTTTGGAGAGGCTATTGCTATCTCAGAGGAGGATCTAAGGATCGTATTACAGTTGGGGGATGACGCTGATTGTCCGACTCGATTACACCCCCTCACAGTCAGAGGATGCTTTCTTAGAGCCAAGTACTCTGGGGACATCAATGCTGGGGTACTCAACAAGAGTAACCTCTGTCCCCAGTTTAAGTATCTTGCGCACGTGCTGCTTAAATGCATAGCTTCCAGGAAGGGAGGTTTTGATGAGCTATCCGACCAGATACAGAACGCATATGTTGCGTTGGTGCTGAACCACCCGTTCAGCTTCTCCAAGATGATCTTCACCTACCTGGTGGAGAACATCGAGGAGAAGGGAAGAGGGCTTCTGTATGTACCTAGGTTTATGCAGATGATCATAGATCAAAAGCTTCCCTCCCTGCCGAAGGAGAAGGATGATGCGTAGTCCTCGAGGTGATGGATGATACTACCTTGGGGAGGATGAAGGTATATAGGGGGAAGCAAGTGAAACCCCCTGTCAGGAGGTTGTTTGGGCATCTGGCCCGGGAGGACTACGTGGTGCCAGCCAAGAGAAAGTGGCGCCACGATGATAGTGATTCTGATGTGGAGCAGATTGCTCTACCCACTCATGACTCGGATGATGATGACAGTGGGGATGCTGGAGACGATATGCCTATTCCACCGAGAGGCACAGTCTCTGATGTTGTACCTCCAGTGTCCGCCCCAGCTGGAGATGTAGCCGAGTCAGTTGGATTCCATCAGGATTTTGTTCCTGGTGCAGACGAGGAGGAGGAGTCGGATGAGGAGCCCCTAACGCGAACTGTGGGAAGCAAAGTTGTTCCCACAGAATATGGGCTAAGGGCGGTTGGTGAACGCCCGAGAGACTCCGGAGAGACAGCTACTAACCCGAGTTATGCACCGGGGTCAGCTAGCAGGGTTGTAGGGGGAGCATCCACCTCAACGGGGACGAGGAGGAAAAGGATGGCTCAGCCCCATGGTCAAAGAAGAAGAAGCGACGTCTGACCTTCGTTACCACCACAGCCACTACTGCTACCACCACCACTACCACTTCCCAGCCACACCATCCACCACCACAGCCACCACATCCACCACAGCTACCACAGCCACCACCCACCTCCCACCACTATAAATTCCATCTACCACCATACCTTTCACTCCCACATCACCTCCACCATTTCACAGACCCATCTTCACTACAGCCACCACCACCACCACTACCCACCAAGCTGGACCCTCGCCCATCCCGCTCATACTTATGGATCACCTCTACCTCCAATCGGGGTAGAGGAACAGTTGTCTGCGCTCAACCGGATGGTGATGCGCTTTTGGCTGCAGATGAGGAGAACGCAGCTCAGATCCGCCAGCTTGCTGACCTGACTGCTGCACAATCTCACCAGATTGCAGAGCAGGCTCGAGTTATAGAGGAGCAGGCCCAACAGATGGCTGCTCAGAGCACTGAGATAGCCCAACTCCAAGTACATAGCATCACATCTACCAGAAGGATAGAGGAGTTGGAGGAGGTGAAGAAGACGATCATGTTAAAGCTCAAGGGATCTAAGGAGGAGCCTTTGAAGATCAAGGAGGGGACAGAGATGATGGTGATGATGATGATGAAGATGATGATGAAGATGATGAGGATGATACAGAGGAGGATGAGGAAAACCGAAGGAGAAAGGACAGAGGAGAAGGAGGATGATGATGATGCAGAAGGAGGGGATGCAGCTGCATCGGCCTCTGCTTCAGGTCAAGAGAGAAGGTCGAAGAACAGACAAGACCAACCAGCTTCTTCCTCTGCTCCACCTAGTGACGAGACGATGATACAAGACAAAAGTAAAGACTAGATTTATGTATTTATTTACTTTTGTATTTGAATCATGTATTGAAAACTATGTATTTAATGTTTATATTAAGTTAATGCATTTCTGTTTGATTAATTACTAATGGTTGATATGTGATTGTGTAAATCAAACAGATCCAAATTACCAAAGGGATGAGTTTGATGTTGCTCCCCTTCAGCAGGTCAAGACTCCGCTAACAATGATTCTTGATCTGCAAGGGATAGTAAGGAGGTCAGTGAGTTATACCCGGAAGAAGGGGAAATAATTCATGACCTATCAAACGAGCAACTCGCAGAGATTTTCAAGCTCAATCCAGATGAGATAGTGAAAGATGCTCCGACATGCGATTCGACTAGTACGCTGACAATGAGGGAAATGTGGTCCCCAATCTGGGTGGATCCCTCGTCAGAGATACTTTTGAGGTGTTAGACAAGATGGAGCAAGAAACAGAGAAAGCAGAAGGAACGGCCCAAGCCTCAAATGACGATGTCGACATTCGAAAGGCTGAGTGGGCTGCGTGTTTTGAAGAAGTCAGAGCCCAACGCGCTGCACCGAAACAGGATGCCTACACCAAACTCTACAGAGTCAAGAAACACCACAAGGTGTCTGGCAGGATCATAGCATGGGCGTATTTTGAGGATCTTAATGTTTATGCAATTAAGAGGGAACAGGGCATAGAGTACTTCAGATTCCCACATGATCTGAAGACTCTACCAGGTTTGAGCTCAACCAGCTGGCAAAGTTAAAGCTTTTGTATGCTGACCCGAGGAAGATGTCAGGCTGGTTTGAGGCTGCCCTAAAGAAGGAGTACCACACCAGATGGGTTAACTTCAGACCCCAACAGCCTACTAGGTATATCAGAAGGTCTGAGGTTGATGCCTTTACTGGCAAGCCCAAGATAGTGTTGAAGTGGAGTCCTCTGCGCACAATGTCAAGAATCCCACTCAGGGAAATGCCACAGTACTTCACTCCACACTTTAAGTGGTGGTACTACGATTGGAGAACAGCAGAAGCGGTCATAGTCCTAAGCAAAGAGGGCCAAATGGATACGATCAGGGTATTCGACCCGATGTGGCTTACCAACTTGTCAGCAAATGATGTCTATACGCTATACAAGTGCCACTGTTCTATGACACGCAGGATATTGTACAAGCCCTCCAGTTCCAGATTGTCATACGACTCTGCTTCGCGTTTGAGATTCACGCGGGAGTCACAAAAGAGGAGAAGTACAAGAAATACAAGGAGGTTATGCAGAAAACAAGAGATTAAAGAGATCTAGGTCCAAGGGGGAGTTTGTTGATACATGTATGTCCCTAGATCAGGATATGAAATGTAATAGATCTTGTTTATCTGATTCTGATGTAATTAGAAATGATTAATGAAATGATATTGATTGTTTGTGATTTGTAATGTCTATATATTTCATTAATGAGTCGATATTGAATTGGTTAATTAGGTTTGTGATTGTTTGAATGGTTACATATAATGTTATATTAATTAATACATTCAAACTTAACTTAATGAAGTTCTCATGCGAATGGCCCATGCGAATGGACCGCACGCATGAATAACTTCATACGATTGACTCAGTCGCACGACTGAACCAGGAGACTGGATCAGTCGTATGATTGACACATAAGATTGGCTCAGTCGCACGACTGAACACTCAGTCGTGCGGATGAATCAACCGCATGGTTCAATCGCACGACTGAACCATACTTATGGTCCAGTCGCCCGAATGAACAATACTAACCTATAAATACAACCCAATTCGTGGAAAAACGTAAGCATTCAATCTATTTTGACTCCAGACGTACCCTAGCCGTCCAGAAGCCTCCCAATTCGTTCTCCAAGTTCACAGAACACATTAGATCGATTCCCAATCGACTTCTAACGTTAGATTCAATTCTTGATTGATTCTTCGTGTGTTCTCACTGATTGGATCGCCAATCAAATAGGATTCCGCACTATTTGATCTGGTTTACACGCTAATCACTAGGTATTTCGTTCAAATACCAGGTCCTAACACCTATATATAGTATATAGAGATATATATAGATATATTATATACAGATAGAGAGAGAGATATAGAAGAGATATACTATAGAAGACGAGATAGAGATATAGAGATAGAGAGAGACACAGAGAGAGAGAGAGAGAGAGAAGAGAGAGAGAGAGAGATGAGACAGAGAGAGAGAGAGTAGACAGAGAGAGAGGAGAGAGAGAGAGAGAGAGAGAGAGAGCTAGAGAGAGAGAGAGAGGAGAGAGAGATAGAGAGGGAGAGAGAGAGAGAGGGTAGATAGAGAGAGAGAGAGATAGCTAGAGAGAGATAGAGAGAGAGATAGATATATACAGAGAGAATATATATATCTATAGTAGAGATCTAGGAGATATATCTATCTATACCTATAGAGAGAATATCTATCTTATATATATATCTATATCTATATCTCTATATATCTCTATCTATATATATATATATATATATGTATGTATATATATATATATATATGTATGTATATATATATATATATATATTGTAAGGTCCCGTTTCCAGGACGCATACAGTTGGTCATTCATCGCACATAAAACATATAATTACATTTGCCTTAGGAAAATATTGCAGCGGAAACATTCAAAAATTACTTCTCATTTCATTATAAACACTTTTGCTAAATAATACATCATTATCCGATTACAAAATACATGTTTGCATTACATCACAAAAGCTTTATAAATGGATGCCATCCAAAAGAGCCGAGTAGCCTTGCAGTGCCATCCTCAGCAATAATTACCTACCAACTGGAAAACATAATAAAAAGTCAGCGTCGCTGAGTGAGTTCTAGTTTTATAATAAAACATACTTTACTTTCTTTAAAACCTTTTGTTTTCTCATGCGATCATACATCATACATATACACAGATCATATCATTATTATCTTCATCGCTTATTCATACTGTAACTTTTAGATTCGTTAATCATTACAACTTTTCCCTTTTCTAACAACCATAAACCTTACCCTTCTGTTCATGGTACTGGACCTAGGCCTATCATAGACCTTCTATAACGGTGCACTGCACCTCATGGCCCCAGCACCTAGGATAAAGTTTTAGGAGTACTATGCAATACCTTTCTGTTCATGGTTCTGGACCTAGGTCTATCATAGACCTTCTATAACGGTGCACCGCACCTCATGGTCACAGTACCTAAGGTATGAAAATATGAGTACCATTGCCATATGCAATACCTTTCTGTTCATGGTTCTGGACCTAGGCCTATCGTAGACCTTCTATAACGGTGCATTGCACCTCGTGGTCACAGTACCTAAGGTATACAACAATAGTTCTTTATAAAAGGTCAATCACAAAGAAAGACCCCGATGTGCATATCATGCGTCCAAGACTTTTCTTTACTTTCATTACTCATCAATGCATGCATTCTACTTCATGTTCCTCTTTTCTTTATCTTTCGCTTCACGTTACATAATACTTCCTTTTATTCATTCACATGACACGTAAAGCCACAGGAAAGATAAACATACATCACAATAAGGAACATATCATACACGGACATCATCATCATACAGGGCAACATCATACATATATAACATGCACAAACATGCAACATCATCATCATGACCACACATTCTCTAAGGTCATAACAGTCATCTTACATGCTCTTAAGGGAACCTTTACGTCAAATCTTACATCTGCACTTTCCCCGAAAGTTAGAAGTCGAACTACACTTTCCTTCAAGTGCAACAGCCCTATTCGGGCGTATGGACACCCTTCAGTTGCATGGCCTCCATGCGACTGAACATCATGTGATTGGACTCATGCGGATGAACATCTATGCGAATGGACATCCAGTCGTGCGTATGGACCTCATGCGGATGGAACTAATGCGAATGAGCACCTATGCGACTGACCTCTTGCGAATGGACTCATGCGACTAAGCACCTATGCGACTGAACCCTCAGTCGTATGACTCCCCATGCGACTGGACTCCCAGTCGTGCGAATGAAACCTTAGTCGTGCGATTGAACCCTCAATCGTGCGAATGAATCCCAATCGTGCGAATGACCCTCAATCGCCTCTCAATCGGCCGTATGGCCTCCATTCGGTCGCCTAGCCATAGCTGATGCAGAATGGAGTTCATCCCGAACCCAATCTGCCATTTTTGGCCTCCAAGCTCATCCAAACCCATTATAAGCCTAAATTAACCATCCTAGACCTTAGGAATACATACCACAACACCATACAAGCACACACATGCCCGGAAACATACACGAAACGCATCACGCACATCACACCCAAATGGGTCAAACACATACACACACAAAAACGGGTTTTTGATGCTTTCCAGCCCCAAAATCAGTTGAAAACAAGTAAAAGTGGGGTCCTAGAACTCACATAAACGAGCACAACGACTAGGGCTTTGATTTGGCTTACTACACAACGAGTTTGGCCACCCGAACCACCTGAATCGACCCTTTTTCCTCTTTTCTTCTTCTTTCCCTCTTCTCCTCTCTAGATCGATGATTTGTGAGTATGGGGGAGGGGGTAAGGGCTGCCCTCTCCCTTATATACTCCCACTCACCCGACTTTCTTTCGTTGGCGAGTTCGGTCTCTCGACTTTGGACTTTATTCTTTTCTTCTTCGTCGGCTTCAAAATAATAAATAAGCGGGTGTTACAAGTCCACCCCCCTTAAATAGGTTTTGTCCCCGAAACCTGTTATTCTTCAAACAAACATGGATAATGTTGTCTCATTTCTTCCTCAGTCTCCCACGTTGACTCGGATCCCGTCCTGTGCTTCCACTGTACACGCACAAGAGGAACTACTTTATTTCTCAGCCTTTTCTCTTTTCGGTCGATGATTGCCACTGGTTGCTCCACATAATTGAGCCGTTCATCTACTTCGATATCTTCCAATGGAACAATCATATCTTCATCTGCCAAGCACTTCCTCAGATGAGATACATGGAATGTCGGGTGAATTCCACTTAACTCATCTAGTAATTCTAGTCTATAGGCCACATCTCCTACTCGAGCAATGATTCGAAAAGGGCCTATATACCTTGGGCTCAACTTGCCACGCTTCCTGAATTGGATAATACCCTTCCAAGGTGAGACCTTCAACATAACTCGGTCGCCCACCTGGAACTCAATCGGCCTGCGTCATTTATCAGTATACGACTTCTGTCTGTTTTTGGCTGCCTTTATGAAGGCTTTATCTTCTCAAGCTTCTCAATCGTAGCCACGATTACCTCGACGCTCCCTAACTCCTTCTGACCAATATTCCCCCAACAAACGGGTGTTCTGCATCTCCTACCGTATAGCATCTCATATGGAGGCATACCAATGCTGGCACGATAGTTGTTATTGTATGAGAATTCGGCTAACGGTAGGTGGTCATCCCAACTTCCACCAAAATCAATCACACATGCCCGAAGCATGTCTTCCAGTGTCTGAATGGTCCTTTCTTACTGACCATCAGTCTGGGGATGATAAGTCGTGCTAATATGTAACCTCGTCCCCATAGCGTCGTGGAATTTCTTCCAAAATTTAGATGTAAACCGAGTGTCGCGATCCGACACAATAGACACCGGCACACCATGACGAGTTACAATTTCCCTGATGAACAGATCAGCCAACCTTTCAGATGAATATGTCTCGCGGATCGGTAGAAAGTGAGCATTGTTCGTCAAACGGTCAACTATCACCCATATGGCATCATACCCCTTCGGGGTACGCGGCAGCTTTGTAATGAAATCTATGGTGATGTGCTCCCACTTCCATTCCGGTATATCCAAAGGTTGGATCTTCCCATACGGCTTCTGATGCTCGGCCTTCACCTGTAAGCAAGTAAGGCACTTACTCACATACTCCACCACGTCGCGCTTCATTCCCGGCCACCAATAATCTTTCTTCATATCTTGGTACATTTTCGTGGCACCTGGGTGAATGGAGTATCGAGTCTTGTGAGCTTCATCCATGATCTTCATCCGTAGATCCCCAAAACGAGGAATCCACACCCGATCGAATCGGGTTCTAACACCGAGTGTGTTTTCACCTAATTCCGCGACCAGACCTCTCATTCTTTCAGAGTTAAGATGATCTTCTTTCAATGCCTCATCTTGAAACTCTTTAAGCTGCTTCATTACATCGGAGGTCATGATCAACTGATATGCTTTCACCCGAATCGGCTCGGGCCTCTCTTTCCGGCTAAGGGCGTCAGCCACCACATTGTCCTTGCCCGGATGGTAGTGGATCTCACAATCATAATCCTTTATAAGTTCCAACCACCGTCTCTGCCTCATGTTCAGATCCTTCTGTTCGAAGAAGTACTTCAGACTCTTGTGGTCAGTGAAAATGGTGCACTTCGTCCCGTAAAGATAGTGCCTCCAAATCTTTAACGCAAAAACCACGGCTGCCAGCTCCAAGTCATGAGTAGGATAGTTGACCTCATGAACCTTCAACTGTCGGGATGCATAGGCTATAACCTTCCCTCTCTGCATTAACACACACCCCAACCCCGAGTAGGAAGCATCCGAATAAACCACCAGATCTTCACTTCCCTCGGGTAATGACAGAACAGGAGCTTGAGTCAATCTTGCCTTCAGTTCCTCGAACGCCTTCTCTTGAGCTTGACCCCATACAAACTTCACATCTTTCGGGTCAACTTAGTTAGTGGAGAAGCAATCTTAGAGAAGTCTTGGATAAATCTCTTATAGTAGCCCGACAAACCCAAGAAACTACGAATCTCGGATGGCGTCTTTGGTGACATCCATTGCATAACCGCCTCCACTTTCGCCGGGTCCATCATAATCCCGTCAGGATTCACCACGTGACACAAGAACTGAACCTCGCGCAACCAGAATGCGCACTTGGAGAACTTGGCATACAACTTCTCCCTTCTCAACGTCTCTAGAACCTCCCGAATGTGACCGGCATGCTCTGCCTCGCTCCTCGAGTAAATCAGGATATCATCAATAAACACGATCACTAATTTATCCAACATCGGCCGACATACTCGATTCATCACATCCATAAAAGCAGCTGGCGTATTGGTCAAACCAAAAGACATGACGAGGAACTCATAGTGACCATAGCGCGTGCGGAAAGCTGTTTTAGGGATATCTTGTTCCTTCACCTTCAACTGATGATAGCCAGATCGAAGATCTATCCTTGAAAACCAACTGGCACCCTGAAGCTGATCGAACAAATCATCTATCCTCGGTAAGGGGTATCGGTTCATCACCGTCAACTTGTTTAGCTCGCAGTAGTCAATGCACATCCTCATACTACCGTCCTTCTTCTTTACAAACAAGACCGGATCACCCCAAGGTGAGATACTCGGTCTAATGAACCCCTTATCAAGCAACTCTTGCAACTGCTCCATCAACTCTTTCATCTCTGTCGGAGCCAACCGAAACGGTGCTTGGCAACAGGTTGGGTACCCGGTATCAGATCAATCTGAAACTCGATCTCTCTGTCAGGTGGCACTCCTGATAAATCTTCTAGGAACACATCTGGAAAATCACACACAACCGGTACATCGGCTAGTTGTGGTGTTGGCGTATCCACATCCTTTAGATAGGCCAAATAAGCACTACATCCACGCCTCATACACTTTCCCGCCACCGCCATCGAGATCACCTTCGGAATCGTAGTAACCATATCACCATAAAACGTTACTGAAACTACCGTCAGGCGCTGTCAAACGAATCATCTTCTTGCGACACACAATGTTCGCCTCGAAGTCCGCCGACCAATCCATTCCAAGAACCAAATCAAAACCACCTAAGGTCATCACGAACGGTCTAACAGCAAACTTATGACCCTCAAGCTCCACATCATAGTTCCCTGTCATCTCGGAAATCCTGGTAGACTTACCTATAGCAGTTTCTACATCAAAGGGCGCATCAACACGTCTATTACTAACAGGCAGCTTAGCACAGAAAGCAGCAGAAATAAAACTTTTACTGGCACCCGAATCAAATAACACAGAAGCTAAAGTTTGGTTCACCAGAAACGTACCGGACACAACATCAGGGTCCATCCTAGCTTCCTCCTGCGTCATGGTGAATGCGCTGGCACTCGCCCTCGATCTTCATTCCCCGTCTTCTTCACCCCGAAACCTCAGCCCTCGGCTTCTTACAATCCTTATTCACGTGGCCCTCCATGCCACACTTAAAGCACCGGACCGTACGACAGTCCCTGGCTATATGTCCCGGCTTCCCACATTTGAAGCACACATTCGACCCCAACTTGCACTCCCCACTATGCTCCCTTCCGCACTTGCCACACCTTCTCGATCCCACACCCGACGTGACAACATGCCGGTCATCCACCCGTGCCTTCTTATTACCTGTCGAGACATCACCAGGACCAAACCTCTTCCCCTGCCAGTTTCGATCACTACCGTTCTTTCTGCCACCTTCAGTCACCACCACCGTTATCTCATTATACAATCTTCCCGCCAAATCCACCACCGACCTAAACGTGCTCGGCCGGGCAGCGATCATGTGTCTGTGAATATCCGCTGGCAAACCTTGTATATACCTCTTGATCTTTCAGGACAGAGGTGTCACCTGATCCGGCACCAGACATGCCATCTCGTTGAATTTCGTGGTGTACTGTTGATGAGTCATGGTCCCCGCCTCCAGTTGCAAGAACTCCCTTTCAACCTTTTCCATTTCCCGATGAGGACAAAACTCCTCAATCACCAACTTTTTCAGTTCAGACCATCTCATCCTCCCAATGGCCCGGCTACCCTCGGCTTGGACAATGTTGTCCCACCAACACAAAGCCGAATCCACAAAAGAGTGGGTAGCGAACTTCACCTTCTAGTCTTCACGGCATTCGCTGATATCCAGAACGGCCTCCATTTCCCTCACCCACCGGTGAGCAGCAGCAGCGGTGTCGTTCCCATCAAAGTTGGGGGCTTGCATCTCATAAATGCCCCATAGTTACAGCCTCGTACCACCCCTTGCACGGGCTCATCTTCTTCATCTTCCTCATTATCGGAGAAAATCGTTTCGGGCTACAGTTGCTCCCGCTCCCCCGAGGCCCTATTTCTCTCCTTTATTTCTCCCTCTTTCACAGCTTTGATGACATCGGTCACCACAGACGGTAAGATTGTCTGCATGACCTGATGTACTTCCTCAACAACAGCCTCCTTTACCGAGGCCCTCAAGTTTGCACTCTCATCCCCAGCCTCCGGATGAGGGGTCTCAGGTTCTTCAGGAACCTCCTTCTCAGCCCTAGGCCTTCCTCTTTTAGGTCGCGCTTCCGCATCAGGACCACCACGCCTCCACCCTAGAAGCTCTAGAAGATCTACCACCAGCCATTCTCTATCACACTGAAAGATTCAAACACCAACACGGTCATTCAAGGAAACAGCTCAGTTTATGTCAAGTATAGTAAGTCCCTAATTACAGTGGCCAGTTGTGATTAGCCACTTACTTTACTCTTCATACCCCAAGTATTACCTGTCCTGATTACATCAGTATTTAAATCTACATACAACAAATAACCACATACCATGCGCACATAAAACCGGTTAACTTTAAGAAAATACCTGATGGCACGCAGCTACTCAGATTGGCATCCCATTCCTTTTTCGTCCCATTTTCAGTTTAAGTTAAGGTTTATTTTGAAAATTTACCTATTTCACTTAAACTTTGGCTCTGATACCAACTTGTAAGGCCCCGTTTTCAGGACGCTTACAGTTGGTCATTCATCGCACATAAAACATATAATTACATTTGCCTTAGGAAAATATTGCAGCGATAACATTCAGAAATGACATCTCATTTCATTATAAACACTTTTGCCAAATAATACATCATTATCCGATTACAAAATACATGTTTGCATTACATCACAAAAGCTTTATAAATGGATGTCATCCCAAAAGAGCCGAGTAGCCTTGCAGTGCCATCCTCAGCAATCATTACCTGCCAACTAGAAAACATAATAAAAAGTCAGCATTGTTGAGTGAGTTCTAGTTTTATAATAAAACATACTTTACTTTCTTTAAAACCTTTTGTTTTCTCATGCGATCATACATCATACATATACAAAGATATATCATTAATCTTCATCGCTTATTCATACTGTAACTTTTAGATTCTTTAATCACTACAACTTTTCCCTTTTCTATCAACCATAAACCTTACCCTTCTGTTCATGGTACTGGACCTAGGCCTATCATAGACCTTCTATAATGATGCACTGCACCTCATGGCCCCAGCACCTAGGATAAAGTTTTAGGAGTACTATGCAATACCTTTTGTTCATGGTTCTGGACCTAGGTCTATCATAGACCTTCTATAACGGTGCACCGCACCTCATGGTCACAGTACCTAAGGTATGAAAATATGAGTACCATTGACATATGCAATACCTTTCTTTTCATGGTTCTGGACCTAGGCCTATCGTAGACCTTCTATAACGGTCCGTTGCGCCTCGTGGTCACAATACCTAAGGTATACAGCAATAGTTCTATACAAAAGGTCAATCACAAAGAAAGACCCCGATGTGCATATCATGCTTACAAGACTTTTCTTTACTTTTGTTACTCATCAATGCATGCATTCTACTTCATGTTCCTCTTTTCTTTATCTTTCGCTTCACGTTACATAATACTTCCTTTTATTCATTCACATGACACGTAAAGCCACAGGAAAGATAAACATACATCATAATAAGGAAACATATCATAAACATGACATCATCATCATACAGGGCAACATCATACATACATAACATGCACAAACATGCACAATCCTCAATCATGCCCACACACTCTCTAGGTCATAACAGTCATCTTACATGCTCTTACGGGAACCTTTACGTCAAATCTTACATCTGCACACACCCGAACCGACCCTTTTTTTTTTTTGCTTTTTCT